>JAWZYV010015537.1:0-600000 GCA_038373885.1 Cheiracanthium punctorium
ACATGTTAAAGTAAAAGAATTTCTCAAAGTTAAAATTAAGAATAATTTTTTAATTTAACCCTGCTGTTTATGGCCAGTCATCCATCAGCCAATAAATCTTTGGAATTCTGTATGATATTGAACTCAAAAGAAAGAACAATGTTTAATAAAACATATATATGTATATATATATATATATATTAGGTCTACCGGAAAGTCGTTCTATCCGTTTTCCGTATGTCAATATTTTGCCTAGCCAAAACTACTGAAGCTAATAACACAAAATTTAGCACGAGTGGAATTTTATAGCGTAGGTGCTAGATTAGAGAGTATTTTCCAAAATTCTTAATTTATGGAGGATAAAGGCCCAAAATGTTCTTTTCACATATTCTGCGGGATCTCAAAGAAGAAAAGAGATATCGATAAAATTCTTGCTGTAAAATACACAACACTCAAGAATGCCTAAAAATCGATTTCAGAACATTTCGAATATAATCCTCCTAGGAGGGTAGACGTAAAAGTTTGCCGTGAATAACTGGTTACATGACATTTATTCTGCAATATATCACCAAATGTGCAATTAACAATTGACAATGTGCCTGACATTGCTATGCTAGTTGTTTGTAACAATAAAAATTTAATACAGTATACAGTAAAACCTATTTCAAATTGCTGTATCCACAAAACTAGCCAAAGCACAATTTTGTTCGCATTCTGTTAAAGGTAAATAAGTACTGTTACTTACAGGAATTCAATTCTTTCAATAAACTTTGTTTCTTCTATTGACTTGAATGTCATACAGAATTACAAAGCTTTATTGGCTGATGGATGGTTGCCAAAAACAACAGGGTTAAATTAAAAGTAATTCAAAATTTTAACTTTAGAATTCTTTTTAATTTAACATTGTTTTACATGCATTTTTTGCTGTTTGTTTGTTTTACGTTTTCCGATCCAAGCACTTTGATATATTTTCTAGTTTTTGAAAATGCCTGGAGTAGTAGTTAAACTTCAGATATCAATTTAAAAGACCTAGGAAAATTGACTAATGCTTCTGAATTTTCTCATCTTCAATATAAATGTTACATATGAAAATCCTCATATATAGGTACATACATACATTTTTTTTCTCTGCTCCTGAGCAGAAAGCCAAGATGAAATTATTTTGGGATGTAGGATTATTCCACCTTAACAACATATAAAAATTTAAAACATGCGTCTGTGATCAGACATGCCGAAAAAATTTCATGATGTTTTTTAGCAAATGCAGTGCTCATGCATAAACTATTGAAGATACGCAAATTTCGATAACATTTTTGGAATCAGCGTACAAAGTTACTCCTAGAAACAAATTTTCACTTCAGTAACTTTTACAGGTAAGGAGTTATTTAAAGAATCGAGAAAAAAGTTGGCGCATCTTGAAGAAAACTTAAAAATTTGCATAATTAATTTCTCGGTAATTAATTATCGTAGAACCTTCAAAATTGAGATTTGTTGATTTCTTAGCCTATAAATCCTCTATATAAAATTTGAGGAAAATCTAAGTTGGTGTGGTGAACTTTCTCCAGTTTTGTGTTTGATTTGACGTGGAATGACCCATAGACAATTATTTATTATGAATAAATTTTTTGATTTTGGAATAGTTTTAATTATGTACATTAAACGTATATTTCTTGCACCTCTAATAATAAACAAAGTAATCCTCTCTGTAATTTTATGCATTTAATGCAAAAAATCCGAAAAATAATGTGTTAAAATATCTCCATTTTGTAGAAAAAAAATAAAGAATAATTATCTCTGGGGAGTAACATTTCCATGTTGATTGATTAGGATTAGAATTTCAAACACCATTTGCTCTTCTAAGTCATATAAGGCGTTAAAAGCTTCCGCAATATCACACACATACAAAAAAATAACAAGAATTCAGCGTGAGATTTACACCAGGATGTTTATACTACACCAATCGATTTTCCTTGTATTTTTTAAAAGCAGTAGATTTTATGGCTGTGTATGTTCGTATATAAAAACAGTGATTTCTGGAAATTAATGCATGCCATTAGGGATTTGATTTTACGCAATTCTGAGGATCACTTTTTTTTTTCGTTTTCTTGCTGAATTTAATCTGTGTTTTGAGTTAGCTCACAAAACCTGCCGATTTGAAATTCAGGCTCTAAAGCATTTTTTTCTTGTTAACGGAATTATTTAACATGTATATATATTTTTAGCAAAAGAATTCAATATTTATTTATATATATATACATATATGCGTATGTATATATATATATATATATATATATATATATATATATATATATATATATATATAGATACATATATATATATGTGTGTGTGTGTGAGAGAGTATACATATATATATATATATATATATATATATATATATATATATATATATATATATCTAAGGATGTTTACATAAATCAGTGTCTTTCAAATCTTTTTCGGTTTTGTAAAATGGGCTATACTCAAGCTGGAGATTTTCAAGATGCTTTTCAAAAGCACGCGTTTTCCTTTTTATTTCTTTTTTCCATTTTCTTTAGTAAATAAAAACCCTTTTTAAATCAATAAAATACTTGCATGGTTCTTGAAGTTCAAGAATTGCAGTAAAAGAAACACCCAAAAATACATTCCATTGTTGCAAACAAATTTTATTTCACACACTACAGATAAATTTATGTGACTACAAAGCTACAGTGTGACATTTTTATAAAGTTTCTTTCTCGATTTACTTTATAAAAGCCGTGTTAGAGTTCCTGTTTAGGTTTTTTAGATATCGTTTCATAACTTAAATTTAGGCAACCTGAACTGCATTAGAATGATTCAAATGTTTTAAAAACTTGTGCAAATCGGTTTACAGCTTTGTTATGTACTTTAAATAAATTTATTAGCGATATACGTGCCACGTCCATAGCATACTTTCAAATAATAAACGACGGTACTTTCATAAATGACGGTGGTTATTCTTGGATTTATACAACGCTTTCGATTCATTCAGATATATTTTGAACATATGATATTCGTATTTTATTAAAATCTCAAAAATATACGCAGAGTCACGATGCTGCTAAGATAATCATTTTTTCAAGATTTTCCAATAGTTTACAAAATTCGAGACTGTTTTAGTGTACCTTTTGGTAAAGTTATAAAATTATTGCGTAGCATGCTTTTATAAAGTATTCACACATATACAATTATTTATTATGAATAACTCTTTTCTTTAAATAGTTTCAATTGTGCACATTAAACGAATTTTTCCTGCACCTTTAATAATAAGCAAATTAATACTCTCTGTATTAGAAAATACATATTTTCTATAAAAAAAAATCAGAAATTTAATGGTTTTTTCAAATTGCGTTAAACGATGACACACTCACTAAATTCATAGGTGCCAAGCATTACGGAATGTAATTATCCACTTTTTGTGAGGAATTTTCTATTTAAAATACTGTAATAATCCTAAGGATAAGGCCTGGCCTGGTAACTATTTTGGAAAATGTTAAAAAAAAATACTGTTTAAAAAATGTGGTTAATTACATTCCGTAATCTTGGCACCTATGCAAATTATGACATTTTACTTTATTGTTGGTCGAAATTCTGGTTGCTTTTTACGTCCCACAGAAACAGTATGCTTAATTTGGGTTTATGTAAATATGCTACAGTAAATTTACGTACAAGTGGAAACTACCTTTTAGGACTATCATGCCAAAATGAGTTCATGCATTTCAGATGATTCAAATATGATCTGAAGTATGCTTTTTGGATCAAGTGTTACGACTTACTGATCTCAAAGGATTAGATTCCATCTGGATACTTTCGTTGCTTCAGCAATATGTTCAGACAGAGGTACACTGGGTTGCACTTTTGGGTGGATGTAACTGTCCAAGAAATAAGAGATGCCTGGAATATCTTTCGGATAGCCTTTGCGAAGATCAGCTCTTCTTCTTCGTGTATGTTTCTTTCTTCTGAAGTAATCTGAAAAATAAAATTCGCAAATAGTATTTACTCAAAAATAAAGTTTTTACTAATTATTGGAATTTTAAAATCATTATAAACACATTTTCATCCTTCATGCTTTGCAATTATAATTCTTAATCGAACTGAGAATACCCCAAGTTATCCAAAGAAGTAATTTTGGAAGAAGTAATAGTAATGGTTCTGTGCATTTTCATTTAAGTCAGAGCTTTTATTTAAAATGACACGATATTACACTTAAAGGCATTTGATGGCTCATAATAATTTTATTCGGTAAAAAATAAAATAAAAAAAAGCAAAAATAACTAAACTCACTGTTATTTTTCTGCGTAAAATAAATTCTAACATATAATAGTGTAATTCTTTTCATATTTACAAATTAGATGGTACAAATTTTATTTTGTGGAAAACCGTGACTCATCCAGGCTATATTTCGAGCTTATATATATATATATATTGCATTCCTTTACGAGATTGATTGGTGTAAACCTTTAAATATTAAAAGTATTATTCAGTTTAAATTAAGGGATGTTTAGTGAAAACTGCTGAAATTTCCTAAATACGGAAATATAATATAGTTAAGAATATCTGTGGAATTTTTTCTTTATTTTTTGCAAACTTTAGAAATTGTTCTTCGTACGATGACAGCTGCAAACTGCTCCGGAACACAAATAACTACTTTTACTGAACAGCATATTTTTATAAACATTTTTTCAAATCAGTTACCACGTTACAGGTACAATAAAAAAATGTTGCTATATTCTAAATCGTAAAATCCTGGGAAAAAATAAGTGGTTAATTATATTCTGGAGCAGTTGGTAGCTATGTACGGTTATAATCATTTGGAATAAAAATAAGCAACAATGAAAGCAAAGTATATTTGTATTTATTTAATTATAGGTATTTATAGTCCATGCAATGATATTTTTTGTATCTTTTCAAAAAATAAACAAAAATAAACTGTGTATACCACTTCAATAGAAATATTGTATTTTGTCTCTGAGGAATGACATGATTGTTTATGTTTCGGATTCTTTGTGATATTTGATTTCCTCACTTTAATCTTTTCATGATATGAAAAGAAATATTTTCGGATCACATGAAACACATTTCGCAATCTATTAAAAATCATATTGTTTCGGAAGTGAAACATTACTGTAAAATGATGTTTACTGATAAAATGTGCGCAGTTATTGGTAACGTGAGAAAAATCACGTATTTTAGTCTTAATATTCTGATCTATAAAGCGAAATATTCCAGGGAGAATATCTGTACCCAATGTCATGTCTGTCACGTTATATTCAAAGAAATTACCGGCTTATGCAATCTTATCCTTCCTCAGCAAGATTTTATTTAATTTTAAATATTTCAGTTATTTTATTAGACATTCTACGTGGGAAAACCGCTTTAAAATTTTAAACCGATTAAATTTTATTTTAATTGGAGTAGAAGATAAGGAATTTATAGTATGCAAAGTTATTTAAATTTTTTATTGAATTTTGTTCCATAACATTTAACAAATTCACTCAATAATGATGTTTTCTTATTCGCTTTATGTCATTTCTCAGGAAGAGAAAAATGGGGCCAAAATGTTATAAAAATTGTTTTGATATTCTGAATAAATATTTTTCAGAAGGATTGTTTCTTTTCTTCTTTTCCTTAAAGAACATGCATTTTTAACACCTTCGTCGTCAGTTCTGTGACATTTCCGGCCTGAAGAGTTGAAAAGTTATGCGGCAGAAAAATTAGAACATTTCAATTTTATGTATGGACATATTTTTATATCAAAATATCCAAAACCTTAAGATTTCATATATTGTACATACACTTATTTTTATGCAATATTTTTTTAAATAAAAAACCTTCAATTTTTTTAGCATTTACTTGAAAATAATACCACCGTTAAGGTGTTAATTAAAAATTTTAAAAACTGTTACACTTTCAATATTTAAAAATGCTGTGCATTAAAAACTATACACTTTATTATCCATAAAAAATATGACGAAGTTTATAATTTGTAAGAAAAATAATTATTACTTGGAAAAAAATATAATTTGTAAAAAAGTTAGGGAATATGATAAGTGATTATAAGAGGCTTGATGTCATAACAACATGTACGAAAGTCAATAACATGAGATAGTTCTTTGCGAAATGTCACTGAACTGATAAAGATTAAAGTTTTATTTGAATAGTATGCATCATTTTTGTAATTGATATAAAGTTAATGCACCATTGAATTATATCTAATTTTCTTAATTTGTGTGTGTTTTCTCGACTTAGGAATAACTTCTTAAGATTTTAATTTTTAAACTCATTTATTCACTTTATTCTTTAAGATTTTGAAGTAAGTAATTCAGGGTAATGTGACTTATTGTCGTATTTACCAGAAATAGAACCTGTAAGTTAACTCAGCAGGGCGAGTTACTTCGAGGGCTTATGGTCGTATTTACCAGAAATGGAACCTGTGATTAACCACTGCTACGTCACCAAGCCTCTACGTCATCAGTTGGCCTTCTAAAGGTGACGTCATCACAAATTAAATTTCATAAAGTAAAACTATTCGAAATTTCTGGTGAATATACTCTCTCATAACAACATTTTAATGAATTGAGATAGAAAAATTAATTTTACAAAAAAAAGCAGTTTTTAACTGTAACTAATTATATAATGTAATAAGGAAGTAAATCACAATGAATTGTTTTGTGTCACGAACGTATTTTAATTTTTATCTTTCACTTAAGATACTTTTTAATATTTGTAGCATTCACCAGAAATCTGAAATAGTTTTACTTTATGAGAATGAAAGTGTGGTGACGTCATTACTTGAAGGCTTAATGACGGTGTCAACGCTTCAGCGCTCAGGCTTTCTGTATCTAGTAGAGATGAGTTTGGGCTCATCTTTTGAAGCCCGAGCCCGAAATTTCAGCTAAAGATAAATAAAATCCAATAACTTCATTGAATAGAATGCGATAAATTTAGCCGTTTGTGCAAATTAAAGACAAATATAGCTGTAAACTCTTAATGCACTTTCTATTTCTTTATATCCATGTTTATCAAATAATAACAATAAGGTTTCAATTTTAATTAAAAATTCCGTTGAGTAGTCAAACCAGTGTTAAACATTCGTATGCACTTAAACATATTAGATACAGAAAAATACAAGTTACAAATCTCATATAGTGACATTAAAAAATGTTATATTTAAAACACGTCAAGAAAAGAGATTTTGCATAATAAATTTAAGAAATTTGCATAAAAGAATTTAGTTGATAGAAACAAAATTACTTAAAAAAATATTTTATGATACGATGTGAATATATACAATGCGAGCAATTAACTAAAAAAGACCAGTAAATACTGAGGCCAAAATTTTGAATTAGCAGCATTTTAACACACACATGCAAATGAAATAGCACAACACACCATTTAGTAAATTATGTGAAAAAGCTAGCTTTTTACCCATCAATTATTTTGCTGCAAGTTCTAACATCATATCAGTACGTTTATTTTATCGATGAATCGCGTTTTAAAATCTGTTTGAAGGAGTATGCTCAATAAAGGAGACATTTTTCACGAGCCCGAGCCCGAACGCAATCATGAATTACAGGGCCCGAGCCCGGTTCGGGCCCGGGCTCGGGCTCGGGCTTTCGGGCTTGGGCTGAGCCCGTCCCATCTCTAGTATCTAGGAGGCAGTGGATTAACTCAGCAGGGCGAGGTAAGCGGTGGAAATGGTATTCGCCATGCCAAATAGAAGATTTGCCATGACATCTGATTAATATAATTCATACATTGAGAGTCAAATCGTTCATTCAGGTTACCTGAGTCGAAAAGTCAAAGAGTTAGGTGGATTCGGCTGTCAGATGTTCGCTTAGTGACCAGAGATCCGCCTTCCATCCTAGAGTGAAGTCGCAAGTGGTTAAGACACCAGTGAGACGGTGGCGTAAAACGTTTGTTTTTTTGGCAGATGACTGCTATTGTTGATTTTTGTGATGCCAAAGCGAGTCACTAAAAGTTGTTATCTGTTGCGAATACCCTGCGACGGTCAAATTGTGACGTCCAATATTGTCTTATCTATCTTCTATGTCTCTAAGCTCTGATAGCCCAGTTACCCATTGTGACAGTTTAGACAGACGGAAGGCCATTATGTCATTAGAGTATAATGATTTATAGGCCATTCAAATTTTTAACGATTTGCCCGGTTGTATAATTCTTACAATAGACCCTCTCAAGCAAACCGACTATTGATGACACTTGCGATCTCATCTTCAGGTGCGTGAACAGACAATGCAAATATCACTTAACTAAATGACAGATATGTATAAAACTTTTATGATTTTGAAAGCATTTATACACTTTTAATTATAGTGGAATATATCAGTGATAGGTGCAAGAAACTAGAAAAAAAAATACGTATGATACAGTGAAATATTTTTCCTTTAGCTCAGATAAATTTTACGAAATCATATTCTCGTTTCAGAGATTTTCTGTGAAATCACCAATGAGTTTTAATATTCTCATAAAAAGGAAATTAAAGAAAGGATCTAAAATAAATATTTTATGTGAAAAGCTTTATTGTTGAACATGTAGTACTTCACATTTTCCTTAATTGGTTTTAATTCGGAATGCCAGCATGAGAATGACTTGCATCGAGAGTTTACATGTATCGAATGAGGAAGGAATTAGATGCTTTTTCTGCTTTACCATGTATATTAGTCACAAAGGAATAGTTTTTGCCCTAAAAAGTATTTACTTGATAATTGCCCACGTTCTATTTTTTTTCCTACATTGTAACTGTATGTATCTGGAACCGATTAATGTGAAAGTAGATAGATGATGAAGAGTTAATTCAGTAATATTTTTAATACTGTATGTCAATGAGAAGTTTTTAAATTTAAATTTAAAACAAACGATAATAATCAAATTTTAGTGCCTTCATCTGATGATGGTACAACGTTCTCCAAATATCTGTATAAATATTTGTTCCATTCCCATTTATTTTCTACTTAACATTCGAATTTGTTTTTTACGAAGTAAAAATACATACTTTTACATTTTCCGAATCAATTCTTAAATATTCATTAAACATTATTTAAGAATCTATTTAGCAAGTAAAGTATTTAATTGTAAGAAGCAGGTCCATATATTAAACTTCAGTCTTTTAACGTGAATAACTATTCACCGTGAAAGAATACCAATGTCTGGAACTATGAAGAACGCTTATTATCTGCTGGAATTAGCATCTCAGAGGGATCAGATTCATGTGAGCACAAAACATTATACGCCAGCAGCAGCTCTACTCAGCCAATAACCTTTCAGGCTTACTTTCGTAAAGCAAAATTATTTAAAATTTCTGGTGAATGTTAAAAATATTAGATGATATCTCAGGTTAAAGATAAAAATTGAATTACCTTTCTGATACAAAATAATCCATAATGACCTATTTCTGCATCATATCATATAATTCGTCATGGTTAAAAGTTGTAATTTTTCGTAAAATTAAATTTTCTATCATAAATAATTAATTTGTTTTTTGCTTGAGTAAATTCACCACAAATTTTAAATAGTTTTACTTTGTAAAGAAAAAACTGTGTTCTGCCAGCGGGTTTGTTGAGGACGCAAAACGGTTTCTACTCAAGCTACCTGCAATCCAGCTGGTGCACTTGGTTAAGACCCGTTTTATCACGCATTGTGTCCGAACCCCGGCTTGGGCATATATGATAACTTGTAGTTCCGTCCATACGGAGCGACGCTGGCCCGCAACAGGGTCAAAATCTCCTACATATTGAAAGCCTAACAACTGAAGCTTTCACGTTATCAGAGTTTTATTTTCAACAGGGTGAAACTATTTAAAATTTCTTGTGAATGCTAGGAATAATAAAAAATATCTTAAATTAAAAATTAAAATTAATATATCTCTCTCACACAAAATTATTCATTATGACCCATTTCCTTATCGTATTATCTAATTAGCCATGATTAAAAACTACCATTCGTTGTAAAATTACATTTTTTATCTCAAATTTATCAGAGTATTGTTATTTAGGAGGAAATTCACCATAAATTTTTAAAAGTTTTATTTTCTGAAAATAAAACTGTTAAAAACTGCCCTATGACACCACCTCCTAGATACAGAAGGCCTGGGAACTAAAGTTTTTACGTCATCACTAGGTCTTCTAAGATGACGTCATCACAGTTTTCATTTCACAAAGTAAAACTATTTAAAGTTTCTGGTGGATGATACAAATTTTAGAGAATATCTTAAGTTAACGATAAAAATTAAAATATCTTTCTGATAAAAAATTATTTATTATGATGTATTTCTATATCATATTATATAAGTAGTGATAGTTAAAATTTCCTATTTGTCGTAAAAATAAATTTTCTATCTTAAATCAATAAAATGTTTTATGCGGGAGTAAATTCACCACAAACTTTGACTAGTTTTATTTTGTGAAAATAAATGTGTGATGACGTCAATTTAGTGGACCTAGTGATGGCGTAATAGCTTCTGTTCTCGGGCCTTTTCTATCTAGGAGGTGGTGCCAATGATGACTTCAAAGCTTGGTGACGTATGAGTCGTTCACTGGGTGCTCCCAAAATAAAATGGCCAGCAATTTGGGCCTTAGGAGTGGCAAATTGCTTGATGAGCAAGTGTCCGCCTATTGGGAAAAAAAAGCAAAACCCAGGCTGCCTGTCCCAAGGAGGCTTTCCTAGGACTCGCTTATTTTTCACGCTGTTTTTATTACAGAAAAACGTGAGAATTCTTTTGTCTGCAGGGATTGTAATAAATATATGTAATGTTTCACCCCATAATGTAAGAATTGCAGTTATAAAAATATTTGAGTGAAATCGCAATCTTTGAATTCAAGATAGTTGAAATGATTTGGCTGTTTTATGATGTCCTCTGTTATTCCATACATTTCCTTTTGATTGGTTGAGCGTACAGTATGCTAAGAGTTCATATGTGGGGAATTATTTTTATAATCAGTCTATATATAAATGAGAGCACTACTACTAAAATCCGGTACATAAATGTGTTTCCTTGATCTCATTTAAATATTTATAATGGCCCTATTTACCAAGCAATACACCCGTGAGTTAAGCAAAATGAGCTACTTCGGTGGTTTGCAGACAATATTTAATTAATTAATAGTAGTAATTATAAATTCTAATCGCTCATTTTTCGAGTAATTTCGAGTAAGTGCCAAATAGGACTACTACTCTGACCAATACTATACCACAGCTGCCAACTACTCCGAAATTTAACTAACCACTTTTTTAAAGCAGGAATCTTCGAATTAGACTATAATAAAATTTTTAAGCGCAATTGTTGGGCTGCTTACTGTGATGTAGATCACATATTTAATTAATTTTAATTTACTTTGTGTTCCTTAAATTTAATCTTTTCAAAATCATGCATTCATTTTTTTTTTTCATTTCTCTAATTTCTATGACTTCGGCTTTTAATCCGTAGATTCGCTTTTCCTGCATGTATTATTCTTAATTGTTTATTTGCCTCATCAGACCTTTGGAGTCGTTTGGGGCTAAAAAGAGATTACATTATGTCCGTTTGCAATAGCAACGGCTTATTGCTTACCCCTATTTTGGCATCGTGTTGGCGTTATTACATTTTTGTTGCCCTACGATATTTTTAAAATTATTTGCTCGCGATTCCGTCATTTTAATTTAATTGGATTAAGTTTTAGGGTTGCTCTGTGATTGGAGTAATTTATCTCAGCCAAATTTTTCTTCTCGCGAATATGTAATTCTGTGTTGGCGTAGTTTTAAAATCATTCTAATTTTCACTGTCCTTAAAGGCAGTATTTTTTATTTCGCTGAGCCCCCTCCAGCTGTTGTAATAAGTTTATGCTTCTATAGTTCCTTTTAAATAAAACAGTTTTAAGTAGTCTAATGTCTTCTTATATTGCAACCTGGATTAATCCGTTGAAGTGTATCGAACCTGTATTAATCTGTCACAGTGCATTATAATTATGTTAATATAGCCAAACCAACAACTTCGTTACATAAATTTTTAAGAAACACAAAGTAAATGAAAATGAAAATTAATATATAATCTACATCACGCTTATAGTAAAGTTCCGTCGACATGATGAACAGATTATGATATTTATGAACGAACCCACGAAACTCCATGGTGGTGTACTAACGAACTCACGAAACCCCATGGTAGTAAAACTGTCAGAAATTATGCGCAAACTGAAGAAGAAAACATGTACTAGAGAAGAGAAATATCAGAGCACGTTATAACTGAGAGGTGTACGAGGATTCGAAAATTTTAAGTTGGTTTCTATATAAAAACTATGGGTCTGTTTTTGTTTTGACGCCTGATAAAGCTGAGGTTGAAAATGTATGTTTTATGTTAGAGAACTAAAGGTTTTTTATTTAAGTCTTATAAATTGGTTTGCCTTTTTTTGAAAGGAAGCAAAAAAACCTGTAGTGGCGCAACAGCGATAGGATTAGAACCTAGGACGTGGAAAAGTTATTTAGTTGTGAGAAGCCATGTCGTTTTTAAATAAGGGAAAAAGGAAGATTTAGTTAAGTTGGCGGAAGAGATCGGTGAAAATCCTTCGAGGGCTTGTTACTGCCTGATCTAAAGAAAATGATTAGCAGTAGTAATGTTTATGAAGAAGATTTGGAATTGGTTAAGGAAATGCTTAGTTCGATTATTGAAAAAAGAAAACAACGGGAACAAAGAGAAGTTGAACGGGAACAAAGAGAATTTGAAGAAAGAAGAGAGCAAAGAGAATTTGAGGTAAGAAAATTGAAAATCGAGGCAAGTAGTTGAATAGACTTGTCAACAAACTTTGAGACGTAAATTTTAGGGACGCTCGGAAAGCTAGGTTAGAATTATTTAAGTATAAATTAAGCCAGGAGAGTTTTAGGTGGAAATTTATGACCCATCAGGAAGTGTTAGAGAAAACGTGGAGAGATTTCTGTTTTGAAATACCTAACTATTTTGAAGAGTGGGTAAAGGGATTAGAAATCGAGGATTATGACGGGTTGAAGCAATTGATTATAGCTGATCCTCTTGATTATTCCAAATCAAGAGGAGAGTTCCGCATGAAATACGTGAACATTTTTACGACCGGTGGACTTAGTTGATAATCCCGGCTTAGTTGGCAGATAAATTGGACGAATATGTTAGCGTCCATGATTCAGCGAAGAGGTCGTGAGGAGGTGTTCGAAAAAAAGAGCTAATGAGAAAACTTATGAACGTCCGATGGAACAAGGAGCTAGGATGACGTCAAAATCTTCGTCGCAAACCATTCCTAAGTGGGTTCAGAAACGTCAAGATGAAACTTTAGTTAAGCGCAGATTTAATCCCACATGCTTTAGTTGAGGGAAGAGAGACATATTTCTAAGTTCTGTGGGCACGGACGAAAATTTAAAAGCAATATGACGAATACTCATAACAATGCTTTTACTCGACAAATTTCGCAACCTAAAGTAAATACTTCAAGTGCTAAAACAGTCGAGAAAGTAGGTATGGTGACGGCAAAGAACTCCGTTACATTATCTGAATCAAGTAGTCGCAAAAAATTGGATGACCTAATTGAGATTAAAATCAAATGTCAAAAATCAATGTTTAATGTATATAGTGGATTCTGGTTCACAGATATCTGTAATTCGCGAGGAATTAGTACATGACACACCTTTTGAAGAAGAAGGACAAATAGAGTTATCGTCCGCTTTTAGCGATAATGAAAAAGCGCCACTTCGGACATATGAATTGAAAATCCAAGATGGTCCACATGGCGATACAGCAATAATGTGATCCGTTTGAAAGAAACTTACCAGTGATATGCTAATAAGTCGTTCGGCTTTGAGAAGATTGAACTTTACCATTATAAACAATTATGGCAAGTAACAGTTTCAAATGCGGAAGCAGTAACTGTACGGAAATCGGAGGAGGATGTAAGTATACAAATACCTTCGAATTTCAACTCCACTACATCGAAAGTGAATGTCTTGACAGCAAGTGAGTGTGCGAGTAGAAAGCTAGACGAACAAAAACCAGAAGATGCCACGTTACTTCGAAACTTCAAGGAGGCGACGAGACACTCAACAGATGCTTTGATTAGGCGAAAAGACAAGAAAATTCGTATCTCATTAATAAGGGAATATTACACATAAAGATTATGTGTGTGGAGAAGAAATTCAGCAAGTAGTAATTCCAAAAGAAAGAAGGAATACTATTTTAGGAATGGCACATGAGATTCCGTTGACTGGACATCTGGATGAAAATAAGACTCTACAAAGAATCAGATATTCGTTTTACTAGCCTAATATCAGGCGAGGCGTAAAGCTTTACTGTCAAAGTTGCAAAGAATGCTAATTGAGGAGAATTCAGCACCTATCGGGATAATATTCCCATACAAACTATCGTTTGGCCTGAAAATCCTTTTGAAGTTTGGAGTGTAGACTGGATAGGACCACTAGAGCCTCCATCAAGGAGAGGACATCGATATATTATTTGTGCCGTGGACTTAGTAGTACATAAGTCACCCGCACCGGTTTTCCGAAAATGATATTTACCGACCAGGGTACAAAAGCTGATTCGATCATTTGAAAATATATTAGGGGTAGGTCCACGTTTTTCGACACCCGGCCATCCGGAAAGTATGGGGGCAGTAAAACGATGGAATAAAACTTTTAAGGTGATGATGAATAAAAGCATACAAGTGTATGGGAAAGACTGGGATATACCCCAGACAGCACAGCAAGCTTGATTTATCAAGTCAATAAGCTTGAATTAAGCTTGAAAATTCCAGTCGTGTAAGCTTGATGCTAGCTTGAATCAAGTGTTCTAGTTTACACTTGCCCAGCTTGCATTAAGCTTGACATTTCAAGCTTGAATCAAGCTTGACATTTCAAGCTTAATTTCAAGCTTAAAAAATTTTCCAAAAAAAAATTTTCTAAATACACGGGGCGGCCGCGCCCCACATACTTTATTTTTCTGCGCATTTTCCCCCTCTATACTATAATTTTAAGTTATTTTAATCTGTTTCCATCGAATGTCCGTGGCTAGAATAGAACAAGGGACCTTTCGATTAGTAGCCGAGCGCGTTATCCATTCAGCCACCGGAGCCTTTTGCAGCTATGACTAAAGTTGGAAGTGAATTATTAAGCGGTTTTCTGGCCAGATTGATAAGTGGGCGATATGTTATTTTTTTTTTCCATGGGATGCATCAAAATTAAAATAATTTTATGTGTGATTTAGAGACTCTACTAATAGGGAAATAAACATAATATAAACTTAAGAGCAACACATGTTTTAAAACTTTTGCAACACACATGAGCAATACTGTCGCTGGCCAAAATCGAGACAAACGACTGATTTTGAAATCAATTTCGTAGTATAATTGTATTTTATTTTGAAGAATTTCCATATTTGGAAATACAGAATGGGTTTACTTACTTAACACAAATTTTCTGTTAAGTAATCTGAAATAAAAAAAACAGATAGTTAAACGTTACTTCGAAATGCTATATCACAATTGCTAACATAACATGTACGGAATACAAACACTTTAGTCATTTTTGTAAATATTTCTTATAATAACAAATAATTGAAAATTTTTGCTATTTTTTAACGCTAAAAATTCTCTTTACAAATGTGGTTAGTTAATTTCCTACATATATTGGTATGCTATATCGATATAGAGCATTTCGAAGAATTAAAAATAAGTTTAAATTAATTAATACAAATGTAAATTTGAATTATTTTCATTGTTCATACTTTATAATTAAAAAAATTATTTAACTTCTGAATTTTTTTATCCTTTGTAATTTTATTTTAAAATTACAAAAGTGTAAGATGTAAGATTTTTGGGCCCTAAAATCTGTAATCCCTGGGCAGTTGCCCCGTTTGCCCTGCCGGTAATATGGCACTGGTAATAAAAAACCCATCCCCGTTAAAACACATCTTTTACGAACTTTCAACAAATTTGAGGACGCTAGACAATTAATGTCCATTCTCTTTCACAGATGGCGCCATCACCGCACTTTCCAAGTGAAAATCCAGCTTATGCCAACCTTGCATTGCCAAGCCAAATCTCAAGCTTGATTTAAGCTTATGTGCTGTCTGGGACATCTCCCATATCTCATGTTCGCGTATCAGGAAGAGTCACTCAGCACCACGCGGCTATTACCATTTCAATTCATTTATGGGTGGTTACCACAAGGACCACTGTCTTTATTGAAAAGTATTTGGACGGAAGAACGAACTAACCCAACGACCGCGCGCCGACCAATCACTAAATATGTTGAAGATTTAGTTGAAATTATACGTAGGGCTAATGGGATCGCCTCTGAAAACACCGAGAAAGCTCAAGGAGAATACGTTTCCAGGATAATCTCCGTGCAAGAGAAAAACAGTTTGCCGTTAACGACAAAGTGTTGATACTACTCTCATCATCAACTCACAAACTTTTAAGCACTTGGATTGGATATTTTTATCGTACTCTTGATATTCAGCATTAAAATGTTGAGCTTTTTAAAAAAATTATCAAACTTTTAGTAAACATCTTTAAAGTTGAATAAATAAAGTCGTTTAAGTAAACAAAGAATCAACAGAATTACATCATTCAAAAGCTGCAAATACCATTTCAATCTCTTTTTCTTCTTCAACGGGCAGCCAATTGCCGATTAGGCATTGATCAATACAACTGTCCGAAGGTATTGTGGCTATTTTATTATAAGAGCACCCAGTGGGCGTCCAGTGTTACCCCCTATGAAGGGACGGAGAAGTTAACATCCATACGCAAGCCGGGATTCGAATCCGGAACCAAGGCGTGATAGAATGGTTCTTAAGCCACTACACCACCTGAGCAGCCATTTAAATATGTACAAAAACATTGAGTTAGGGAACATTAGATTATATTCCCTTTTATTCACAGTATATATTAACATATTTTGAAGAAAGTTTAAAAATAATAATTTTACAGCAAATTTTATTTGTTTTTTAATGTGGAATTCTAGAATTAGCAGCGAGCTTTTTAAGGAGTTGTTACATATTTTACGTGAACTACCTGAAACTCAAAGCTTGAAAACCTCTAAAACTATTTAGATTACGACACAATATTTGCGTCACACCAGGTAAGAACGTGGTTGACGAAATAAACAGGCTGCGGTGCTGACACTTTAGTCTCATACCTTTACACTCGAAAAATCATGCGACCAAGCCAGTGTCACTATCTTAGTACCAGACACCCGTACTAAAATAGTCACACCCTCTAGGTCTCATGAGTGTTCGAGTGCAAATGGGTATGATTAAAGAGTAAGCGACATTTATTTCTTCAGCCACGAGGTAAATATGTTGATATTTAATTAAATTTATAAATCAGCTGGGAAGTGGTCAGTCACACATATTTCAAAGATAATGAGCTAGTAAGGAGAAATAAATACGACAAAAGCTTCAAACATCTCTGTTACAAGTTACTTAGTTATGAAGCATTTCTAGGTCAAAAATCCATAGTTCATGAGATTGATATAGCTTTTACCCTACAAAATGATGCTGCTAAACTCAAAAATATCATTTTAAAAATGTTAGTGCGAACAAAAAGTAATGCCTTTTTTTACATTAAATTAAAACAAATTTCTTTCCAAGCTTTTAATTACAGCCAAATTGGTGCTATACATAGGACTCAAATTTGCTACATTTCCAAGAAAATTTTTTTCAAAAGAAAATTATCTTTCTTTCTTTCAAGAAATATGGCCACTCTCCCCTTTTTACACACGTCTATCCTAATCTGATGATAAATTTCAAATAGTCCTGAAATTAATTTCTAGGCATCCGTGTGTGTTCTATTTTACAGTAAGAATTATATGGATATTTCTCCTTTCTTTGAGCTAAAGCGAGGTATTTGAAAAAAACGTTTTGGCCTTTACCCTCCGTTGGTTGCGAATTTTACAAAATGCAATGTAACCTAGCACACACGCAAAGAGACTAACGTACATTTCCATGCCAAATTCCGTATTATTAGCTTCAATAGTTTTGGCTGGGTGAAATAATGATGTCCCTCTAGTAAATCGCAAAATTTTACTTCACACAACAAGATTGGACATGTGAACTGCAACGTATTTAACATACTTAAATTTTAAAAGATAGCTACCAGGATAACTTGTTATCATTAGATTAATCATATATCATCTTTCTGATTTTGATCAAACGTAGTTATCTTATGTTCATAAATGAAAATTTAGTAACTTAGTGCAAAAGTATCACATTTATATTAATAACGTTATAACATTAAAATGAAGCGTTGATTGATAATTTAAATTATTATGAAGTTCCATTTGTAAGGTAATAACTATCTGTAAAAGTTAAAATTAAATCTTTTAATTTTTCTGTGCATCTATCTCATAGATGCCAACTACTACCACCGGCCAACACGATTTTTGGGCCTGTTATATTACATGTTATATTTTAGTTTCTCCTACGCCAAAACTAAGGAAAATAATTTTTTTTCAATGAAAGTTTGCTTTTGTAGAAATTAAAGCAATTTTTCAAATTTTTGGCAAAAATCACTGATTCTTATATTTTTTTGTATAATTCCACTCTAAAATATGATCAGAAAAGTTTTTGCTGGATATAAAAGTCTTGTTTTATTCAATATTTGTGAGAAATAATAACATATAAATGTAAAATAATAAGAAATTAATGTCCAAAAGTGAATATTTTTCGTATTTCTTTTATGTTCGTATGAGCAAATAATAGTACAAACAAATAAAATTATTACAAATAATACTACAAGCAATACTACAGAGTTACAAATAGTAATACAGTTATATTGATACTTTCGGGTTAATCAAAGTGCTGCCATCTTCCGTTTATGAAATAAATTAAAATGTACTTTTCGGCGTAAATCAGACAAAACCAATCTTTAAGAACTAAAAACGAAAATTTAAGTGCTTTTCAATGTCTAAAATCAGAATTTAAGCATGAGAACAGAACCCCCCCCCTCCAAAAAATTTTTTTTGGGTTGAGCGGTGTTTTAATTAACCACCTTTGTAAACAGTATATTTACTTAGTACTTTTCCAAAATAGTAAGCAGCTCTCGCGGGCACTGTAAAAATTTTGCTATATTTTAAGGCGAAAATTATTGTCTGAAAAAAGTGATTAATTATATTCCGTAGTAGTTGGCAGCTATATATCATTCATTCGTGGCAGAGTAAATCTTAAAAACTGATTTTCTTTTTTTAGCAAGTAGCCTTATTTTCGCATCTCAACGATTAATTCTATGAAAGCATTTATATTTTGGAATAAATTCCGTAAGTGGGGGGCAGTGTAAAGGTAGTATTTTGGTTTTGTTTAATTTGTTTTATATTGCATTTGAAATATGTGTAGAAATGTTTTAATAAGGTGTTTAGATAAGTGTATAGTAGCTTTGCGTTTATCTTTTCTTGTTTATAGACGTTAAAGATAAAAAAGAAAGTCGCCTAGTAAACCTGTCCCCGGATTACGGAATTATTCCTTATATTTTTGTCTGGTTCATAGCCTGAATAATCTAAAAACTGATATATGTTTTGTAATTTATTTAAGTGCAACAGTCTCAGAATAAAATTACGCACATGTCGAAGCTGCCGACTATTCCGGAATATAACAAAGTATTTTTTTTTTTAAGTTGCACTATTGGTTTAGAATATAGTAAAATATCCGCTGAAGGTGTGAGGTAGTTTTACTTTCGTAAAATACTCTAAGAATAATTGTTCTTTTACAAAAATCGGTTAATTATATTCTAGAATAGTTAGCAGCTATCCGTATTTCTTTTCAAGCCCCTTTTTTGACTGTTTTGTTATGCCACTTACATGATATCTTTTTAAAGTTCAATGAATGCATTCTAAAAATTTCTGAGTATTGAGTAATGTATCTTATATTTCAGCTTAATATACACAGAAATATATAGATTATACAGGTTGTCTCAAAAACACTGAATAAGGATTTTATTCTTTAAATATTGATTGCAACACACAAAAACTACAAAATAATGTAAAGAATAGAACAGAATTTTATGGTGTCAATTAAACATTTCCGGACATTAAAATAAAAAACCACAAAATTTAAATTTTTATCCGGCCCTCGAACCAAAAAAAAAAAAAAAAAAAAAGACGCTTATTTAGTAAAATGTGCCACTTAAGTTTTTTTGGTGACGTGGAAAGTTATTGGCTTTCGTCTTTATAAGGCTCAAACGCAGAGCTGCCAACTCTCCTGTTTTTTTTCGGGAGATTTCCCGCCCTGATTTGTAAGCAGTTCTATATCGCATTATATTTTTGGCCTTATTTTAATTATAAGCTTCTAATCAAAAATTAGTGGTGGGAAATCTCCCGTAAAAACCGGGAGTTGGCAGCTCTGCCCATACGCATGAAAATAAATAAATGTTGAACTTTAATCACTTTTCAAACGCTCTAGATAAGATAAAATCATATCGAAGATCGCGTTTAAAGGACTATACTCACAATGCAAAAGAAAACGATTGTATAAACACATAATACTTTTGCAATTTCGGAATTAATTTTGGAATTATTTAGCCCTTAACACACTTTGTTCAACCATATCCGTGAGACTTTTTACGATGAAAAGATGAAATTTTGTGTTTTACCTTATTAATGTATTGAGCATATTTTTCTCATTGGCATCTTTTTGTTCGGAGACAAAATAAAAGTTTAAATTTTGTATTGATTTAATCCCTTCAAAATTTCTGAAAGACCATAACATTCTGAAACTTTTTTTTGAGTAACTTTGTAGTTTACTTTGCAATTCTATGACTTACATTAAAGAAATAAAATTCCAGGTCAATTTCTTCGGGAAACCCTGTACATTGTATATAGATAAACATATTTCATCAAAATAAGTTACATATTATTACACATATCACAAGATCTTTTCTTATTGTGCCTACTCGTAAGTCGTGGGACTTATATTAATCCTCATGGAAACACTTACAGATTCAAACTTATTGCCAAGAATAACAATGGTTTCTGAAGAGACAGCACCGAGGCATCTTTTTTCCCACTACACAGGCTAAAATGATTCTGTGCGAAGGCCTATCCGCATCTGAAAAGAAAATATTACATTCAAAAGACATTTCATGCTTTGAAGTAACTTTGACAGATCAATCCATCATCGCTGTGAAAGCATTTCTATCTCCATTTTAAAAGATGATGTATGTGGTGATTACTATTAGGGTTTCAAAAACTTTAAAATTATGATCAATTTGCTTTCTTTTTTAACATTACGAGTGCTTCCAATAAAATCGATTCAACTAAAATAAACGATATATTGCAGTACTTTATTTTAAATTTTTGAAAATGCTATATTTAGTAGAATCAAATTTTCTAAGATTATATATAAAACAATTTTAAGTTTTGGAGCTCTTAGGCTTTTTAAAATTAACTTTATTTGCTTCCCTAACCTTTAAGTAAAGGGGTGCCCCAAAAGTGTGGTAATACACTTTAATTCTTTATACATTACCGATAAATGGGCGATGTAATTCGGAGAATTCTTCTAAAAAGGTAGCAGACTACGTTAAGAAAACTTTTTTCTAATTAGTTTTCAAAAAGTGGCACTCTATAAACGTTCACATTCAAATTCATGTATAGTTCCTCATCATCTTTGTTTAACGATATCGCTGAGATGTTTTGTGATGAAATGCTGGAAATTTGTGCATCACTATATTAGTGAAGGGGCAGATTTTATCAATTTTGATTTTTTAATATTGAGGTTGTATATAAATTTAAAAGTGCCACTTTTGAAAATTAACGAATGGATTTTTCTTAACGCGGTCATATTCCAGTCTCATTTAGAGCATTTTTTAAATTTTTATTGTTCATTTATAGATAAAGAATAGATAAAGAATTCAAGCATGTTACCATCTTTTTAAGACAAGCCGGATACATGATAGTACATTCATTTAATAAAAAGTATTTCTTTAATAATAATTAATAAAACTTTAATTATTCAGTTGAACTACTTTTCACATATTATTTAAAAAGTAATCGAATAAAATTTTTTTTTCGTTGTATTCAGATTTTTGAATGTTTGAAAAGCAATCTCGAACTCTACCACTATCACAGTAGTTGCGTCCCCACTAAAAATAATTTTAAGATTTTCTTCAGAAAATGCCATATTTGTCAGACATTATGCAGAAATTTTATGATAATTTAGAGATTGAATCTTATCTTCAAAATATCTGCAGATTGTTTAGAGACATTTTGCAGACATTTTGAATATCTTAAAAAGACAAACATTTTTCTTAGATCTAAAGACAAATTCGCAGATTCAACTTTATCTTCAAAATATCTGTAGATTATTTTTGCAGCTGCAGAAATTTGTCACCCGAATTTGAGACCCTCAGGAATGCTGGTCAGTAAATGTGTTGGCCGCCATACTCGGGGATCGCCTGCTTAGACCATATCTGTCATCTCATACCAATGTATATTTCTTCTGCAGCTCTCTTAGGGAATTGGTATACAGAGATTTTGTGATTGCACCAACAGACTTAGTTACTCCGCATACTGCCTGTACTTCATTCCATTGCAAACTGTGTACTGTGTTAACTGAAAATTGTGAAATTGTAAACAATAATTGTGAAAAATAATTTCTACTCTTCCTAAAAGAAAAAAAAAACTGCAGGCATTAAAGAAGATCTGAATAAATGTAATACATTGTTACATTTTTATATGATAAATAAAAAATATGCATTTTAAAATAATGGATACTTAAGCTTTTTCATAAGGTAAGTGCAGAAAGTTCTCATTTTCTGTTTTGGAACTCTATTTAACGAACAAAATTATCGATCCCAATCAATTCGTTAAATTGGTGTCCAACTGTCTCATTAAAATGCAAATTTTCTGATAATTCTTTATTTAGTTGTTATTTCAATTTTTTTAATTCTCAAAACAGATTTTTCGAACTGTGGTTAGAAATTCAAAATGTTCTATGTGTTCAAAATTTTGTTGAAACTTACTATGTTTGGATTAAAAGATCATTCATGAATGTTCAGATTGTGCGAATTTTCCAGATAATTGAGGCTTCTCAATTTTCCGATTATCTAAAATTATATATTCATCTGAGGTTCTATAAAAAAATGTGCTTTTTAAAAATAAATATTCTTATTTAAATGTGATGACAGCAATGCATACAACTTTAAATAATAATTAAAACAAAATTTCACTGATAATATTTTACCGAGTGGCAAAATTTTTTCAATGTGCAGAAATACAAAATTATTATATATATATATATATATATATATATATATATTTGCATGCATGTTGTACACCAAAGATGTGGATACATTTAAACATTGTTAATTAAAAATTGCAATTGCATGAAAGTGTTTTTCAGTGCATTTTTCAACTCTTTTAAAGACAATTTGTCTGCAGAGGATCGTTCTCTGCGACAACGTCACGGTGTCACCCTGTTTCTGCCACTGGGAATTTTTATTTAGTTACTTTTACAAGACATAAAATGTTATTTTCATAATGGTTTTTCAGTAAGTATGTACTATCCTGTTGGTCCGCCAAGAAAAGCGATTGGCAACAGTTTCTCAACACTTTTGTGGGAATGACCTCCGAGAAAATACGTTACCAGTATTTCAAAATGATTTGTGAAACTCAAAAAGCTCCATGCACATTAAATTTTTTGGATCTTACTGAACTGTGATAAATACAGTCGTGAATGTTTGAGTATAATTTAGAATTAGTTTTATTTGGTTGTTTATGAAATCCTATTTTATGTTTTTGTATTTTTAGTTTATATTTTGACGAAAATCATATGTATACCAAATACTAATACAATAACCCAGCAAACCACAGCCGTTTCGATGTCGGCATTGGCATAATGGTAATTGGAACGGTGTCAGTTCTGTCAACACCTCCTAGATAGAGAAAGCCTAACAACTCCTACGTCACCAAGCTTTGACGTCATCGTTTGGCCTACACCTAAATGTTTTATTTTCACAAAATAAAACTATATAAAGTTTCTGGTTAATTTACTCATGAATAACAGTATTTTAATAATTTGAGATAAAAAATATAATTTTATGAAAAATGGCAGTTTTTAACCGTGACGAATTAGATAATATGATAAGGAAATAGATCGAAATGAATAATTTTGTATGAGACAGGTATTTTAATTTTAATTCTTTATTTAAGATATTTTCTAATATTTGTAGCATCCACCAGAAATTTTAAATAGTTTTAGTTTGTGAAAGTAAAACTGTTATGACGTCATTACTTGAAGGCCTAATGATGACGTCAAAGTTTCAGTTGTTGGGCTTTCTATCTGTAGGAGGTGTTGGTTCTGTGCTGGCAAAACGATTTGGCGTAGGCAAATAAAAGTTGATTTCGGGCATGCAACGGTCCGATAGCGGCTAGCCTTTTAGGGTTAACATGTGATTTTGGCGATGTACTGCACCAAACGTCAAAACCGATATCGGTCCAGAAGTGTAATTTCTAAACTGAACGGTATAAAGCCAGCACAAGCAGCACATGTATATTGTTATAATAATTCTTTTTAATTTATGATTTCAATAGTTACTATTTACAATGTTTTGAGTCCGTTGGATTCAAGTGCCTCCTTCACATGCGAAAAAAAGGAGGGAAAGGGGGCAATCATTCTATCTGGTTAATTTACCTGAGGTCCTGTCCAGCGTTCTGGTCTACCGCGCATCTGTCAATCTACAGTTTAGATGTTGGTGATTTTCTCCAGATGTATTGTGAATATGCGTTAGATAAGTTAACCAGTTTTTTATGACTTAGTATTGAAGGGGTTTCTAAGCGCCCACCCCCACCCCTCAATTGGGGCAGTTTCTGTCTAGTTATTCACAACTCTGAAATAATTATATGACTATAATTTTCATTTTATATAAAGTGATAGTTGTTAAGTACTTCTAATTTAAAAATAATAATAAAATTAATTAATTAATTAATTAAAAATAAAATACATACAATGCATAACATTAAACGCTGCATTTTAAAAGTTCACAAAAGGAGCCCACCATGGCCGAGTGGATAAGACACCGAATATGGTTGAAGTCATTGGCGGATCCAGAGCCCCCCCCCCCAGACGAATGAAGTTTACACTATAGAGCATTGACTTGTTTTGTAAATTCAAGTCATTCTATAAGAGAATGTAACAAAAATTGTCTTGCGCACCGTCCAGAATTTTTTTTTCTGGATCCGCCGCTGGTTCAAGTGTGAAGGTCCAGGGTTCAGGTCTACCGAGCATCTGTCAATTTACAGTTTGGATGTTGGGTGATTTTCTCCAGATGTAATGTGAATATGAGTTATATAAATTAACCAGATTTTTGAACATAGAATTGAGGACAAATCACCGTTGTATCCCCAATTCTGGAAAAAAAAATTGGGGATATTTTATAAATTTTATATAAATTCAAAACATTATCTAATATTTATAAAATGAAGGAAATATGGTTGATTTTTATAAAATTAGGGAACAAATAATTATTATAATTACTGTTCAACCCCAATTTTATTGCTTATTAATTGTTTTATATATTGGAACAAACGCTAGAAGCCTTCTTCCGCTCAGGGCACCGACGCCCTAAGGCTTAACTCCTGTGTTTTTGCCTTACAAAAAACACAAAACAACAAAACTTTCTGAAATTAAATTGGATTAAAATAGTAGAAAAAATACCTTTTCATTAGTATTTCCATAAAAATAAAAAATATCAGTATAATTTATAGTTAAGGAATTTTTTTTATAATACATTAGCTGCTGTTGTTAAAAAAATAATAATAATAAAATTAATTAAATAAATAAAAGTTTTAATTCACTATACTGAATAATTATAAATTGAAAAAAATAATAATAGTTTCATTTTAAAATTATCACTATGAATAATTAATTTAATAGCATTTATTTGAACAACTTGCTTGTCATGTTTCTGTTCAAATAAAATAATAGTAAAAATTACGCCAAAATCATGTTTTGCTACAGCATTGTAAAATGCTGTTACAAATTAAATAAAATTTAATGCTCTTATCTCCTTAAAAATGAATAAAAGTAACCATTTTTTGCTGATTATAGTACTTTATCTTTCTAAAAATTAATTGATTAATTCATTGCAGATATTGAAGTATAAACTATTTTGCAGTAGAATAACACTCATTTGTTTTATTTTTTTCCACGCGATCTAATTTAAAGTGAATAATTTAAAAGCTAAAATCCCTCGGACTTTCTTTTCCAACTACCCCGTCCCGTGTCCGCGTACACATAACATGTTGCACAGGCGCAGTGGGGGGGGTGAGGGGGGACGAGTGCATTCCTAAGAGCTTTCCACCCCTTGTAGGAACCACAGTATTACGCAGGAAGACGAAATGGACCTTTCCCTATTATATCGGTCCCTATTCATGGTCAATCGAAGAGCGGAAGTTGGTGGTTTGTTTTTTTTTTTCGTTTGCTTGTCCATTCCATTCCAAGGCTGTAACAGAAATCATCTCGCAACGTAAACTTTTCAGTAACGTGGATTTTGAGTTTTCTCAGAGCAATGAAGATGGGAGATTGCTGTATTTTTCTCTGGATAAATTGCGATTTTTTTTTTCCTAGACTAAATGGCACTGACTGCAGCTAGACAAAAATTTTAAAATAGTCTGAATGTGGTTAGTGCTTTTTAGTTTTAAATAGGCTAAGTTCTTACGTCAGTTAGATCGGACTTTGCTGTAGTTTTCTCTGGATAAACTGTGATTTTTTTCTAAAGACTAACTGGTATTAACCTCAACTAGACAAAAATTTTAAAGTTGTCTAAATGTGGTTAGTGCTTTTTGGTTTTCATTTTGCTAAGTTCTCACGACAGTTAAAAAGGGGTAAGTTGATTTTTAAGTATATATTAAGAATTTGTATTTTTTCTTAGCTAGATTTTTTTATGTTATCTCAGGGACTACTAAAATACGATGAAGTTCAAAACTGCTAATTATTTCTAAATAATGCGAAAATGGAATTTATAATTCAAATAAGCAAACTTGGAAACTATTAATAAACAAGCAGGACGGTATTTTTAATAAATAACTTACATACTGCATTGAAAAATGTGTCTATTTACTTAAGTACTTAATTTCATATTACTCAAAACAACAGAAAAAAATAAGTATATTCTGTTATAGAAAGTTCCTTTCTTCTACTGAAGGATAATCCTATGAAAATTCAGTAATATATTAAATATTTACTTAAAGTAAGTATCTTCGAATAATAAACATGGTTTTATTAATACTTATTAGTTTCATATATAGTTTAGCACTAATCAACCTATTAAAAATAATTATTATTATTATATAAATTACTTTACATCACTGGGGCTAATTTTGAAATATACAAAATACTTAGTTATTAAGTATAAACAAAATAATTTGTTTGTATATGAAAATGTTTAATTATTTTGAAGAGAAAACGTTTTTATGAAATTAACCGTTTATTCGTAGAATCAGCCAATATTTTAATTTCTTTTAACGTATGTTGTTTACATTCTTCTTTAAAACAATATATATAAAATCAGAAGTCAACTTTATTTTGTATTATGACATAACTTAACAAAAAAAATAAATTAAAACATTTTATAAAAAAGCATGTTGTATAACTTTAATATTTTTTTTCTCTCTTTTTTTTAGCATTGCATGAATGTTTATTTATAATCTTTGGTTCTAGAAAATTATAAATTTTCTTGGCTTCTAAAAAGTTTTTGGAAGAGAAAAAGGAACATTGTCTAGTTGAGCCTAATATGTTGTTTAAAAAATGTATATGGTCTGATAAACATATAGTAACACGTTTAAAAAAAGTAAACCATTGGTTGATGCATAAAAAAATAATACGGTTAATTTTAAAAAGAGCTTTCCTTCTTAAATTCATCAAATATTTTCTTAAAAACAAAATAATTTGCCAATTAGGTATTTTTAATAAATTTAGTCCTAGTGGTGTAAAGTCATTTATATAATAATAATTATTATTTCTTTAATTTGTTGATTAATACTTTAGAGAACTAACTACGGAGCTAATTAGGGTATTTTGGGAATCAATAAGATGCTGGCCGGTTTTCGATATTTTGTCGTTGCCGATACCACACCAAAAACGTAATGGTTTTGGTTCAAAAGTGGCACAGGGCTGGGCCGACGCCGTTATCGTTTTTGCCGACACCGAACCAGAACCACCCCATCCTTTCGGCCCGACACACGCCCAGGCGGACGCAATTTTGTCGTTTTCGGTACCGCGTGAGCGATGTCGCCCCGGCACATTCTGCGCCGGCATGCCAGTGTCGGCCCAAAACTTATCCGATAGGGCTGTGTTTGCTGGGAACTTTTCTCTACTAAATATTTAATTGTAAAAATAGAAAACTAACTTCAGTTGTAGCTACAAAAAGCCGGCTTTAGAAAATATTGTTACGAAAATCGCCAAGTGGGTGTATTTCAAAACAGTTCAAACAGCACAGTAAACAAAAATAACACTTTATTTTACGGCTCGCAGCTCAATAGCTCAAAATAATACAAGAAACTTTAGCATACGCTAACTAAAATCACAAATAAACATAACAGAATCAACCGTGCGCTTCGAAGTCTATCACTCAAACTGAACTCCCCGGAGAGAGATCCTAGCGCTTTTATAGAGATGATGACGTCACCAGCTGACGTTACCAGAATTGCCGAGAAATTTCTGGACCAATGTTATCAAACTGAAATATGGTCTCGAGACATGAATTTTCTAGAAGCCACCATTTGTCGCCAAGGTCTCCAAATCCGTCGCCAAGTCGCCAAGACGATCGCCAAGTTTGTCGCCAAGGTCTCCAAATCCGTCGCCAAGTCGCCAAGACGATCGCCAAGTTTGTCGCCAAGGCTACAGGGTTACCATCATCGGAGGGCCGCTATTATGCCTGCAAAACTAGTTTCACGCCGGCGCACGCAATACGGGAGCAAATTTAGTTATTATTTCGCAACACTGCTCCCATCTTTAAAAAAACTGACGACCCGGCAGTCTAATTACACAACGTTATGATCCGTAGCACCGTATGGAGCTAAACGATTAATGTGGATGACTCTCGGTTTTGAATTGGGCGACTTCTGGACTCTGTAGATAACATCATTCAATTTCTTGACAATTGTATAAGGTCCTTCCCAGTTCTGTTGCAACTTAGGACTCAGACCTCTCGTTCGTTTTGGGTTATACAGCCAAACTTGATCACCCTCCTTAAATTGGTAATTCGTTGCTTTGGCGTCGTAACAAATCTTCATTCGGTCACTCGCCAAATTGATTCGCTGTCTGGCAAACGAATGAACTCTTTCTAATCGTGCTTCTAAATTACTCATGTAGTCATTCCGCGAGGAGGGCGTATTACATGGTCGTCCGAAAGCAATATCACTGGGTAATCGAAGAGGACGGCCGAACAACATCTCTGATGGAGAATATCCGGTCGTCTCATGAACCGCACTTCTGTAAGCCAGGAGGAACAGTGGCAAATATGTATCCCAGTCGGTTTGATTCTTCGAAACAAATATTGAAAGATGATTCAAAATTGTTCGATTGTGCCTCTCGACCATGCCATCGGACTCGGGATGTAACGGTGTTGTTCAAGTCTTCGTGATTCCCAAATATTCGCATAGTTCCGAATTAAAATTTGTACCTTGATCCGAATGTAACATCATAGGCACTCCGTAATAAGAGATCCAGTTTCTAACGAGTTCTTCAGCTACCGTTGAAGCTTCCTGATTCGGGATGGCAATCGCTTCTGGCCATTTGGTAAAGTAATCCATCAGGACTAAGACATATCGATTGCCTTTCGATGTTGTAGGCAGGGGTCCTAGGATATCTAAAGCCACTCTTTCGAAAGGCGCGCCAACGTTATAGCGCTGCAAACGACCCTTGGTTTTAATTTTCGGTCCTTTCCGGGCACCGCAATCGTGGCATTCTCTGCACCATTTTTCAACATCGGCGCGAAGTCGATCCCAATAAAATCGCTCCCTGGTTTTATTTAACGTCTTCATCACTCCAAAATGACCTGCACTTGCACATCATGAATCTCCCGCAGAACCTCTGGAATTCTGCTACGTGGGAGAATTAATTGCCATCGGCTTGATCTTCCGTCATCGCTCTCCCATTTCCGATATAAAACACCGTCCTTAAGATGTAAAGAATCCCAAACAGCCCAGTATCGCTTTGTAGTGGGACTCTCTGGCGCGATCTCTTGCCAAGACGGTCGATCCGCGGAATTTAGTTCCTTCACCAAAATTGGCCTAATATTGGAATCTTCTAACTGTGCTCTCTGTACCTCATTCGAAGCCCACCGATCCACAGTCGTTGTAGTCAAACCCTTCACGGAAGTATCCGTCTCCGTCCCGTACTTTTTCTCGGCGTTCATGCAGTGTTTACAGTCCCCTTTACAAGGTCGTCTGGAGAGAGCGTCTGCATTTCCGTGCGAAGTTCCTTTGCGATGCTCGATTTCGAACTCATATTCCTGCAGCCTTTGGATCCAGCGAGCTATCTGACCCTCAGGTTCTTTAAAATTCAAAAGCCATCTCAAGGAAGCATGATCAGTCCGGAGAAGGAATTTCCGTCCATAGAGGTAGTGATGGAAATGCTCAATAGCTTTAACAATAGCCAGTAATTCCTTACGAGTGACACAATAATTCCTCTCCGGCTTACCCAAGCTCTTGCTGAAATAAGCTATGACACTTTCACCATTTTCTGTTCTCTGCGAAAGCACGGCTCCTATCCCTTCATTACTGGCATCTGTATCCAAGATAAAGTCTTTGTCAGTCCGGGGATAAGTCAAAATAGGAGACGTCGTTAACGCCTGCTTTAAACTGATGAACGATTTCTCGCATTCTTCTGTCCAATTAAAACTTGCTTGAGCTTCAGTCAATTTATGTAAAGGTCTCGCTATCGTTGAGAAATTTCTTACAAAACGGCGATAATAGGTGCACAGTCCGAGAAAACTTCTCAGTTCATGTACCGTTTCCGGACGAGGCCAATCGACAACCGCTTTAACTTTTTGTGGATCAGTCTTAACTCCGTCTGCAGAAATAACGTGACCAAGATAAGTAACTTCTTTACGTAAAAATTTGCATTTCTTTGGGTTTAGTTTAAGGTTAGCATTTTGTAATCTAAGAAACACTTTACGAATATTATTTAAATGTTCTTCAAACGTTTTGCCCACTATAATAATGTCATCTATGCCTCGTATACTAAGCAGGCCTCAGACGAAAGTCCACGTAATACCGTTTCCATTAGTCTTTCAAAAGTACGGGGGCATTGCAAAGACCGAAAGGCATTACCTTAAAGTGCCAGAGTCCTTGTCCAGTGGTAAAAGCTGTCTTTTCTTTATCTTCAGGTCGGATTTTGACTTGCCAATACCCGCTCTTTAAGTCCAACGTAGAGAACCATTGGCTTCCATTCAAAGCATCTAAAGCGTCATCTATTCGCGGGAAGGGATAGCAGTTTTTCCTCTTAATATCGTTCAGTTTCCGATAGTCGACACAGAAACGTGTCGATCCGTCCTTCTTTTTAACAAGAACGATTGGTGACGCCCAAGGCCCCGACAATTCCTCTATTATGCCACCGTCCACCATTTCTTTAATCAGGCGTTCAGCTTCCTCTTTCTTTGCAAGAGGCAAACGCCTTGGATACTGCTTGATTGGTGGATGATCACCTGTATTATTTTTATGTTGTGTCACATTACAGTGGCCCACATCAGCGTCACCGGTAGAGAATAAGTTTTGGAATTCCTGGAGTAATTTTTGCACTGCTATTCGCTGCTCCTTACTAAGTCCTTCAAGATTCTCCAGCATTAGTTGAAACTGATGACTATTAGAATATCCTTGAGGACGGGCGACGATATCCACCACTGGTTCACACGTCGCAATAACGGCCCCTTTTTCTACAGTATTGTTTGAAGCTACCTTCAGTTTTTGATGTACTTTCCTAACTATTTTTTTAAACTGATGAGTTCTGGTACAACTAACTTTAAGGTCATAACCTTCAAGGGGGAAGAAAACTGTGGTTGAATTTTTCAAATAGGTTTTTGAAAGGTTCGGTTAAGGTAGACGAAGATATAACCTCAATTATGGTTACTGTTTGCATAAAGTTGCGGGAACATAGCGTTTTAATTTGTAGAAATGTTTGACTATATGAAAACTTCATATTTATTAGAATGTATATCACTTGAGTTTCTTCCGCTTTACGTTTTGTTTTAAAGTGACGTTATTTAAACTGCACTTCATAAAATATTACATTAGTAATTAGGGATCGACCGATACCAGATTTCAACCGATACCCGATACTTTTTTACAAGGGACTGTCTACATATTATAATACAAAATAACTATTATATACTAAATTATAATACTAAAATTTAACATAAAATTTAAAAAATTATAATACTAAAATTCAACATATCACAGCTACCAAAGATTTTCCACTACTAATTCTTACATAACAATTTATGCTTAAAATAAGACCAAATTTAATTTCAGTAATTAGTGCAAGTTGTTTAAAATTGAGGTGGAAAACTCTCGAAAGTTTCGGTAAAGTTGTAAAAAAGTATCGGGTATCCCTTTGTAAAAAAGTATCGGGTATCGGTTAAAATATGGTATCGGTCGAGCCCTAGAAATTACTATTTTTGCTACAAACATGTCTAATAGAGATTTCAATGTTAAGGTATAGAAAACTGGAAATACAGCAATATTGCACCTTCGTGTTTCGAGAATGAAAGCTTTTCCATAATACGTGTTCCAAGTAGTTTTGAAAATTAGAACGTATTTCCCAGATTATGCTTGAAATGAGTGTGCAGAAAAAGTCTTTGCAGTATTTAGAATTAATAAAAGTTTTAGTGAAAGCTCAACGTGCATTTCTCTTATATCTCTGGTGTAAAAGTGTCTTAGTGGTATTACACGTATTATCGAGAATATTAAAAAATGTTTGGAACTGTAGATGTAAGCTTAAATTGCATACTTTGTAGCATTTAGAATCAATATAAGTTTTAATGAATAATTAATACGTTTTTCATTTTATATCTTGGAATGACTTGCCAGAATTCGCAAATCTACAGTTGTATTCTTTGAGGGTATAGATTGAGAGAACTTATATTTTATGTGTTTGGCATTCATTTGTTTATCAATGTTCATCGACACTATAATATATAATAATTTACAGATGCTAAAACTTTTTTAAAAAAACCTGTGGTTGATTGAATCTGTTATTATCATGTACTGTTTAAACTTAAGCAACCACAAATATAGTTCAGTTGTCTTAAGTTTAAGGTATAAGTTTTCGACTTACGGAGTATTCAACTGCACGATGAGAATGGGATCATGAAAGGACGGCTTCTTTATTGAAAGCCTCTGTCATCGCAACGGAATGACACAACTTAGTATACGTTACTGCGGGTACCTAGTTCTTCCTGTTAACAATTTCCATGTACTTGTGAGATTACAGTGAGTGCATTGAGTTTTGACAACACTTCCTAGATATAGAAAGCCTTACAACTCCTACGTCATCAAAGTTTGACGTCAAGATACGGCCTACTTGTAAAAGTTTTTTTTTTTTTTTTTTTTTTTTTTTACACACACAAAATAAAACTATTAAAATGTCTTTTGAATTTACTCATGAATAGCAATATTTTAATAACTTGGGATCAAAAAATAAAATTTTAAAGCAAATGGCAGTTTTTAACTGTGACTAAGATAATATGACAAGGAAATAGATCAGAACGAATAATTTCGTATGAGAAAGGTATTTTAATTTTAGTGTTTAATTTAAGAAATTTTCTAATATTTGTAGCATTCAGCAATTATTTTAGACAGTTTTACTTTGCAAAATTAAAACTGTGTTAACGGCACTTTCGTAGTCCTAATGATGTTGTGAAAGCTGGAGTTGTTAGGCTTTCTCTATGTAGGGGGTCTTGAATAGCATCGCAATCGTTCGTCAATTACAAATACAACAATGCCATTATGTTTTCTCTTATCTTTCATGTTGATTTCATTCTCATGCATGCGAAGCATGAAAAAGAAGTTAATTAATTATCGTAAGTTATGCAAGCCTGTTCCTTTTTTTTGTGTGTGTCATAGCTGCCATTTCTTCCGGTTTGTCCGGAAGATTTTTCACCACTAACTTCAAACAGTTTTATTTTACGATAAAATCTTAGACTTATTTTAAGCTTAAATTCGTAAGTAAAAATTAAGGGTGGAAAATCTTCCGGAAAAACCGGAAGAGTTGGCAGCTATGGTGTGTGTAAGCGAGGTCACACAATATTAATAACATTCTTGAGTGAAAGTATAATACATTATTAATTGCATTACTTGCTTTTGGAATTCGAAAAAAAGGGGCATGTATTTGGTTTAAATGTGGAAAGCAGTACCTCGCATAAGATTCTTTCCCACTGTAATCAGTCATGTTTTTTTTAACACACTTTCCGTAAGCTCATATGGAATTTTTAAATATTATTCTCTGAATTCCATCTTGAATGTTCTTGACTAGTAGTAGAGTTGCCAACTGCTCCGGAATATAATCAACCACATTTTTTAAACAGTAAATTTTGGCTTACGTTATGTCGAAATTTCGAAGCTGAACGTGTGGGCTATTTATCACTTAATAAAGTATTTAAAAAATTACTGTTTGGGAAGGGTGGTTAATTATATTCCGGATATCGACATCCAGAGTTGCCAAGTCTCCGGCTTTTTCCGGGAGATTTCCCACCACAATTTTTAGACAGTTTTATTTTGGATTAAATATTTGGACTTATTTAAAGCATAAATTTCTTAGTAAAAATTAGTGGTGGGAAATCTCCCAAAAAAAGCCGGAGACTGGGCAGCTCTGGACATCTGTATTAGTGGAAGTAAAATATTAAGGGATCGTCCGATACCCGATATTTTTTTACAAAGGGACGTATACATATCAACATAGAAAATTGAATTTTACATGGAACCTAATTTCCTGTCAGTTCAACCGGAAAAATGTAGACACGAAGAAAAATTTCTCCAAATGCAAGTGAGGGGAAACGTGGTCTATATAACATAACTGCCAACTTTCCCGAAACTTTCGGGAGTTTTCCACCACAATCTTAAACAACTTGCACTAGAAATTTGGCCTTATTTTAAACATAAATTGCTTTGTAAAAATTTGTGGTGGAAAATCTTTGGTAGCTCCGGTAGGTTAAATTTTGTATTAAAATATGTATACAGTCCCTCGTAAAAAAGTATCGGGTATCGGTTCAAATCTGGTATCGGTCGATCCCTATTAGTAATATTTTTCATAGAGTACTCAAAAATCTGAGCAACGAGGAATTTACACAAGAAATAATGTATATACGTTATTATTGACCTGTACGTGTGTGTTCAATTTGAAATCCAAACGATGTATCATGTTTACCCGACGATTTGGTTGGGTTGATTTGTTTGAAGGTATGTCCGTCATTCCTCTTCTGACTCGGCCTCACCATGGCACAGTGGTTATGCCACTGGAAATGGTAGACGGGCGAAGTGTGAAGGTCTCGAGTTCGGGTCCCATGGCGCGCCCGTCGACCTAACCGTTCGGAGTTTTCCGTGGTTTCCTCCGAAACTTAGCGTAAATACGGGTTAGGACCCCTTAGAAAGACCCCCACGGAGGGCACCCCACCCAACGGCCTAGAGCCCACGCGTAGCTAATCGGCCGTAATCCCACAAACCAAACCAAACCTCTTCTGACTCGCTGCAAAGCTGTCGATTCGTGAAGAGAAATATATTCTGTTTACGAACGTAATAAATGATATGTTAGTTCAGCTTTGTCTTTCTGACTTATTTTATTTCACGTAAACTGGGGTTTGGACCCCCTAGGAAGTCCCCCATGGAAGATAACTGCCTCCCCCTTCGGTCTATATCCCTCCCGCAGATGGCCGTAACCCCACATTACATCTGACTTATTCTACGTATACGTTGTTTTTTCGATTTCTTGTGTGAACTAAATTTTAGCATGAAAAAAAATGCTACGTTCGAACTGAAATATATTAGAAAACGAGACCTTATATAATTTATGATAAGAAATGTTAACTGTTTCGTAACAAATTGAATCCCGAGCACATGTAATAGATTTATAATTTCACTACTTTTGTTTTAAAGGGGTAGTTTTTTAAACTTTCGCTTCTTCACATACGAGATAGAGTTAATAAATTCTTGAAATATTCGCAACATCTACACAGATGTTCGCTGGAGGGGGAATACTTGTCTCGGATATTAGCAGCACTAATATTTTAAGCATAAATTTGTAAGTAAAAATTACTGGTGGGAAATCTCCAGAAAAAAAGCCGGAGACTTGGCAGCTCTGATCATAAATGAAATCGCAGGAACCAGGAATTTACATGAGGTAATTTATGAAAGATTTTATTAACAGTATTTGCAACTCATAACCTTTCTTGAGCAACTTTAGACATTATCCAGTCTGCGCATGTCCCTCTGGCAGTGGGAGTGCTGACTCACAAATTTGGTCGTGCATTGCGAGGAATCTTTATCCGTGAAAGTACATGTTGAAAAGTTATGGTCCAGAGTTCTCATCCTCGTTTCATCGTGTTTATTAATTCTTAAATTTGTCTCAGGACAACAGTTAAAACTTTATTTTAAAATTGAATCTGCAGCCAATTTCTACTCAAATTTTCAGTATAATATATAATCAATGGAAAATCAACATAAATTCAAGGATTAAGAAATTTGGGGACATAATGGTGAGCCTCTAGAATCATAATTTTTGAAAAGAATTATTCAATTTGCGCCTAGCACACAGACGCATAGGATGGCTTAGTCCACAAACTAGCAAACCATTTTCTCGAAGGTCTCGCGCTGTGCCAACACCTTCTAGATGTTAAAGGCCTAACAGCTGAAGCTTTGATGCCATCATTAGATCTTGAACGCTGTCATCACAGTTGCATCTTCAAAAAGTAAAACTATTTAAAATTTCTGGAGGAATGAATCTGGTGGAATTCTGGTGGTCTTGTGATACCCTGATTTCGTATATCGTTACATGCCAATGTTCCTTTTTTGGAACATTGCATTTATATGCAAGATTGAGAAAAGACATCTTGCTGTTATTTGAATTTCTTTTATTATCTCTTTGAATTTATCCTTTGGTAATACAAAAGAGACTTTCGGGTGAATTTGAATTTTTGGGGATTTTATAGAATTTTTATTCTTGTGTAATGTGAAAATCGTAAAAAAGCCGATTTTTAGAAAGTTTTCTGGGCTGAAATTTTTACGTTTGATTTTTTTGATGTACCATTTAGTTTTCAATCAGACCTTGAGTAATAAACGGTATTTTTTTTAAATAGTTTAGTTTAAAAAATATTAAACATGATGTTTCAAAATAGGAAAATTGGTTAGTAAAATGTTAAATTAATTATAAAATAAATTTATATGATATGAATTAAAAATTAGGTAATTAATGCTAAATTTAAAATAAAACAAATTAGGGCTTCTCAATCTAATCTGTTAGAAATAAAGCCGTGGCCCAGTATTTTCATGTAACAGTCTAAAATAGAAAGTACGCAATTGGGTTTGCCTCCAAACACTACTTCGAAAACCCAACCTTTAGATAAAGTCATTATTCAGTCCTTCAAAGTGCACTACAGAGCTCAGCTTCTGGAATGGGTGATCATGAAAGCACAAACCTGTGGTCCTTCTGCGTTGGCATCGTCAACAGCTGCGTCAGTAAATGCTCTGAATGCTGCCTATTGGATTAATTCTGCTTAGAATAAAGCTGCGCAAGCCACGATTAAGTACTGCTTCAAGAAAGCTGGCTCTGTTGCAGATAAAACATCGGTGCAAGAGAATGATCTTCCTCTATCTCCTTTGCCAGTTTTCGACGGAGTTCATTTTGAAGATTATGTTACCATAGACGATGAGTTAGTAACATGTGTTGAACCAGACCCAGAGGCAATCTTCAAAGAGATAACTCTCTGCAACTAAGCGCAGCGAGGACTCTAAGGTACAAGAAATGGACGTCGAAGAAGATGATGATTCAAGTGACGACGAAACTGAAAAGTACCCAACTCTGAGCGAAAACGTTGTAAAACGCATGATGGGACAACTTAAAGATTTCGCTGCAGAAAATTGCCCAGGCATGCTTTATGGACTTATAACCTCTGAAAGTACTTTTTACAGTTACTTATTGAACAAAAAGAGGACTCAAACACAAATTGACTCATTATTTCAAAAATTGTAAAAATGTTCTGTACCATCAAAAAATAAAAATGAGTAAGTGCTACATTTTTTTCTAAATTTTTCCTCTGAACATACTAAAAATGTTTACTAAATTTCTTCCAATATTGCTCTAAATATTTTCTAAAAAATCCGTAAGTTGACCACTTGCACATGCTGACCACTTAGTTACAGTCCATTACCCAGACAGCACAGCAAGCTTGATTTATCATGTCAATAAGCTTGAAAATTTCAAGCGTGTAAGCTTAATGCAAGCTTGAATCAAGTGTTCTAGTTTACACTTGCCCAGCTTGCATTAAGCTTGACATTTGAAGCTTGAATCAAGCTTGACATTTCAAGCTTAAAAAATTTTCCTAAATACACGGGGCGCCCCACATATTTTACTTTGCCACGCATTTCAATGTGAATACAAATGTGAATTTGAATTATTTTCATTGTTCATAATTTATAATTAAAAAAATTATTTAACTTCTGATTTTTTTGATTCCTTTGTAATTTTATTTTAAAACTATAAAAGTGTAAGATGTAAGATTTTTGGGCCCTAAAATCTGTAGGCACTGGGCAGTTGCCCCGTTTGCCCTGCCGATAATATGGCACTGGTAATAAAATAAAACACATCTTTTACGAACTTTCAGAAAATTTGAGGAACGATAGACAATTAAAGTCCATTCTCTTTCACTGCGCACTTTGAAAGCTAAAATCAAGCTAAAGTCAAGCTTGTATTAATACGTCAAATTCAAGGAAATGTCAAGCTTGATTTACGCTTATGTGCTGTCTGGGTAGGCGGTCAACTTATGGAGGTTCTACAGCAATTTTTTATTTCTCCAGTGTACCTTACCCGACCCAACTCTCAGGACTTCTTGAATCGAGAGGATTGCCAAACATCGGTTACAATTAAATTGAAGATACGTTTACTATGTAAGACATGCCTTAGAAGAGATTTCTGTTTTCGCAATTGAGTGATTATTTCTATGAAAGAAATTTTGAATAAAGAATTTTTGAGCGTAATAACTATTTTAGTTTTAATAAGATGTGTTAACGTGGTATATATGCTCACGTGACAGTTGAGATGATAAAAAGACTGACTCATTCATATTTAAATAATTTTTAAATCTACAATTTCTACGAGAAAACTATTATGTACAGCATGCGGCCAAATTATTAGGGACAGTACAGGAATTTTTGTATCTTCCATTCTAACAGCATTTTGCAAGCATACAAATTCGTTTTAATAGTTAAATAAATGCAGTTTTGTGGCTGGTGTCATTATTGTTCCAGCAGTATTTGGTTAATCATTTTCCTAGTTATCATGATTATTAGCAGCGACTCTGTGTCAAACACGCTCATAATAAGTAGGTTAAGCTACTTCTTATTCTGTAAACTAAGCTGTTGTAGTGAAGTCATTTAAATAGTATAAAAATCAATCTTTGCCAGCTCTGTAAAATATTTAAATTGTTAAAAAATGTCAAATAATTTTATGTAAACTGCCACTAAACCGCGTACTGAACGTTTCAAGTAATTTCAAATGTTTGGTACTCGCTTATCTACGCGTACTAAATTTTTTATCAAAGTGTATCAAAAAATTACAGAAATGGATGAAATGATGTTGCTTGAGGGTTAATGGATGACCGTATTTATTTTTAAATTAGTTCATTTTGAAACAAACGGTTTCAACTGAAAAGCACTGCAGTTTTCCTCAAAATTACCTTACGTTTTCGTGAAAAACGAATGTTTTCATACTTTTTCACCTCAGTCTACGACAATAAGTATTTCATTGTGTATGTTTTCTATATTTTCGTGCAAATTCATTCACTTTGTTTCGTTTAAGTGCGTTCATTGCTGATACTGCAAAGAGAACACTTACATTCCAAGGCATTATATTTTCATCACGGAGGAGCTTTATTCAAATAGGAGTCTAGGAGAAGAGCTTAGTTAATAACATTTTCTTTAGCAGATGCTAAAATTAATTATCCCGATGCCAATATGGGAAGTAACGGTTGAAAAGTAATGAATGTGTGCAGTGGCGGGGTAAGACAAAAATTAGCTGTGGGCATGGTAACTTTTGCGAGGCTACCTCACTACTTTAAGTAGCAATTTTAATGGAAAGGGGATGGGCTGTTTTTATTTGAAAAACTGTTTTAACTAGTTTTTGTTATATTAAGGGGACAACGGATTTTAAATAATCAAAATTTTCAATTTTGACTTTTTAAAATCCCTTGTAAATCATATGTAAAGTTGTTTAACACAAAATCATAATTGTCTAGCATAATAGTTTGCATCTATATTGAAACTAAAAATTAAAAAAATAACATTTTTTAAATAAAAAATTGATATTTGAAAAAAATTACGCCTTCTATTTTTTTATTGAAAATATCCCATGCGCATTCCAAATTAATGAAAAGCTATAATATTTTAAATATACACTTGCAATATATGTATGAACATATTTGTGCATTCATTTTTATGCTTGACGAGGGTAAACTTTATAGAAAAGATAAATTCATGTGAGATGTAGATTTTCTTCAAATTTCCATCCTACTGTTGCATTTAAATTCCTATATATCTATTAAATCACCTTTGTTTGAAAATTTAATGCAAAATTATGTTCATACATGCATTACAAGTGCACTATAAAAAATTACAGCTTTTTATTAATTTGGAATGCGCATGGCATGCTTTGAAAAAATATTGAATGAGTATTTTCTTCCTCAAAGATATTAAAATATATTTTTAAAAAGATTTAATTTTTTATTTTTAGTATTAATGTTAATTTAAACCTTTATTTTAAACAACTTTACGTATACTTTGAGACTAAAAATTATGAAATGACAGTTTTCAATTTTAAAGCCCCTTTTCCCCTTAAGCATAGCTGCCAACTCTTCCGATTTTCCACCACTAAATTTTACTCACTAATTTGAGCTTAAAATAAGTCCAAAATTTTATTTTAAAATAAAACTGTTTGAAGATAGTGGTGAAAAATCTTCCGGAAAAAGCGGAAGAGTTGGCATCTATGCCTTAAGTAAAAAAATCCCTAATAAAAGTTAAGCCAACTTATTATTTGATATTAAAAAATGGCACTATATACATAAAAAAAAATAATTGTTGCCATATAAATACAACACGGAGGAATATGGGGTCGGAAACGTCCTTTCCATTTACCTGTTAATATTAACATTGATAATCAAACCTGCAATCAATGTACAATCCGTGCTTGAATAATCAATCCTGTAATCAATATGCAATCCATGCTTGAATGATTAACCTTGTTACTACCTAAGTTGAAATTCATGCTGGTATTTGTTTGCTAGACTAGCATTAAATGCTGTATCCCAGCAAGGAAAAAAAGCATGAACTACCGTAAATAGTTGCCAGCAGAGTTACTAGAAAGTCAAGGTGTGTATTGCGACACTTTTACTGCTTATCCAGCATACATAATCTAGCTTCTGTTGCTTGATTATTTTGCTGACCTAGCAGCAATGAAGTCCACCATTTGCTTGAAATTTATGCTATTCTATCAGTAATTCACAACCAACTGATGCTTTTTATTGCTTTTGTTAAAATGTTCCAAAATAAGGTAAAAATAAAATATAACTTAAACGGTGTTCTCAATTAGAATTCTTGACTAATTATACATTTTCTAACTGCAGACACATTTTAACACACTTTTTAAACATTTCTTTACTCGAGCTGGAATCGAACCCTCAACCTACGGAGCGGTAGACCGGCGCTCTAGCCACTATACTCTCTTCAACTTGTTTGAGGAAGACTAAAGTTTGAAGTGAAGGTTATTTTAGTCTCAAAATCAGATTTTGTTGGAGGAATTGCTTTTCATGAAATTTACAACTGTCTGTATAAATAATTACAACAAACAATGATGTGTGCTCATTTGAAAATATTTTTATTGTTTTACATTTTTTGTTTGACATAAAAAGAACAATTTAGCCAAACTTTAGGAACACCCAGAAAAATTTCCCCCTGGAACATTTAAAAATATATTAATTACCAGATTTTAATTAAAGTCGTAACTAATTTTAATTGAATTTATTTTTACTGTTGTAGTTTTCCCGTTATTAACAAGACTAAAAATATACAAAATTCAAAGAAAGGGTCTTTAAATTGAAGAAAACAAACATGAAATTGCTCATTAAGATATACCGTGCCGTGATTGGAAGAAGCTTTGTGTATGAAATTAGCACTTTTTACTAGCACACAGCATGTCATGCTGTCTTTACCTAAGTTGCCTAGAGAGCATACTGGGTAGCAAGCATTAAAAAGCGTATCACAGCTCATTAATGGTGTAGTTCGAAAAAACAAAGGGATTTTGGTACATAAATACAAATAAACTAATTAGGTAATGCACTTCAAAATTTTTAGAATGTCTCTTTACAAGCTGTATTATACACTGTAATAAACGACAAACCTGTATCTATCGCGAAACTTGCAGAAAAAATTCTTAAAAATTGAAAATTTAGCAGGATATGCCACTTTTCGAAATTTTTTGCCGTGCAATTCCATGATGAAGAATTTTTTCCCGAAAGTTTTATAAAATGTGCCGTTGTTTTATGCAGTGTGTAATACAGTTTAGAAAGAAACATCCTGAATTGTTTCGAGCCTCTGGTGCAATTAGCTTATTCTAATTTGTGTACTTAGACCGTGAGGGAGATTTTACTTTTTCGAGCTACACCCTTAAGGCATTTACCTCCCATGATTGGCGAAAGCTTGTACAGCTAATTAGCACTTACTGCTGGTATATATAGCATTTCATGCCATTTCTGCTTGAGCTAGCTATACAACATACTAAGCTGTCAAACATAAAAAAGCATATAATAGCTTGTCAAGGTACCTACCTCCCCATGCTTTGGAAGAAGTTTGTACAGCTAATTAGCACTTCTTGCAGGTATACAGCTTTCCATGCTATTTCTGCTTGAGCTAGCTATAGAGCATGTTAAGCTGGCAAGCATGAAAAAGCATATGATAGCTTATTAAGGTACTTACCTCCATATGCTATGAAGAAGCTTGCACAGCTAATAAGCATGAAATGCTTGTATATAGCTTGTCATGCTACTGCTGTATAAGCTAGGAGTATAGCATATGATGCTAGCTAGCATTACAAAGCAAATAATAACATAACAATCTAGCAGACATAGTAATAACAAGCAATAACTAGCCTACTTTTATTGCTGGTACTAGCATGAAATTTAACTTGTTTAATCAATTTTAGACAAGTGCTTTCTGTGGAAGATCCATTAGTTTTTGATGAACCATGATCGGAAAGTTCACTATTATTCCGAAGTGATTATTAAGAGTTACGTGGAAACGACGCTTCCGACCGACATTGCTGTGAGATTTTGAATCATCTTCGTTCCGTCTACTACCACTGCCACCTAGACATAGAAAGCCTAACCGCTGCTACGTCACCAAGCCTCTACGTCATGAACTGGCCTTCTAAAGGTGACGTCATCACCGATTAATTTTCATAAAGTAAAACTATTCGAAATTTCTGGTGAATTTCTCTCTCATAACAACATTTTGATGAATTGACATAGAAAAATTAATATTACAAAAAAGAGCAGTTTTTATCTGTATCTAATTATATAATGTAATAAGGGAGTAAATCACAATGAATTGTTTTGTGTCACGAACATATTTTAATTTTTATCTTTCACCTAAGATACTTTTTAATATTTGTAGCATTCACCGGAAATCTGAAATAGTTTTACTTTATGAGAATGAAAGTGTGGTGACGTCATTATTCGAAGGCCTAATGATGACGTCGAAGCATCAGCGCTCAGGCTTTCTGTATCTAGGTGGCAGTGCTGCTACCCCTTACTTGTTGTTATAAGAGTTCGAAATCACCCTGCACAGAGCCACCACCTCCTAGATATAGAAGGCCTCAGAACAGAAGCTTTTACGTCATCACTAGGTCTTCGAAGGTGACGTCATCACAGTTTTCAGTTCATAAAGTAAAACTATTTATGATTTCTGGTGGTTGATACAAATTTTAGAAAATATTTTAAGTTGAAGATAAAAATTAAAATACTTTTCTGATAAAAAATTATTTATTTTGATCTATTTCTATATCATATTATATAATTAGCGATAGTTAAAATTTCCTGTTTGTCGTAAAATGATTTTAATGATTTTGGAGCCTTAGGCCGAGTCCTAGTTGGCCTGTGTGATAATCAGGGACTGACCCTGCATACAAAGCCATATTCTTCAGCTTGAGAAGTGAAAATCATTAGTTCAGTCTTTATTTTTTAAATGATACTTTTTTATATAATATAGATATATTTTTTTTACTCCTCAGGCGCGGGTCCTTCTAGCTCGGGACACAGAACATTGGTCCTGTGGTCTGCTAAACATTAACTAAGCAGCAGTTAACTAAGTTAACACGAAAGTCATTCTTGTTGCTTAACTCTTCTTTAAATTTTTTCACATTATTAGCTTTTGAAATTATAAAATATGAGATTGCTTGTCATTCCGTTCTCATTTACTTTGCCTTTTAAGTGATCGCCAATGTAACTCAAAATAGATCTTGTAAAGAAATAAAAGAAAAAAAACTGAGTTTAACGTCTTTTAAAAAGTCGGATGTTGGAATGATGGAATGGATGGATGAAAAGATGGATGTTGGAATGCTTTGGTCTTATACTCTAACTATCACCTTAAGGTGATAGTTCTTCTATCCCGGAATACAGCTTAAGAAAGCACGTATAAAGAGCGGCATGTGTTGTAAAATTGCATCTCTTTATTTACTGTCATTAATGTTGTTTTATGCTAATTTCTTTTAAAGCTTAAAGTGATTTTAATGGTTTTGGAGCCATAGGCCGAGGCCTAGTTGGCCTGTATGGTAATCAGGGCCTGACCCTGCAACAAAGCCATATTCTTCCGCTTGAGAAGTGAAAATCATTAGTTTAGTCTCCATTGTTTAAATGATACTTTATCATATAATATACATATATTTTTTCTCTCCTCAGTCGCGGGTCCTTCTAGCTCGGAACACAGGAAATTGGTCCGGTGGTCTGCTAAAGCTTAACTAAGCATCAAGAATGACGAAAGCCATTCTTGTCGCTTAATCATTCTTTAAATTTTTTCACATTATTAACTTGTAAAATTATAAAATATGAAATTGCTCGTAAATCCTTTCTCAGTTACTTTGCTTTCTAAGCATAGCTGCGAACTACTAAGGAATATAATTAACCACTTCTAGTAAGCAGTATATTATTTTCGCACTTTTTCAAAGCAGTAACCAGGTCACGCGTCCAGGAAAAAAATTTTGCTATATTTTAAGCCGAAAAATCATGTTTACAAAAGTGGTTAATTATATTCCGTAGTAGTTGGCAGCTATGCTTTTAAGTGATTGACAATGTAACTCTGAATAGATCTTGTAAAGAAATAAAAGAAAAGAACTTGAGTTTAACGTATTTTAAAAAGTCTTGTCAATTTATTTTAAATGGGAAAAGAGGGGTTGCAGTACTAGATTATTAAATTACTCCGTGTTATCAAAAAATAAAGCGTATTAATACTGAATTTACGATTTAAATAAGATCGTAAGAGAATTTTTCTGTTCTCATGTCTCTACTATTTCCTACTGTGTTTTGCTGTAAAACAATATTCTAAGCGATCATTTTTTTTGGCAAAAATGCACTATTTTCCTTGAATGTCAGATTGCCATTGCTTAAGTAATGTACTACTAAATATCGAAGAGAGAAGAACTTTTTCTAAATATTTCATAAAAGGCAATGTTTTTTCATATATCATAGCGTGAAATGCGGATTATTTAGATTCATTCTGATACTTTTTTGAGTTAAATGTTTATTTCAATTTGTGTAGGACGATCGTGAGCCAGGGATTGTGTCTGCTAACTGCGCCTTGAAATATACAGTAATTTTTCCTAGATGCAAGCCGTAACCAGATAATATATCTGAGAGGAGGGACGAACGTCATGATTTTCTTTGCTAGGGAACATTTACAAATTACTCTGGTAAAATCTTATTTCGAATTTCTACTTATCCGGTTCTAAGTTTTAAACCTCAGGTAAGAATATTTAGGTTCGAGTCCATGTGAAGATGCCTTAATGAAAAGCCTGATGCAAGGCCCCTGCAAGCGCGAGGGCTTGGGCTGTCTGTCACTCCTATACCCGCCTGTGTGTGCGTGTTTTTATTTTTATGAATGCTTATGTTGTTGAAGTTTTCACTTCGGAAGGTACAATTTCGATATAACATAATGTAAAATTCGAAACCTGCCCACTGCCAGGTGTTACTTAACGTAGTGTGTTATTTGGAGATGACCCTTCCTACAAATTGCACTGTACAACAGCAGTACTTGAAAGCTCACGACAAACATAACGCCTCCTTCTACCAACACCTCCTAGATAAAGAAAGCCTAACAACTCCTACGTCACCAAGCTTTGACGTCATTGTTAGGCCTACATTTAAAAGTTTTATTTTCACAAAATAAAACTGTAAAAAGTTTCTGGTGAATTTACTCATGAATAACAATATTTTAATAATTTGAGATAAAAAAAATAATTTTATGACATATGACAGTTTTTAACCACGACTAATTAGATAATATAATAAAGAAATAGATCAAAATGAATAATTTTGTATGAGAAAGGTTCTTTAATTTTAATTTTTTATTTAAGATGTTTTCTAATATTTGTAGCATTCACCAGAAATTTTAAATAGTTTTACTTTGTGAAAGTAAAACTGTGATGACGTCATCACTTGAAGGCCTTATGATGACGTCAAACTTTCAGTTGTTTGGCTTTCTATATGTAGGAGGTGTTGCTTCTACGCAACCCAACCAAACAGTCAGGACTTCTTGACATCATCAATTTTTATTAGTTCGACCCGCTTGACATTTCAAAAAATAATATTTATTATATAAAACATGCCTTAGAAATTTCTGGTTTTGGTGATTTACTAACTACTTTTTTAAGAATGTAATTTTTATTAAAGGATTTTTTAATGTAGAAAATATTTTAGCGTTCTAAGATTTGCTTACTTGCCCGTGTAGATAGAAATTTGAACTTTGAAATAAAGCTGACTTATTCACACTGTAAGAATTTGTAAAATCTGTATTTTTCACGAGAACGGTTGTGTACAGTACGCACAGCTGCCCAGTGTGCCATAATTAACCACTTTTTTTTAAACAAGAATTTTCCACTTAAAATACAGCAAAATTTTGTGCTATGAACGAGTGCTGGTTGCTATTTGGCAACAATACTAAAAGCGTATACTGATTACAAAAAATGGTTATAGTCCGTAGCAGTTCGCAGCTGTGTCAGTAAGGTGTATTGAAAAAAACATCTTTTTTCGAAATTCACTTACCCTTAGAGCTATTTTTGGTCAAATTGACTCAATGAAAAGTGTGTCAAATTTCAACTAGATTGGTTATAGATTTCAGTTGACGCACTGGACCTACATTTTGAAAAAACAAATGAAAAAAAAAAACAATTTGAATTTTTTAAGAACTGTAATTTTTTAAAAAGTGGCTTGTTCCTAGCACTGAATTATTGGCACGATCTATTGGGTGGAACCCCGCACTGTAATTTGTTTGCATTTCTTCGACGTATCAATATCTTGTGACTCAGTGTGAAATTTACACCTCTCTCTTACTGGTATCTGGATGGGAGCCCCCATCCAGATGTCCTTGACTTATTTTTATCTACTTTTACCTTTCCACAGATTGCTTTTATAGTGTTTAGACCTGAAAGATTTTAGATTTACATGTTTTATGCAACACATTTTTACTATGTATACATACAGTGCCGATCCTAGACCTTCGGCCGCCCACGTGCAAATTAAAATTGGCCGCCCCTTTTTCTTAAAAACCAACAAAATGTTTAAATAAATTTCTATCAAACACTTTTTAAAAAATGTATGGAAATGTAAAAAGTATGGAATGGATGAAAATCAACTGACTGATTTTATTTTCAGAAAAATACAATCTACAACTGCAATAAATATTTCTGATCTTTCAAAAAATTATAACAATATTTTTCGAGCTTTCTTACAGGCAAATTCATCTATAACACTTGAAATGTCTATCCTCCCACAGATGCCACTTTCGATTGGAATAATAGCCAAATTCGTAAGCCTTTCTTGTGAGATTGCAGATCTTAAGTAATTTTTAATCAAACGTAATTTTGAAAAGCTACTTTCACCTGAAGCAACACTGATTGGTATAATCAAATATATTCTGAGTGCTATAGATAAATTGGGAAAATATGATGTTAAATCTTGACTTAATATACGATTCAAAATTTCTAATGGCTTTATCCGACAAATATTTAGAAACTGATCTCGGAATTATAATAGTTCACTGTGAAATTTTATACCGTCTAAGACTCTCTGTTTTTCCATCTTTACTTATTTGAAGTTTAATGTCCAAATCCATACACCTTTTTTTCAAATTGTCACTATCTTCAGAGTTAAACGTTAGTAATAGTCCGAGAGCTAGAAACGCCACGAAAAATTTATTTTAGTACAGCTTGTCGTTTTTAGATATTTCGGTCCTTATTGAAATTAGATAAGGATGCGGTATGTCTGGCACCTAAGAGCGGTTGCGTTTAGTTCTGCGCACGTGATCTGCAAAGGAAAAAATTGAAATTTTGAAGTTATTTTAAGAGACTTCAAAATTCATACTATACAGCATTCTTTTTTTTATAATTTTCTATGTCTTTTCAGCATTATAACTTTATAGTTGCCAGACGGTTCTGTTGTTGCTAACATTGCGCGAGACCTACTTTTAGTAGTTAAAAGAATGAAAATTTTCCAACCATTTTAGTATGTCTGTCCTTTAATATGATATAGTTCTGTCATCAAAGAATACAATATTAATTTGCCAGACGGAAATTCCTTTGCTTTTTTAAGAACTAGACGGGTATAAGTCCCGGGTGAATAGGCGAGTCAGAATAGTAACAGCTTACAGTTGTAACAGAGAGCGGCATGAGAAAGATAAACGGTGACTACTGCTATTTTTTAAGATTGCGTCGTCCACATGAGTGTTTATGCTTGTTGTATCGTGCTGCATCACTACATATTATAAAACATACGCTTCCCAGACAGCACATAAGCTTAAATCAAGCTTGACATTTCTTTGAATTTGACGCATTAATACAAGCTTGACAGTTCAACTCATTCTAAGCTGGCAGCAAGCTTGCAGGAGTCAAGTTGAATTGTCAAGCTTAAATACAGCTGATTTAAGCTTGGCAATTGCTACTCGCTTGATTTTTTCTTTATAAAGGAGCGTTGATGGCGCCATCTGTGAAAGAGAATGGACATTAATTGTCTAGCGTCCTCAAATTTGCTGAAAGTTCGTAAAAGATGTGTTTTATTTTATATTACCAGTGCCATATTACCGGCAGGGGAAACGGGGCAACTGCCCAGGGCCTACAGATTTTAGGGCCCAAAAATCTTACACCTTACACTTTTGTAATTTTAAAATAAAATTACAAAGGATAAAAAAAATTCAGAAGTTAAATAATTTTTTAATTTTAAAGTATGAACAATGAAAATAATTCAAATTTACATTTGTATAAATTAATTTAAACTTATTTTTAATTCTTCGAAATGCTCTATATCGATATAGCATACCAATATGTAGGAAAATAACTAACCACATTTGTAAAGAGAATTTTTAGCGTTAAAAAATAGCAAAATTTATCAACTATTTGTTACTCTAAGGGGACAGCCTACTTTTAAAATGCCCAAAAAATCGATTTTGCGATTTTTATCTCATTGAATAGCTTACTTTATTCTAAAAAGATTGATACCAACCATTTTTCTGTATGACATTTATTTGTTGAGATAAAAAGGAAAATGTAAACGCAAGTTGGGCAACATGCTGTAGCAGCTGCAACTTAGGTTGACACTCAAAGCATAAAAGAGGGAGAATAGAAATGTACAGAATTTAATTTAGAAACTCGAAGAGCCAGAAAAATGCTCATCAGTTCTCAGTTTGAGGCAATAAAAGAAAACGAAGGCATTGTGCATGAAAGCGGAAAATTTTAAATCGAAATTTCATAAAGTGAAATAAAATCAAATTTTTATGTTGCAAAGTAAAAATAAATATATATATATGGATATAATTATTAAAATAACTTCAAAACATGTACTTTACCAATATTAATGCCTTTATATCCTAAAAATGTATCTTTTGTTAAGGTATGTACATATATTTTCATATTTACAATTGTCGAGCTTTTCTTTAGACTAATGTTTCTTAAGCCATATTAAAACATATTTTGGGTTAATCATATTAAGTACTCCGTAAAATTATTCTTAAATAGTAAGTGTTTCATTAGAAAATGTTTTTAACTTTTAAAAAATAAAATTTATGTTCCAAAACAACAATTTGAACTTTAATTGGCGTTTTCTCAAAACACTGTTTTTCAAGTTTGCGCGCATGATATTTTAAAAACTATTTAAGATATCAACTTGAAATTTTTCTCAGGCATTTATTCTAATATAATGAACAAAATGAACTAAAATGAAATGGTTGTGTTTTATAGAAAAAAAGTTATGATTGTAAAACTATCAAAATTTTTATGGTAATTTAAATTTTCAGATTAAATGATTTTTTTAAATTTAAATTATGAAAATAATTAAACCATTTTAGTTTAGATTGTTAATTTGAATGTCTTGTTTAATTTAGAAAAAAATTATGAGGTTCAAAGGAATTCTAATTGAGATATCTTGAGCGCAGTGGGAAAGTACCCTTGAATTTTTTTTCCAATATTGTGTGGTAAAATAATATTTTTAAAATTATCACCTTTATAATAAACTAAAATAAATTTTTAATCAATAGAGTAATGTCATAGTAGTTAACTGAAAAAAAAGTTATGTTTCTGCATGCATTCATTATTTTTTTAAAAATTATGAAAGTTGATCTAAAATTTATACATTTTCCCATTCTTAAAAGTAGGCTGTCCCCTTAAGATATATTTACGAAAATGACTAAAGTGTTTGTATTCCATACATGTTAGCAACTGTGATATAGCATTTCGAAGTAACAATTAACTATCTGTTTCTTTCATTTCAGATTACTTAACACAAAATTTGTGTTAAGTAAACCCATTCTATATTTCCAAATATGGAAATTCTTCAAAATAAAATACAATTATACTACGAAATTGATTTCAAAAATCAGTCGTTTGTCTCGATTTTGGCCAGCAGTATTGCTTCATGACTGTTGCGGTACTGAAAGTTTTAAAACGTGTTTTTTTATTTTAATTTTGATTTAATTTATTTTGATACATTATTTTAATTTTGATGCATCCCATGGAAAAATAAAAGAAACAAATAACACATCGCCCACTTATCAATCTGGCGAGAAAACAGCGTCGTAAGTCACTTCAAACTTTAGTCATAGCTGCACAAGGCTCCGGTGGCGGAATGGATAGTGTGCTCGACTGCGAAGCTAAAGGGCCCGGGTTCTATTCCAGCGACGAACACTCGATGGAAACAGATTAAATTAAATTGAAATTTCAGCGTAGAGGGGGAAAATGCGCAGAAAAATAAATTATGTGGGGCGAGTTAGCCAACGGGCGCCCCGTGTATTTAGAAAAATTTTTAAGCTTGATTCAAGCTTGAAATGTCAAGATTAATGCAAGCTGGGCAAGTGTAAACTAGAAAACTTGATTCAAGCTTGCATCAAGCTTACACGCTTGGAATTTTCAAGCTCAATTCAAGCTCATTGACTTGATAAATCAAGCTTGCTGAAAGTTTGATGCAAGTTTGCTGTGCTGTCTGGGTTATTTCCCGTACCAGGGGCGTACCCAGATATTTTTCATGGGGGGGGAGTTATGACCCTCCTACCCCCCCCCTTGGCTACGTCCCTGTCCCGTACGAAGAACGGGTATACAGCTAGTAAAAAAATAAAATTCAGGTTCTTCTCCTCATCATAAAAATTGTGTTTTTGACACTTAAAAATAAATTGTTTGTGGGATTTTTGCCTAGTGCAAAAATTTCCACCGTTGAACAGTAAAATGTGAATGAACACTGGAAAAAATTACAGAAAGAAAGTAAATAAACAAACATAAAATACACATTTTGTTTGATTTTTCGTAATTTTCATCTCCAGAAAGGATTTTTAATAGAGTAAGGAGGTAAGGTATCGCAAGATTGTGTTCATTTTGACTTCATGGATTTAAAAATAAATCCTACTAATATTATAAATGTCACTGTATGTATGTTTGTTACTCTTTCAGGCTGAAACGGCTTAAAGGATTTGAATGAAATTTGGAATAAAGAGATTTAAATTCCTGGATTAAGAAAAAGGGTACTTTTTATGGCGAAAAAAAACCACTGTTCCTATAATATACAAAAATACTATATTTTATTTTGAAAAAAAGAATACAATTGAGCTTTTCTTTACAAAGCCGTAGATAGATGGCGCTAACTTCTAGAATACGCACTTTTTAATAAATAAAATCACCTGAATAAGTTTTTCATTCTGACGTGGATTTATAAGTGGTGTTCGGTCCAAGCACACACATCCGAAATACATATGTTACACAAACAAGCAAAAAATATGTTTTTGAAACTTTCATTCAGTTCGAATTATGCATTTTTCGGCGCGTCTTTTTCCCCTTCTATTTCTAATGTATTACATCCAGAATAAAGGATGTTAGAAATATCAATTTTAATTTTGTTTAATCCCATTCATGAATATTGATAAACTTTCCAAATTAATGGAATAAGGAAAGAAAATAGGGAAGACGCATGGATACGCTTTTAATATACAGCACTTTAGTGCGTATTTAAAATCTGAAAGTGTTTTGATTTTCCTATTTTTTTGGTATTTACGTATTATCCCGACGGTCCGCCAAGTCCGGCGATTTTTCTCCAAGATGAGGGCACATGAAATTGTTTATTGTTTGGAATACGCTTAGCAACAATTTGCCAGCACATTTGACTAAAAAATAGTTTGCCATGAATGACCGCCGGGATAATTCGAAAGAACCTTTTTTTTTTCTTTCCGTTTTTTGATAAAGGCTGATATATCTAGAAGCTCTTTAGAATTAATATAGGATGAAAATAATTTATACCTCTTTGTATGTTTTTATCATTAAATCATCTTATTTTTGTAGCCAGGGGCGGCGCGACACGGTAAGCAAGGTAATCATTGTATAGGGGAGCCGGCTTCGAAAGGGCGTCATGTCGAACTCAAAAACTAAGTAGAGCATAAAAAAGGGGTGTCTTTTTTACGTTAGCAGGCGGCGCCACTTACCCGAGGGCCGCCTCTGTTTGAAACCATCTTAATTTTAAATTCCATTCAGAATCTGAGATATTTCAGTGCCAAGTAAGCCGGTGAGAAACAGAAGATTTATTAAGAAGACCAACGGGTCGCCGGAGGCGGCTAGTTAAATATAAAATTATGGTTGCAGTCTGTCACGTAAAAATGTGCAGATGTGCGAAATAATTCTGCAAATCCTCATTTAAAAATATTCCGTAATTTGTAGGCTCGAATAAGTTTCCTAGAATAGCATTCTCTTTGCAGTATAAATATCGTCTGCAGGAAATCTCCTTAACCTTTTGATGTACTTATTTTTCTGGAATGTGGCATCTAAAAATTTGTTTTTAGAATGACGCTGTATGTACAATTTGGAAATTTTGAAAAATCTTCGATCGAATTACCCTCTCAACTACGAGTATCAGAAAAAATAGTTGCTTCCTCCTGTAATACATATGGGTTCATCAGATGGTTTTTTATTTAAAAGAAAATAAAGGTGGATTTTATCATCGTAGATGGGAAAAAAGAAAAATGTGGTTTTTGTTCAGACAAAACTGGTAAAATAGTAAAATTTAATGGAGAAAATCTAAATAAATGCTCGAAAATTTGAAATGCTCGAATAAAGTTTAAACTGAAATATAAAAATATGAAGTGATGACACAACTATAGCATATTAAAATGGCAGAGATACTAAAATGGTTTGAAATTTTTCATTTTTTTAACGACTAAAAGTAGGTCTGGCGCAATGTTAGCAACAACAGAACCGTCTGGCAACTATACATTTATAATGCTGAAAAGACACAGAAAATTATAAAAAAAGAATCAAGTCTCTTAAAATGTCTTCAAAATTTCATTTTTTTTCCTTTGCAGGTCAGATGCGCAGAACTAAACGCAACCGCTCCCAGGTGCCAGACATACCGCCTTCTTACCTAATTTCAATAAGGAACGAGATATCCTTAAACCAGCAGTACTAAAATACTTTCTGGAAAATGTTGCTAGATCTTATACTATAAGAAACTGAATGTTGAGAAACAGCTTTCCAACAAATCAAAACGTTCACCTACTGAATTGATGGAAATTAAGTATGTTTTTAAATTTCTTAATGCTTGGACACATTCTGTTAAATCTATGTCCGATTGCTGCAACATTTTTGAAACACTATTTATTCTTTCTAGCAAATTGTGCCAAATCATTACTGAATATATAAATTTAAAGGAACAAATTATTTCCGTTAAAACATCAGGCAACTCGGAACGGTTTGTGTGCATGTGAAACACTGCAAGCAGCTGGTTAAGGTTTAAGGTAATGTTCACTCAGTTTCTTTCTTTCTTTAAAAAAAACATTTATATAAGGTCATTATTTTTTTTATATTGGTTGATAATCATTTCGCCGCCCCTTTAGTTTGGCCGTCCACGTGCGGTGAACCATCTTGCCCCCCGCTAGGATCGGCACTGTATACACGTAGTCTGGCGCAGTATGTCCTATCTGCACCTTGTGCCATTAAATACCAACTAACAAACCAACCAACCTAGCACTGAAATGTACCTTAATTGACTAAATAATAATCGTGCAAAATTTTAGCTCCATCGATTAATATGTTCAGTGTCCGCAATGAGCCTAAAGTGTGAAAAAAAGTGAAAAATGTAAATTTCTCTGGCACTTTTTAGAGACATTTCATTCCTTTAGTATTAATATTTTGTATGTAAATAAAATCTCAATAACGTAAATGAGTTAAGAAATGTGTTTCAAATTTTAGAACCCAGGTGTTTATCTACTGGACATGTCCTAATTTTTCGATCCACCCTAGCGTCCTGCATTTTTTTCTGTTCATCGTTCGCGTGCGTTATCAAAATGCAATGCACTTCAAACGTCAAAAAGGAGAAAGATATGAAGCAAGTTACCCACAGACTACTTTATCGGCCACTTTTTACTTCATATTTTGTTAAGGGATCTTGTTGTACGAGAATAAATTTTAACTTTTTATATCGTAGAGATGGAAATAAGTGAGATCCGACTAGCATCTGCTCTTGAAATGTTATGAAAAAATCGACTTAGATCTTCGTTTTCAAACTTTTAATTTTTGTTGACAAGGTTCCTATGAATCCGAACATTTCTTCGTTCAGGATTGGGTTAAGTTTAAAAAAAAGAAATTATTTGAATTGTGGTTAATCATTCACTCTGTTCCATCGTAGCGAATTGACAGACTAGCAGTACAGGTTACGTGAAACTATTCCTCGACATGAACTGAACATTTTCTCGAGCATCCGACAAAAAGACACTCTCGAGCATGAATGACTTTTTTCATATCTCGTACATTCAACGCATCATACTTTTGAGTTATGCAAAGGACTTTGCATGTAAAATGCCGGTACATAGAGAGGTGATCCAATGTTCAGTTGAATGCCCGTCTTTTTTTTTTTTTTTTTTTTGATGAGTTGTATGAGATGTGGGTGAAAGAACGCTCCAATCTTTCTTTACTATCACATGTGATGCAACGGTACTTACAAATCAGGCCACTGTCTTTCGAAAAGTTATCTGATTGGAAATTTTCAATAGCTATAAATACTAAGTGCACTAATGTACCTCTGTTTACACCCTTTTAGACGCCTACTTGTTTCCCACATTTTTTATTCCATGCCCCACCCTCCCTCTCCCCTCACAAAACAAATCCATTGATATTGTGCGCTTTCTTCCGGTGCGCTTTTTTTCGTGATTCATTTCAGCCACGTATTGGGGCGTTCGGGGAAAATTCATGTTCGAGAATCACACTACTCAGACTAGGCATCAATGAAAACGTAAATTACTCTACTTCTAATCTGTCTCTGATATACCCAGAGCCTGATTATCACACGGCAAGAGGGGCAGTAGCCCGGTATCCCTGAAGGAAAAGGGGGCCCCATATATTTCGATTATCTAGATTATAAATTCATATGTACTAAAATTGTAATTGGGGAGAAAAACTGAATTTCCCCTGTAATGGCTACTGCCTAATTGCCTATGACTAGATCAAGTTAGAGAAATATTTTTGAGGTAACAAAACGATTTGACCAAAGCATAAAAACGACAGTTAAATGAAATGCAATTTTCGAGTACAAGTGCTTTGGGTTTTATATTTTAAAGAAGAGAAGAAAATTTGAAATATTTTGTTGCTACAGGAAAATTTTCTACGAAACTTCACACGTGTGTCATATAATAGCCGTCCCTTACTGAGCTTCCATATGAGCTAATGATACAAATTTGTTACAAATATTACAATTTACAATAAAAATAAATAATTTTTAAATCTATAATCTTGCTCGTTTATAGGTAAGTAATTTTAAAGTTTAATTTTAGAAATATTAAAAGAGCTTTATGTTATGAAGAGTCAACAGCGGTCAAAAATGGGTTAAAATGCTTCTGCTAGTAAAGAGGGCCCCAAATTAGAGCTTCGGGGCCAAATCTAAATATGGTCAGCCTTTGGACAGAGCGTACCGCCGTTCCTCCCTTTACTTATTATTTTTCTGTCTTCTAATCTTCTCTGTTTTCTTTCTTTTTTTTAACCATTCTTTCTTTTTCCCATGCTTTCTGTGTTTTGTACATCGCTCGTACTTCCTAATTTTAAAAGTTACGTATTTGTATGTATTCAGATTGGTCAACTGCTTTGGAATATAATTAACCACATTCGTATACACTATTTTTTTTTTTTTTTTAGTATTTTTCCTAAACAGCAACCACCATTCGCGCAAGGTACGAAATTTTACTATATTTTAAGCCGAAAATTATTGTTTGAAAAATGTGGTTAATTATATTCCGCAGTAGTTGTCAGCTATATGTATTGTAGAGTGCTGATAGCATTTCCAGGAACGAAAACAAAGGAGACGCAAGTTAAAAGGTAGAGGCTTCAGGCAAAGTGTCCCTTTTCAGGATGGCATACCTTCTTAAATACAGCACTGCTATTCTGATTCAAAAGTAATTCATATCGTAAATTTATGCGACACGGAAAACTCTCGCGAGAAATCTTGCGCGATACCAGACTCTGTCTCGTCTCGCAAAATACTTCCTTTCTCGGTCTCGCAAAAAAAATTGCCTGTCTCGGCTCGCGAGATGAGACGAGAACGCGAGACAATGCGAGATTTCTCGCGTCTCGCTTCCATCCCTAAGTAGAAGTGAGCGAGACGCAAGCAGCAGGTCTTCTTGCAAACAATCCTCCCTCATGAAGTTTTTGGAAACAGTCACCCTTGATACACGGGTTCCTGTGGCTGCATACAAGTCACCGTCACCAGAGACCGGAGAAGCTGTAGCACTCCTGTTAAGCCTCGCTATAATGGACATATGGCGATCTTCACTGGCCGTCTCTGCTCTTGGATGACCTTGCTCAGTATTTCTCTCGATGGATCAGGCATCCTGGAATTGTTTCCATAAATTACTTACGACGGTGAGAGTTAAATTAATCTCTCTACAAATCTGTACTTGAGATTGGCGTGCTTCTAGCCTCTCCACAATTCGCCACCCCATTCCATCATCTAAATGCTGGAGGTCTCTCATGTTTACTGTCTCAATTTGAAATTAACCGATTCCTGCAAAATAACACCAAGAAATTCGCCGAGGAGTGCTAAGGAACAAAATGCGTCTTAAGTTACCCGCACTTATAAAGCCTGTTTCTCTACTGACTTCGCCTACACACTCTTTTACGCTGGCGTATTTGCCGTACAAGATTTGCATTTTTGTCTGCAAGCGCTGTTTTCACAACGCGTTTAGTTTTGTTCATGAGATTCGATAAAACATTCAAATTCACATAATTTATAGCATCAGTGTATCTGACCCTATCACATTGGTCAGGACCTCTTGAATTCAAAGTGTCTTGAACTCGTAAACGCGAACTGTAGAAAGAAATGTTTACTATGTTAGACAACCCTTAGAAGCGATTTCTGGTTTCGCAATTGAGTGCTTGTTTATATGAAAGAAAGTTTCAAAAAAGAATTTTTGAACGTAGTATCTATTTTTGCTTGAGTAAGATGTGCTAAAGTGGCCTAATAGCCTCACGTGACAGTTGAGATTATAAAAAAGACACTTATTCATACTTTAATAAAACGTATATCTGCAATTTCTACACGGAAGCTATTACGTACAGAATGCGGCCAAATTATTAGGGACAGTGAAGAAATGTTTGTATCTTCCATTCTAACACCATTCTGGAAGCATACAAATTCGTTTTAATATTTGAATAAATGCAATTTTGTAGCGGGTGTCGGTATTGTTTTAGCACTATTTGTTCTATCATTTTGCTAGTTATCATGATTGTTATCGCCAACTCTGCGTAAAACACGCTTATATTAAGCAAGTTAAGTTTCTTCTTATTCTGTAAAGTAAGCTGTTGTAGTGAAGTCTTTTAAATAGTATAAAAAAATCAATCTTTGCAAGCTCTGTAAAATATTTAAAACGTTAAAAACATTTGAAATAATTTTATATAAACTGCCACTAGACCGCATACTAAACGTTTCAAATAATTTCAAACGTTTAGTGCGCGCTTATGTACATGTACTAAAATTTTTTATCAAAGCTTATTAAAAAATTACAGATATAGATAAAATGAAATTGCTTGAGGGGTAATGCATTACTCTATTTGCTTTTAAGTTCATTTTGTAACGACATGAACCGACATCATTTTGTAACGACTTGAACTGAAAAGTACTGCAGACTTCCTCAAGATTTCCTTACATTTTCCTGAAAATCGAATATTTTCATAATTTTTCAACTCAATTTGGAACAATAAGTATTTCATTGTCTATGTTTTCTATATTTTATGCAAATTTATTCACTTGGTTATCGTTTAAGCATGTGCATTGTTTATACTGAAAAGAGAACACTTACATTCCAGGGTATTATGTTTTCATCGCGAAGGAGTTTTATTCAAAAAGGAGTCTAGAAGGCTTAGTCAATAACATTTTCTTTAGCAGATGGTAAAAATAAATATCCCGATGACAATAAGGGAAATAACGGTTGAAAAGTACTGTTTGCATGCAGTGGCGGGGTAAAAAAAAACACATTCGTTTTCCATTTAAATACAACACACAGGAAGATGGGTTGGGAAACTTCCTTTTCATTTACCTGTTATTATTAACATTAATAATCAATCCTGAAATCACTATACAATTCGTGCTTGAAAAATCAACCCTGTGATCAATATGCAATCCATGCTTGAATAATTAATCGCGTTACTAATCAATTTTAGACAATTGCTTTCTGTGGAAGATTCATTAGATTTTGACAAACCATGACCGAAAAGTTCACTATTATTCCGAAGTGAATACTAACAGGTAGGTGGAAACAACGCTTCTTTTCGACATTGCTATGAGATTTTGAATCATCTTCGTTCCGTCTCCTACCCCTTACATGTTTTTATAATAGTTCCAAATCACCCTGCACATAGCCCGAGTAAGACATTTGGAGGCCTTAAGTCAAACACTTTTTAGGGCCTCTATACAGATATGCCTTATTAGCATATATACATAACTGCCAACTACTACGGAATATAATCAACCACTTTTATAAAACAAGATTTTTCTCCTTAAAAATATAGTAAAATTTTTTACACGACCTGCGGGAGCTAGTTACTATTCTAAAAAAAGTATTTTAAAAATATGTTTGATTAGAAAAAGTGGTTAAATATGTGCCATAGTAGTTGTGATGTATGCATATAGCCGCAGGGTACAAATTTTTGCTTTACTTGAGGAGGGTATGTTGAATTCCTCCTTTGTCCCATTAATTTCTAACTTAAAGTCCATAAAATTTCAATTCTCACAAGTTACGCTTCAGATGATGTCACGCTGATGAATGATCGATCTTTGAATGCTTTGAACCTGTAGGTGATAGTTCTTCTATCCCTGAATACAGCTTAAGCAAGCACGTATGAAGAGCGGCATGTGTTCTAAAATTGCATCACTTTATTTACTGTCATTAATGTAATTTTATGCTAATTTCTTTTAAAGCTTAAAATTATTTTGAACATTTTTGGGCCCTACACCGAGGACTAGCTGGCATGTGTGGTAATAAGCCATATAATGTCATATTCTTCAACCCTAGAAGTAAAAATTATTAGTTCAGTTTTTATTTTTTAAATGAAACTTTTACATATAAAATAGATATATTTTTTCCTCCTCACTTGCGTTTCCTTCTAGCTCAGGACACAGGTCCGTTGGTCTGCTAAACAAACACCTCCTACTTATAAAAAGCCTAACAACCCAAGCTTTGACGTCATCACCAGGCCAACCAAAGTGACGTCATCACAGTTTTTGTTTCACAAAGAGGAACTATTTAAAAATTTCTCGTGAATGCCACAAATATTAGAAAGTACTTTAATTAAACATTAAAATTAAAATACCTTTCTCATGCATGATGTCATACATAACATGATCTATTTCCTTATCATATTATCTAATTAGTCGTGGTTAAAAACTGCCATTTGTGTTAAATTAATTTTTTTATCTCAAATTATTAAAATCAGACGATGTCACGCTGATGAATGATCGATGGTGGAATGCTTTGAACGTTAACGTGATAGTTCTTCTGTCCCTGAATATAGCTTAAGCAAGCACGTATGAAGAGCGGCATATGTTGTAAAATTGCATTTCTTTATTTACTGTCATTAATGTTGTTTTATGCTAAAATTCTTTTAAAGCTTAAAATGATTTTTAAGATTTTGGAGCCGTTGGCCTGTGTGATAATCAGGGACTGACCCTGCATACAAAGCCATATTCTTCAGATTGAGAAGTGAAAATCATTAGTTCAGTCTTCATTTTTCAAATGATACTTTATTATAAAATATACATGTATTTTTTCTCTTCTCAGTTGAGGGTCCTTCTAGCTCGGAACACAGGAAATTGGTCCTATGGTCTGCTAAAGCTTAACTAAGCATCAAGAAAGACGAAAGCCATTCATGTAGCTTAATTCTTTAAATTTTTTCACATTATTAACTTGTAAAATTATAAAACATGAGATCGCTCGTAAATCCTTTCTCAGTTACTTTGCATTCTAAGCATACAGCGTTTCATTCTAAGCATAGTGTTATCATATGCACAGTGTATCACATGCGTTAGCTTATCTAAGCATAGCTGCCAACTACTAAGGAATATAATTAACCACTTCTAGTAAGCAGTATATTATTTTCGCACTTTTTCAAAGCAGTAACCAAGTCACACGTTCAGTAAAAAATTTTGCTATATTTTAAGCCGAAAAATCATGTTTAAAAAAGTGGTTAATTATATTCCGTAGTAGTTGGCAGCTATGCTTTTAAGTGATTGACAATGTAACTCTGAATAGATCTTGTAAAGAAATAAAAGAAAAGAACTTGAGTTTAACGTATTTTAAAAAGTCTTGTCAATTTATTTTAAACTGGAAAAGAAGGGTTGCAGTACTAGATTATTAAATTACTCCGTGTTATTCAAAAATAAAGCGTATTAATACTGAATTTACGATTTAAATAAGATCGTAAGAGAATTTTTCTGTTCTCATGTCTCTACTATTTCCTACTGTGTTTTGCTGTAAAACAATATTCTAAGCGATCATTTTTTGGCAAAAATGCACTATTTTCCTTGAATGTCAGATTGCCAGTGCTTAAGTAATGTACTACTAAATATCGAAGAGATAAAAAATTTTTCTAAATATTTCATAAAAGGCAATGTTTTTTCATATATCATAGCGTGAAATTCGGATTATTTAGATTCATTCTGATACTTTTTTGAGTCCAATGTTTATTTCAATTTGTGTACGATGATCGTGAGCCAGGGATTGTGTCTGCTAACTGCGCCTTGAAATATACAGTAATTTTTCCGAGATGCAAGCCGTAACCAGGTAATATATCCGAGAGGAACGAACATCATGAATTTCCTTGCTATGGAACTTTTACAAATTACTCTGGTGAAATCTTATTTCGAATTTCTACTTATCCGGTTCTATGTTTTAAACCTTAGGTAAGAATATTTAGGTTCGAGACCATGACAAGATGCCTTAATGAAAAGAGTGATGCAAGGCCCTTGCAAGCGTGAGGGCTTGTGCTGTCTGTCACTCCTGTCCCCGCCTGTGTGTGCGTGTTTTTATTTTTATGAATGCTTATGTTGTTGAAGTTTTCATTTCGGAAGGTACAATTTCGATATAACATAATATAAAATTCGAAACCTGCCCACTGCCAGGTATTACTTAACGTAGTGTGTTATTTGGAGATGACCCTTCCTACAAATTGCACTGTACAACAGCAGTACTTGAAAGCTCACAAAAATAATAACGTCTCCTTCTAACACTGCCTCCTAGATATAGAAAGCCTAACCGCTGCTACGTCACCAAGCCTCGACATCAACCACCACCTCCTAGATCACTGCCACCTAGGTACAGAAACCTGAGCGCTGAGGCTTCGACGTCATCATTAGGCCTTCGAGTAATGACGTCACCACACTTTCATTCTCATAAAGTAAAACTATTTCAGATTTCTGGTGAATGCTACAAATATTAAAAAGTATCTTAGGTGAAAGATAAAAATTAAAATACGTTCGTGACACAAAACAATTCATTGTGATTTACTCCCTTATTACATTATATAATTAGATACAGTTAAAAACTGCTTTTTTTTGTAATATTAATTTTTCTATGTCAATTCATTAAAATGTTGTTATGAGAGAGTAAATTCACCAGAAATTTCGAATAGTTTTACTTTATGAAATTTAATCTGTGATGACGTCACCTTTAGTAGGCCAGTTGATGACGTAGAGGCTTGGTTACGTAGCAGCGGTTAGGCGCTCTGTGTCTAGGAGGCAGTGCCTAGATACAGAAGGCCTACCAACAGAAGCTTTTCCGTCATCACTAGGTCCACTAAAGTGACGTCACCACACATTTATTTTCACAAAGTAAAACTAGTCAAAGTTTATGGTGAACTTACTCCCGCATAAAACATTTTAATGGTTTAAGATAGAAAATTTAATTTTATGCCAAATAGGAAATTTTAACTATTACTAATATGATATAGAAATAGATCATAATGAATAATTTTTTATCAGAAAGATATTTTAATTTTTATCGTTAACTTAAGATATTCTCTAAAATTTGCATCACCCACCAGAAATTTTAAATAGTTTTACTTTGCGAAAGAAAACTGTGATGACGTCATCTCAGAAGACCTAGTGATGACGTAAAAATTTTAGTTCTCAGGCCTTCTGTACCTAGGAGGTGGCGCGTCAGCAGTTGGCCTTCTAAAGGTGACGTCATCACAGATTAAATTTCATAAAAGTAAAACTATTCGAAATTTCTGGTGAATTTACTCTCTCACAACAACATTTTAATGAATTGAGATAGAAAAATTAATTTTACAAAGAAGAGCAGTTTTTAACTGTAACTACTAATTATATAATGTAATAAGGGAGTAAATCACAGTGAATTGTTTTGTGTCACGAACGTATTTTAATTTTTATCATTCACTTAAGATACTTTTTAATATTTGTAGCATTTACCAGAACTCTGAAATAGTTTTACTTTATGAGAATGAAAGTGTGGTGACGTCATTACTTGAAGGCCTAATGATGGCGTCAAAGCTTCAGCGATCAGGCTTTCTGTATCTAGGAGGCAGTTCTTCTACCTGACCCATCCAAACAGTTCGGATTTCTTGACATCTTTCTTCTGCAATAAAGCTACCACCCTGTGTCTCAGAAAAGAATATTTATTAAATAAAACATGCCTTATAAATTTCTGGTTTTGAGATTTACTGACTACTTTTTAAGAATGTAATTTTTATTAAAGGATTTTTTAATGTAGAAAATATTTTAGCGTACTAAGATTTGCTTACTTGGCCATATAGGTAGAAATTTAAAATAAAGCTGACTTATTCCCACAGCAAGAATTTGTAAATCTGCATGTTTCACGGGAACGGTTGTGTACAGTAGGAATGGCTGCTAACTGTGCCATAATTAAGCCCTTTTTCTAAACAATAATTTTCCACTTAAATTAAAGCAAAATTTTGTACTACGAACGCATGCTGATTGCTATTTGGCAACTAATACTGGAAAAGTATACTGTTTACAAAAAGTGGTTAGTTATATTTCGTAGCAGTTCGCAGCGATGACAGTAGGGTGTATTGAAAAAAAACATATTTTTTGAAAATCGCTTACCCTTGGAGCAATTTTTGGTCAAACTGACTCAATGAAAAGTGTGTCATATTTCAAGTCGATTGGTTATAGTCTTCAGTTGACGCACTGGACCAAAATATTAAAAAAAAACTATTTTAAAAAACAAAATTTAAGAAATATAGTTTTTTTTAATGTATGGTTCCTTGCACTGAAATGAGCCTTAATTGACCAAATAATAAAGGTGTAAAATTTTAGCTCAATCGATTAATATGTTATGTTGCCGCAATGACCCTAAATTGTGAAAAAATGTAAATTTCTCTGGCATTTTTGTCTCTGGCAGACAAAATTTGAATACTAAAGTATTCATATTTTGTCTGCACATAAGTCTCAATAACGTAAATGAAGTAAGAAATGTGTTTGCAATTTTAGAACCCAGGTTTTTATCTCCTGAACGTGTCCTAATTTTTCGATACACCCTAGTGTCCAGTAATTTTTTCTGTTTATTGTTTGGTCCGTTATCAGAATTAAAAACACTTTAAACGTCCAAAAGGAGAAAAAATATGAAGCAAGTTACCCACAGGCTACTTTATCGGCCACTTTTTACTTCACATTTTGTTAAGGGGTCTTGCTGTACGAGAAGAAATTTTAACTTTAAATGTCGTAGAGATGGAAATAAGAGAGATCCGCCTAGCATCTGCTCTTGAAATGTTATGAAAAAATCGTCTTAGATCTTTGTTTTCATATTTTAAATTTTTGTTGACGTGGTTCCTATGAATCCAAAAATTGATTTTTGGATTCATACCTCTGTACATCAAATCTCAATAACGTAAATGAGGTAAGAAATTTGTTTGAAATTTTAGAACCCAGGTTTTTATCTCCTGGACGTGTCCTAATTTTTAGATCTACCCTAGTGTCCAGCAATTTTTTTCTGTTCATCGTTCGCGTTCGTTATCAGAATGCAAAGCACTTGAAACGTCAAAAAGGAGAAAGATATGAAGCAAGTTACCCACAGGCTACTTTATCGGTCACTTTTTACTTCATATTTTGTTAAGCGATCTTGTTGTACGAGAATAAATTTTAACTTTTTTTATTGTAGAAATGGAAATAAGTGAGATTTTGAAGCCTAGCATCTGCTCTTGAAATATTATGAAAAAATCGACTTAGATCTTTGTTTTCAAACTTTTAATTTTTGTTGACAAGGTTTCTATGAATCCAAAGTTTCTTTATTCGGGATTGGGTTAAGTTTTAAAAAAGGAAAGGATTTGACTTGGTTGTTCATTCTCTCTGTTCCATCGTAGCGAATTGACAAACTAGTAGAACAGGTTACGTAAAACTATTCCTCGACATGAACACTTTCTGGAGCATCTGACAGACTGACAGACTCTCGAGCATGAATGACTTTTTTCACATCTTGTACATTCAACGGATCATACTTTTGAGTTATGCAAAGGACTTTGCATGTCAAATGCGTGAGAACGAAAGTGCCCGTAGACAGGCAATAGACAGGCAATGCGATGCTTAGTTGAATGTCCCTCTTTTTTTTTCTTCTTTTGATAATTTGATAAATGCGTGAAAGCGAAAGTGCCCGTAGATAGAGAGAAGATGTAATGCTCAGTTGTATGCCTCTCTTTTTTTTTTGGTGAGTTGTAAGAGATGAAGGTGAAAGAAAGATTCAGGGCCCGATTCAAGCGAAACAGAGTTCTATTGTTTTCCGTTGCGATCGCGGAAATTTTCGACTGATTCCTATGTTTCCTATTCAAGTGAAACCTGTCTATCGCTTTTGGATCACGTGACACTGCGATCGGTGTTTTGCTGTCGCTTTTTCAAAAGCGATCGTTTTCGAGAACATGGCGAATGTTCTGTTGATAAGAAGATTACAACAACGAAGGCGTCGTGTACCTCGTTATTTAAAATTACGAAGCAATCCGTTGGAATCATCAGACAGGGAATTCCGCAAAAGATTTAGGCCTGCGGAAAGCTGAATTTTCTGGCAGAACAGAATTTCTGTAGGATTTATTTTCTGTCGGCCCCTGAATTCCACTCTTGCAGAAACTACGATGCAGGCGCCATCTATAGTCCTTATTTTAAATCCTTTATTGCTTGGTACTAAGACAGCGCGAAAAAATACATGAATAACGAATAATTTCTCGCTAAAATAAGCATCCTAGCAACCCTCCTAAACAAATACAAATATTCATACCATTATATTAACATAACATAAAGTATATAGTAATTCTACCCCTCCATTATAATTATAAACAGCTTCTCTGCTACAGAAAAATAAAATGTAGTAGGCAAACTACAGAACAATTATCTACTCCTATACTATTATTAATAATTTTCTAAAAAAAATTTTCATAAATTAAAAATGTGTTTCCATGATTATAAACATACAAAAAATATTAACCTAAACCAGTTAAAATTTTAAAACATTAACATACAATACTGTTGGGGAAAAAATTAAGACACAGCCTGTTGTCCGTTGCAGCTCAAACATAAATAAATAAACAGTTAGTCGTCGCCATTAAGTTAAAAGTTTTTTCCAGAGAAAGATGCGATTTTTTTATTGGTTAACAGCGACTTTCTACGTCACCGGAAGTTGCGTTTTCACTCTGTGGCGATAAAGTTTCGATCTAGCAAACCTGTAAGTTCGATCACCTATTTTGTTTCACTTTGAATACACCTTTGCAATTGAGCAAGTATTTTCATGTAATAGTCAATAATAGAAAGTACGCAATGGGGTTCATTTAGGAATTATATTTTCTTTATTCTATGTTTCGATTTCCCTCACGGGGCCTCATAAGCAAGACGTCCATCCGTCTCTCTCTCTACCGAGGAATCGTAAACGATCTCGAAAGAAGGCAGCAAAAATCGAACTGTTATCTTTTTATTTGGCAGAAAATGTTTATGAAACGCGGAGTTAATATTAGTGGTGTGGTGGGGAGGGTCTGTCGCCAAGCTATTTACTGCTTTAGTGATGTTTTGAAAATTGGCGAATTACATTCCAATGGATATGGCAACCCCTCTCGAATGCTGTCACTTTGACACAACGTGCATATTCTTTAATGAAAAATTATTAATACAAATCCTAATTAATATTGTCTAATTTTAAACTAATAATCTATTCTAAATCTAATTTAAAAGTTTTTAACAAAAACTATCTTTTAAAGCTATAATTTTCCTCTTGGCCTTCTCAATTACAGCGCATTAACGTACTTCTAAATCATTTCCCTCTTATCAGCTGCTTTGAAATAGAATAACAGTTGACGCCGGCTAAAAGAATAATCATAACATCCCTTCGCTCGCATATTTCTCTGTTCCGCTGAAACAGATGTGTCTCTCTTGCGGTTTTGCCCTGATACGCAAGAAGCATATTGCTCGAAAAACATCTGCTAAAATTGTTCCAGAAAAATCGAGCTCCCTTTTTCTATAGCAGTAGGTCTAACGGTCATTTTTTTAGCAGTTGCGGCGTTGGTACTTGTGTGGCGAGGTCCTCACTTTTAAGTGGGGAACCTTCGCCACCGGAACGTAGGCACGAAACGCCATGCACGCCATAATAATTTTTAAATGAATGCTTCCCCAGTTTTCCTTTTTTTATTTGAGGGTGTATTATAAAGTTTCAAAATGTTGATCTTCAGATGGTGTAAAAATAAAGAGATATGACTAAAATGGAGATGAGTCCTGCCAATTATTTATAGTCGACTTACTGATTTTTTGTTCGCAAAGTTTGTGCTTTGTGTTCCAGTTTTCTGCGTGCTCTCATCAAAAAAAAAAAATGAAACGACGAGCGCTAGGAAGACAGATGTCTTTCTGTAACAACATTATGGGTCAGCAATTAGTTGACCACCTCCTTCTTTTCTTTTGTGAACCTCCTTTGATGTACCGCTATCTGTGATGATTCCCAGCATTCTCGTGAAATCGGATTTAGTTTGCTGGCGTTCAAATAAATGAATGTCGTGTTGCTTTAACTGAAATTTTCTTTTTACAGTGCTACACTTCGCTGACGTATATCTTTAATACGCAGTATGGATGTCGACACGTTTTTTTTTATTTTTAATACAGTGACGCAATGCTCTTCACGATTGTTCATACCAAATGTGACAACGATCTACATACCACATACCTACCATCGTCTCCTTACGATCACCGCCTTCCACCGTACATCTCCATAGGACAAATGCCATTTCGTAAACTGTGAAGTACTCATTTTTCGGATCTCAAGACTTTAAAGTTTTTAGCGGTTTCATGGATTTACAGCTTTCCAAAGTGTTTAATTGGTATTTTTAAACTGTTCCAGACTAACAAGATCTCATCGTTAGGAATAGTTACTTTAATAACACTATTTCAACGGTGAGGTTCTTCTTAGTTCACATTTGCATGCCTTGGATTTAACAGGATAATGGCCTGGATTAATTAGAAAAATAACAGGTAAATTTTTACTTTGTACAAAATCCCATTGCATATTATAGTGTGTAAAAGTATTTTCCTTCAGAAACTTTGAGTCATGTAGGTACAACAGGTATATAGAAATTTTTTTTCAGAATAGTTAACATCAAAAAAATCATTTTATCAAAAAAAAATGTACAATAAAGCAAAATGTTACTCTAAAGTTATGGTGTAACCATATATATATATATATATATATATATATATATATATATATATATAGTGCAACTTTATTTATTATATGATTTTGACTAATATATATATGTATATATATATATTATATATTATATATATATATATATATATTATATATTATATATATATATATATATATATATATATATATATATATATATATATATATATATATATATATATATATATATAGTGCAACTTTATTTATTATATCCTATATGATTTTGACTAATATATATATATATATATATATATATATATATATATATTATATATATACATACATATATCAATACATATAATTTATAAAATGTCTCTAATTATGAGATAATGAAATTAAACTGTTTACAAATGATTTTATGTAGTTTTTGAAGTTTGTTACCGCCTCTCTCATAATAAAGTATCTTTTGTAACTGAAAATTGCAGTTTTTGAAAACTGCACACAATTCACTAATTTTGGGCGAGCATAATTTGCAAACGATAAACATTTTTGTTGTTTTTTATCTTTTATGTATGTAGTTTTTTATCTTAAAATGTTACCCTTAAGCAATGTCTTTTTTTTTAAAATGGGTTGATGAATAAGCCCCCCTACCCCGGATCCGCCACTGGCTCATATTTTAATTATGGCAGCGTTACTGTAAATAGGCACTAATCCGGTACCGTGCCATTATATTCTAGTCACTGTTAAGGTACCAGGCCAGTGCCTTTATTTTTAATAATAGCCGGCATCCGGCCGTTTCATTTTGGGCATTATAAACTTAATGGGCCAGTGCCTTTATTGTGAGTAACGTCCGGCACATGCAGTATGCCAGCAGAGTGCCGTTGCCTTCCCGGGCTTCTGGCAAGGTACTTCTCGGGCGACCACTTTTGGTACGATTTTGCTACTTTTTGCAGTGCCGGGCCAGTGCTGGACGTAAAGGCAGAAATGCACTGGCAAGGTACTCCGCCAGCAGGTGTGTGTTTGTTGGGCACTTCAGCCCTCTACCATGTTCAATACGTTATTCCATATTGGGGCGAGAAGAATAAAAGAGCCGTAATATTAGACTTATATTTGTAAGGAAGTGTTACGTAAAACATATGCAAGAGTGCATTCGTTAATTCTCATCCAATGGCATATTCCCCTATTTCCTGAAAACTGAAAGCTCAAAATTTTATTATTAGGATCCAACATTTTATTATTAGTCGATCCAAATATAAACAGTTTCAATTCGCTTCGACCCCTGTTTAAACTGACCACGGCATTAAAGGAGTTGAAAAAAAGCCACCTGCTATGTTCAAGTCGATTTTTTGCCTTAGGAACTACAATTACATTTTTTAGCGTGTGTCAGTCATCTGAAGGAGTAAGAAATGAGCTATCAATCGGCACTAAACTTGCAGGATTTGTGTTTGTAGAATTTTATATATGAAGAAAAATGTCAAAATATTTTCAACTCCCCTCAGCCTCACATGTGAAGGCTAATGAGAATCTACGTTATAAAAGATTTCGTTCGTATATTGAGCTGAAATTTTTAGAACAGCCAGTTTGATGCAGTTACTTCTTTCACAAAACTTAATCTAAAACAGCAAAAGTACCAAAAGATTAAAAAAAAATCTCAATAACGTCTAGAAACAGAAAAAATAGCTTATAAAAAATTTGTATTTTTAAAAATTATTTTAGATAGTGAAGGTATTTACTCTGATGCTTCTAATAATTAATATGAAGAGTGCATACCTCAAAAAAGCTTTTCAATTTCCTGTAGAGTTTATCTTAATGGAAATCATTTTTTTTCAACTCAGCTGCGAAAGCAAGTACTCAGATTTTGCGAATAATATTATCATTATTAATCGTATTTATGGTATAACTACTCGGATGTCGTACGTATTATTCCTTGATAAAAAAGAAATTTAATAAGACAAAAACAACACTGATATGATCTCCGCATGATTTAAAAGATTTTTAAGATAATCGAAAGGATTTTTTTGGACCTTATGATCAAATTTCTTTTGTTTTGGAGTAAAGGGGTAAACTCTTAGTTCAGTAGGTCAGAGAGTGGTAAACCTCTTAGAAAGCTATTATTATTAGGTTTTCCAAAGCATATAACATATGAACCATAGCAAAAGGGTCGGAGGGGGGGCACAAGGGGTCACGTGCTCCTCCGACCGTGCCTCCCCCTAACTTCGTCTCAAAAAATTCGTTAAATAAACATTTGTTTGAAAATTTGAAAAAAAACTTTCGTTTTCTTCTCTTAATATTCGATATGAGCCCTCCCCCCCACCCACTCTCAAATTTTTCCTGTGCCACTGCAAATTTTTAGTAGGTCAGGGAGGAGTGATAAGGCTTCCTAGGAAGCTATTGTTATTAGGTTTTCCATATGAACCACAAGTTTTGCGTTGGGAGGACACAGGGGTGCACATATCCCCTTTGCCCCCAAACTTCCTCTAAAAATCGATTTAAACAAACATTTGATTAAAAATTTAAAAGAAACTTCTCTTTTATACTCTTAAATTCGATAGAGAGGGGGGAGGAGGATCACAAAATTAGGAGGAGAAAAAAACTGAATTTCCCCTGTAATGGCTATTACCTAATTGCCTATCACTAGATCAGTTAGACACATGTTTTTGAGGTGACAAAAACGATTTGACCGAAGCATAAAAACTACAGTTAACTGAAATGCAATTTTCGAGTACTAGTGCTTTGGGTTTTATGTTTTAAAGACGAGAAGAAAATTTAAAATATTTTGTTGGTACAGGAAAATTTTCTACGAAACTTCACACGTGTGTCATATAATAGCCGTCCCTTACTCAGCTTCCATATGAGCTAATGATACAAATGGGTTACAAATATTACAATAAAATAAATAATTTTTATTGTCTAATCTTGCGCATATACATGTAATTAATTTTAAAATGTAATTTAATTTTTAAAATATTAAAAGAGCTTTATGTTATGAAATGTCAACAGGCCTGCATCTTGCCTCCCCACAAATCGCCACCTCATTCCACCTAAAGCTTCCCAGCTAAACGCTGGTGGTTACTCATTTTTACTGTTACAATTTGAAGTTAACCGATTCCTGCAAAATAACACCAAGAAATTCCCCGTTAGTGCTAAGGAACAAAACGCGTCTGAAGTTTCCCGCACTTATAAAGCCTGTTTCTCTACTGACTTCACCTATACACACTTGTACGCTGGCGTATTTGACGTACAAGATTTGCATTTGTGTCTACCAGCAGTGGTTTCATTTTCCGTCTAGTTCTGTTCATGAGATTCGATAAAACATGCAAATTCACTTAATGTATTTCATCAGTGTACCTGACCCAATCAAATGGTCAAGACCTCTTGAATCCCAATTTTTTGGTTGTGTGGACGCCGGTTGCTGGAAAAAATGTTTACTATGTAAGACAATCCTTAGAAGAAATTTCTGGTTTCGCAATTGAGTGATCGTTTACATGAAAGAAATTTTGAAAAAGAATTTTTGAATATCGGATCTATTATGGTTTGCCTAAGACGTGCTAACGTGGCCTAATAGGCTCACGTGATAGTTGAGATATAAACAAGACACTCATTCATACTCTAATAAGACGTAAATCTGCAATTTCTACAAGAAAACTGTTATGTAGAGCATGCGGACAAATTATTAGGGACAGTAAAGAAATTTTTGTATCTTCCATTCTAACAGCATTTTGGAAGCATACAAATTCGTTTTAATCTCTATATATAAAGGAAGATGTCCTGACTGAATGAATGAATGAATGACTGTCTGACAGACATACGGTCACCGCACAGCCAAATCTACTGGAAATATTGACATGGAATTTTAGGAGCTTATAGCTTTTGTGCCCAAGCCGTCATTTAAGAAGCGATTTTTTAAAATTCGAACCCCCCCAATGGGGGTGGCGACCCAAAACTTTTTTTTCACGTTTTCCTTCATATCTCAGGGGGGGGGGGAAGAGATAGCCGTAAAATTCTTGCTTTAAAAAATAACTACTATAAGTTTCTAAAAATCAATTTCAGTGTTTTTTGAAATTCGCACCCAAACAGGGATAAGGGGGCCAAAACTTTCTTTAACGTTCTTTTCACATTTCCCTTCATGTCTCAGAGGAAAAAAAAGAGATAGCCGTAAAACTCTTGCTTTAAAATGTAACTAATAGAAATACCTAAAAGTCATTTTCATGTTTTTTTTAAATTTTCATCCAAACGGGTTTAAGGGGCCTAAACGTTCTTTTCACAGTTTCCTTTCTATCTCAGAAGAGAAAAGAGCTGCCGCAAAATTTTTGCTTCAAAATATAACTAACGCAAATTCCTAAATATCAGTTTCAGGGTTTTTAGAATTCGCGCCCGAACGAGGGTAAAGGGCCAAAATGTTCTTTAACGTTCTTTTCACATTTCCTTTTATATCTCAGAAATAAAATGTGATAGGAGCAAACTTATTGCTTTAAAATGTAACTAAATTAAATACCTAAAATTCGTTCTCACAGTTTTTAGAATTCCAACCTGAAGGGGAGTAAGGGGCCAAATCGTTTTTTAACGTTCTTTTCACATTTCCTTTTATATCTCAGAAGTAAAAAGAGATAGTAGCAAAATCCTTGCTTTAAAATGTAACTAGCTGAAATACCTAAAAATCATTTCCATGGTTTTTTAGAATTCCTACCCAAACGGGGGTAAGGGGCTACAACGTATTTATCTTCATATATCAGAGGCTAAAAGAGACAGCCGTAAAATTCTTGCTTTAAAATGAACTAACAGAAATACCTAAAAATTATTTTCAAGGTTTTTTAGAATTTTCACCCAAACGCGAGGTAAAGGGGTAAAACGTTCTTTTCACATTTTCCTTCGTATCACAGAAGAAAACAGAGATTCCGCAAAATTCTTGCTTTAAAATGTAACTAACGGTAATACCTAAAAATCCTTTTCAGGGTTTTTTAGAATTAGCACCCGAACGGGGGTAAGAGGCCGAAAGGGGCCAAAACGTTCTTTAACGTTCTTTTCGTATTTCTTTTTATATCTCAGAAGTAAAAAGAGATAGGAACAAAATTCGTGCTTTAAAGTGTAACTGACTGAAATACTTAAAATTCCTTTTCAGGGTTTTTTAGAAATCCTACCCAAACGGGGGTAAGGGGCTAAAACGTTCTTTTCCCATTTATCTGCATATCTCAGAGGCTAAAAGAGACTGCCGTAAAATTCTTGCTTTAAAATATAACTAAGAGAAATACCTAAAAAATAGTTTTAAGGTTTTTTTAGAATTTTCACCCAAACGAGGGGTAAGGGGAAAAAACCTTCTTTTCACATTTTCCTTCGTATCATAGAAGAAAAAAGAGATGCCGATAAATTCTTGAGTGCTGTTAATTTCAGACGAAATTTTTGTCTACCTGGTGAATGGACGAATGGTTCATTTTGTAACGAACGGTTTCAACTGAAAAGGAGTGCAGTCTTCCTCGAAATTACCTTACATTTTCGTTGAAAACGAATATTTTCATAATTTTTCAAATCAGTTTGGGACAATAAGTATTTCATTGTCTATGTTTTCTATATTTTTATGCAAATTTATTCACTTTGTTTCGTTTAAGCATGTTCATTGCTGTTACACCTCACTAAAAATAATCTTAAGATTTTCTTCAGAAAATGCCATATCCTTCAGACATTCTGCAGAAATTTTATGATAATTTAGAGATTGAACCTTATCTTCAAAATATCTGCAGATTGTTAACAGACATTTTGCAGACATTTTGAATATCTTAACACGACAGACATTTTTCTTAAGATTTTCTTAAGAATCTAGACAAATTCGCAGATTCAACTTTATCTTCAAAATATCTGTAGATTATTTTTGCAGATGTCGAAATTTATCAACAGACATTCTACAGAAAGATTACAATTTCAAGAAAAAATTGCAAACAGTTAAATTTTAGTTTTGAAAATTCTGCAGAAAAAGATATACTACACGGTTTTGAGTTTTTTGGCGTAATTCTGCAATAATACTTTAATTAGTGCTTTTTATCTAACATAACTTGTGCTATTTTTTATGAATAAGATATTATTACGACATTAAATATTTTAATGGATGTATAATTTTATATCAGTCATAATAGTTTGAGGTTGAAAAAATAAATAATGCGAATTTGAAGGATTTACTTATATTTTTCGTTTCATATCGTGTATACCATACAAAACTTTATAGAATACAATATCTTTTATAAATATAAATCTGATAAAGATATAAATTCATCGTTAATTAAGCGGACTGAATTTTTTTAATGAATAAATAAAAGGTAGGACAAATAAAAGGAATTAATATTTAAAGCTAATTAGTAATATTTAAAGCTTTTCACAAAATGCTAGTGCAGCATTTCACAATAAAAATGAAAACCTATAAAAATTGTCACGATGCTATATTCTCGCTTCATCTGTCCCTTTTATTATTTATTCCTGGAAATATTTTTTCTAAAGTCGAACCGTACTGTTTGCATTAAATTATACTACTGTATATGCTTGGGTTCAATGAAAGCGACATAGGACTTCATTTCCCCAAAGAATAAATCACCAAAACTATTTTTCATTTTTTTTTGTTTATTAAATGTGAATCTGCAAATCGTTAGCTTTAAAATAAAACTAAAAGTATCTTGATACGATAGTTAAAAATAATGTCATAATTAGTTCTAAAATGTAAACAAACACGCGACTACTCTACAGAAGATTCGACTAAATCGAATGTAGTCGAATAATCGAACTTTCTTCGTTTGTCATCGATTCGCTTGTTTACCTTGTCCGTCGTAGAACAACGCGGAAAATGCTGTCGCGTTAACGTGTTCATTATGTTTTCGCCCTTTTTATTTTAATTTAGTTTATTATTTAATCTTTTTATGCTATTTTCACAATGAAGTACCGAATTAAGGTAATGCACTACACCTATCTGATTCATCGGGATCGACCATCGGAAATAATCATGCTAGCCCTTTTCATTCGAACCGACAGGAACCGTGCCATTAGCCCACAAGCTGTTTTTCTTACTAAAATTTTTTAATTAATAATGTACACAAGATGTATTTAAAATTGCATGTGTACTTTGATCTTGATCCATAAAAATTTAAATTTCTTCCAGAACTTGAATTAAAGCTTTTTATTTTAATTTTTAAATTTTGCCTTTATCTTTCTAAGAAAGATTTCGGACTTGCTTGAAATAGATCAACTTTTTGGCTTTTAGCTTCAAGGAATGATTTTGTTAATATCTTTTCAAATTTCAAGCGTAATTTATATTGTAAGCATGTATTTGAATCACTGTCAATCAGTGGCGTAGCCAGAAATTTTTCATGCGGGGACTACTTACTGCAACGCATACACATGTATACATGTGTGGGATGATTTAGTGAAAAATGTGCATTTCGTATGGCAAAAAATTCCTCATGGGGGGTTATGACCCCCCAACCCTGCCCTTGCTACGCCACTGCTGCCAGTATAATAAAAATGCCTTATGAGCTGCTAGGTACAGTAGCGGATCCAGGGGAAGGGCTAGGGGGCTTCAGCCCCCCCAAAAAGCGATTGCTCAAGGGTAACATTCTGCTTTATTATACACTTAAAATAGCTAAAAGGATCATATTTTATTACTTAGCCCCTCCCAAAGCCTAATGCATTGGTTTAGACTAAAATTTTGATTTATAGTACATTTTAATTGGGTGAAATAAGCTTTTTAAAAAATTTAGCCCCTCCCCAAAAAAAATTCTGGATCCGTCACTGGCTAGGCAAACCTAGATGAAAGGCAAAACTATAGCGAACTCCAATACTAAAAATCTTATGAAAAAAAATGCTGTGTCCCTCGAGAATAATTACTTTAAAGTAAGAAAAGTTTAAGTTGTGACGTACTACCACAGTGGTAGCGATCTCCCTGAGGCTTTTTAATAACATATACCTACTATGCTTTTGTTTTGGATGTGCCTTTCTAATTTCTTTTTGAAAATGGATTAAACTTCCATGTAGCTGACTCTGTGGTCATAACCTTGAAGGGGAAAAGTTTGTTTTGAAGTTCAGGTTTTCAGATATCGCCACGTTGGGTGTATCGTACCCCTGCACGAGTACTTATGCCATTGTTTGAAGCTACCTTCAGTTTTTGATGTACTTTTCTAACTTTTTTTTAAACTGATGAGTTCTGGTACAACTAACTTTAAGGTCATAACCTTGAAGGGGGAAGAAAACTGTGGTTGAATTTTTCAAATAGGTTTTTGAATATTGCCACACCAGGTATGCCACATCCTTCAGTACTTCTGCTATTATTCAGAGAGAGGCTCTGGTTCTGAGTATATGAACATGTTTTTATATTGTTCCTTGAGAAGTACTTATAAATGTAGGGTTACAATAATATTTATTTATTCATTTTTTTACCTCTTTGTGTATTGGTTTTATGGCAAAACATAAAAACACTATTGGTATATGATATACCTTCACGAATAATCCCAGGTTAATTAAACTATTAAATGAACTTTGATTTAGTGTTTTTCGTAATCATGGACATTATGTCAATGTACAAAGTTTTATAGCATTTGGCTTACAAAGAAAGTTTTTTATGCTCCATTGTCACCTTAAAGAACAATAGAACTAACATAGCTGGAAGCATATACATATATGTATTACAGGAAAATGGGATCTCTGAAATAACATGGTTTACATAAATTGTTCATTATAAGACTTACATGTAGTATTAACTGAAGTATTTTTTATAAATTATTTCAAACAATTGCAAATTTTTAACTATACCTTTCCCCTTCTTTATTCACAGTATGATCTCATAACTTTAGCTATATTTTTAGCGGTCAGTTTTAATAGCTGACTTACTTTTATAATCAGAAGCTATGTGTGTTTTATCGGCTAAACAAAATAATTAAAATTATGTGATAAAATATGTATTCAAAGTAAAAAAACAAGGGTTGTTTTGTCCACTGGCATACTAAATATTTCAAAATTCAAGAATAATATTTAAAAAAAAGTATAGATTTTTAAAAATATAAATGTGCATATGCACCCAACATCTGTGTAAAAATGGGGCCTCACTATGGGAGCGGTTTCAAATACAACCCCCGTGTTATACCTGAAATTTTTGCAGAAAGAGCTTATTGTCTTTGATTTGAGTACAAATAGTTGTATGCGTATAAGGTAAGTGATATTTGGTATTTATTTGCTCATTTATGTTCATAAATATGTACATTCACTTATATAACTTTTCTATGTACTTAAAACAATTATAAGCACACATTGTTATTTCATATTTATTTTAAAACAAGAAACATTCACGGTCCATTTCCATTTCTTTCCCAAACTTCGCGAAATCGTGGCAAAAGGCCCTTTTATACCCATACTTGCTGAAGTACCCGTCCTTGACGGGTTAGTGAATGCAAATTTTCAAAAAGCAAGAACTTTCGTCAGCATTGTAGGAGTACACAGAATGGATGGAGTATGTTGCCAAAGTAAAGAAAGCGAAGCTATAATTTTTATGTATTGTTAAAATATTACAGGTTAGAGAGTAACTGAGTAATATCATTTCATTCGCTTTGGTCGTAGTTATGTGATGCGCGAACGAATATTGACGCATATTGAAATAATTTTCGCAAAATCTCAAAATCTAATCAACATTTTTGAAAAATTTTGAAGGCTAGAATTTAAGTTGAGTGACAACCTATCCTGTCACCCAATTTCGTTCCATTCCCTGCAGCCTTTATTTCGTGATGCTGGAACAAAATTTCAGCATTTTAAAACGATTTTCGCAAAATCTCAAAATGCAATCAATATATTTTAAAATTTCAACGCCTATAAATTAAGATTAGCAACTACCTATCCTATCACTAAATTTCGTATCATTCGTATTAGTCGTTATTACGTGATGTTTGAAGAAATATAAGCGTATTTTGAGAGAATTTTCACAAAATCTCAAAATCTAATAAAAATGTTTAAAAAATTGGACACCTATAGTTTATGTTGAGCAACCATCTATCATGTGACTAAATTTCATATCATTCGCTTTAGTCATTATTACTTAATGCGGGAACAAAGATTCACTTAGTTTTAAACGATTTTCGCAAAATCTCTAAATCTGATCAATTTTTTTTTAATTAGATGCTTAGTTTAAGGTGAGTGACCACCTATCATTTCACCAAATATCATTTTTTCACCTTTGCAGTTATTACGTGATGTGCGAACACAAATTTACGCAGTTTGAAATGATTTTCGCAAAATCTCAAATTCTAGTCAAGATTTTTTTTAAAATTCGACGCCTATGTTTTACGTTGAGTGAGCACCTATCCTGACACCCAATTTCATATCATTCGCTTCAGTCGTTTTTACGTGATGCTCGAACACAAATTTACGCAGTTTGAAAGGATTTTCGCAAAATCTCAAAATCCAATCAAGATTTTTTAAAAATTCGACGCCTATGTTTTAAGTTGAGTGACCACCTATCATGGCACCCAATTTCATATCGTTCGCTTCAGTCGTTTCTACGTGATGCTTAAACAAAAAAAGCGTCAGAACGACAGAATGACAGAATGACTTATCCCATTAAATTCTTAAGAGTATCTGCAGAATAATACAGCTACTAAAAAAACTGCAGAAATTCTTAAGTTATTTGGCCCATACAATTCTTAAGAATATCTGCAAAATAATACAGCTTCTAAAAATCTGCAGAAAATCTTAAGTTATTTGGCCCATTCAATTCTTAAGATTTTCTGCAGAATATATTCTGCAGATTTTCTTAAGAATTGAATGGTCCAAATAACTTAAGATTTTCTGCAGTTTTTTTTAAAGAAAATCTTAAGATTATTTTTAGTGGGGCAGCAAAGAGAGCACTTACACTCCAAGGCAATATTAACATTAATAATCAAACCTGTAATCAATATACAATCCACGCTTGAATAATCACTCCTTTAATTAATATGCGGTCCATGCTTAAAAAATTAATCCTCTTACTAATCAATTTTAGACAAGTGTTTTCTGTGGAAGATCCATTAGTTTCTGACGAACCATGACCGGAAAGTTCACAATTATTCCGAAGTGAATATTAACAGGTACGTGGACACGACGCTTCCGACCGATATTGCTATGAGATTTTGAATCATCTTCGTTCCGTCTGCTCCCCCTTACATGTTTTTATAAGAGTTCGAAATCACCCTGCGCAGAGCCCTACTAAGGCATTCGGAGGCTTTAAGTCAATCACTTTTTGGGGCCTCTGTAGAGATATACCTTATTAACATATATACATAGCTGCCAACTACTACGGAGTATAATCAACCACTTTTGTTAAACAATGACTTTGGGCTCAAAATATAGTAAAAATTTTCATGCTGCGAGCGCGAGCTGGGTACTATTCTAAAAAGTATTTTTAAAATGTACTGTTAACCCCTTACCGGATTTGCCCGAGCTCAGCTCGGGCATGTAAAACGTTCCATTCTGGATTATCCCGAGAGTAGCTCGTGTGTTAGTAATTTTTTTTGTTTTTCACATAATCTTTCCTGAATTATTTCGTTTTGCTTTCAAACACTTTTACATTCATTTTCTGTCCACTAGATGGTAGAACTATAGAGGATTTCGGAAATCTCATATGAAAATCGTGTTTATATGCTTTAAAAATGTATATGCCGGGTGCGCAAAAAGTTCGTTACGACTTTAAAAATTCACAAAAAAGGAAGAAATGAAGATAAAGAAGTGCGGTTTGTACGTAAAGGCTTAACAGGAAGTCGGATTTTTTTTTTAAAACAACAAACACTTACGACCCGAAACACAATGAGTAGGACAACAGTACGCTTCATTCATTTATTTTGGCAATAACAAATGTTCACTATGACCTCCAGAAAATTGCACGACGCACATAAGGCGACTCATTCATCATTGCCGTTTATTCATTCAACAATTCAACATTGGCCGAACTGAAACATTCTATTTGTCGAGAGGTTTCTGCAATTCACTCCGACCTGTTCCATTCAGCTGTACAGGCGTTGTGATTCGCCTTACTTGTGTCGTAGAATTTTCTGGAGGTCATGGTGAGCATTTGTTATTGCCAAAATAAATGAATGAAGCGTACTGTTGTCCTACTCATTGTGCTTCGGGTCGTAAGCGTCCTCTACCGGTGACTTTTTTAACCCTTTATCAGGCAGTGGTAAAATACTTACCACCAACGGTCTATTAAATACAGAAATCAATTGTCATTTGTGAATTTTCTGATTTTTGTTCAGTTATATTGGATGTATATTTTTTCCATACGTCTAGATTCTAAATAATATTTGGCTTATGAACTTTTCTTTCATTCGCAATTTTAAGGAAAGCTCGAATAATTACTCAAAAATTGAGCATAAGAATCATCGCTTTTAATTATATATTTTTGCGTTTAATTCCGTGTACAAGCAGCAGGTAGCTTTCCGACTTTGATTTTGTGCATAATTAATGTATTCTCCTGCAAAATTTCTATGTTTGTTTAGTACTTGTTTCTCCAATTTTCACGTAGGATATTACAGTAGAGGGAAAATATATGAATTAATTCTAAGAAATGGGCCAGAAAAATTCCAAGTGATTTCGACTCTCTGCACATACCCTCGCCTTATAAAGGGTTAACTAAAATTGTTGTTGTTTCTAAAAAAAATCCGACTTCCTAGTAAGCCTTTACGTACAAACCGCACGTCTTTATCTTCTTTTCTTCCTTTTATATGAATTATTAAAGTTGCTCTTCTTTTCTTCCTTTTATATGAATTTTTAAAGTTGCAACGAACTTTTGGCGCACCCGCTAGACCGAAGTATGCTATAAAATTGACATTCGTCGACCCTCCAACTCGAAAAAAATTTGAACCGGCAAAGGGTTAAGAAAAAGTGGTTAATTATATTCCATAGTAGTTGGCATGTGTACATGCAGCCACAGGGTACAAATTTTTGTTGTAGATAAAGAGGGTAAGTTGAATTTCCCCTTTCTTCCATTAATTTCTAACTTAGTATATAAAAGTATATAAAATTTTAATGCTCAGATGTTATGCTTCACATTAGGTCATGCTGACGAATGATCGATGTTGGAATGCTTTGAATGCATGATAGTTCTTCTATCCTAGAATGCAGCGTAAGCAAAAACGTAAGAACAGCGGCGTATGTTGTAAAATTGCTTCTCTTTTTTTACTATCATTAATGTAATTTTTGGGCAATTTCTTTAAAAGCTTAAAATGATTTTAATCATTTTGGGGCCCTACACTGAGGTCTTGTTCGCACGTGTGGTAATAAGCCATATAAAGCCATATTCTTCAACTTGAGAAGTAAAAACCATTTGTTCAGTTTTTATTTTTTAAATGAACTTTTACATATGAAGGGTCGACGGGAAGAGCGATGAGAGTCCACTTTTCGTCAAAGTTGAGGTTTTTACTGCATTCTGTTGTTCATTAGTGGCACTATTAATATCCGAAACCATAAGAAGAAAGAACGATGAGAATACACTGAAAAAATAGCCGAAAAAAACAGTTTACTGGGGAAGAACGTGGAAAGACCCGTGCGCCTTTGCGATTTTTTGGAAAATCAGCTGTATTTGACTCTCATCGTTCTTCCCATGGACCCTTCATATGAAATAGACATATTTTTTCCTCCTCGCTCGCAGGTCCTTCTAGCAACACTTCCTAGATTTGGAAAGTCTAACAACTGGTACGTCACCAAGCTTCACGTCATCAGTCGGCCTTCAAGAATGACGTCATCACAATTTAAATCTCATATGGCAAAACTATTTAAAATTTCTGGTGAATTTACTCACGCACTACAGAATTTTACTGATTTGAGATAGAAAATTTAATTTTACGGCAAAGGGCAAGTTTTTAACTGTAACTAATCATGTAATGTAATAAGGAAATAGATCATAATGAATTTTTTTGTATCACAAAGGTATTTTATTTTTTAGCTTTAACTTCGACGATCGTAAGTCAGGGTTTGTATAAGATATTTTCTAATATTTGTAGCATTCACCAAAAGATTGAAATAGTTTTACTTTATGAAACTGAAACTGTGAGGACGGCGCTGTCTGAAGGCTTAGTGATGACGTCAAAGCTTCAGTTGTTAGGATTTCTATATGTAGGAGACGTTGTTCTAGCCCAGGACACCGTACTTTAGTCCAAGTGGTGTGCTAAACCAACCTCCTACTTCTAGAAATCCTAACAAATCAAACTTTGACGTCATCACCAGGTCTACGAAAGGGTGTCAACACAGTCTTTCTTTCACAAAGAAAAGCTGCTTAAACTTTCTCGTGAATGCTACAAATATTAGAAAATACTTTAATGAAACATTAAAATTAAAATACCTTTCTCAAAGAAAATTATTTATTATTATTAGGGATCGTCCGATACCAGATTTCAACCGATAGCCGATACTTTTTTACAAGGGACTGAATACATATTATAATACAAAATTTAACATATCACAGCTAGCAAAGATTTTCCACCACTAATGCTTACATAGCAATTTAAGCTTAAAATAAGGAAAAATTTCTAGAGCAAGTTACTTAAAATTGTGGTGGTAAACTCCCGAAAGTTTCGGGAAAGTTCGCAATTATGTTATATAGACCACGATTCCCATCACTTGCATTTGGAGAAATTTTTTTCTGTGCCTACATTTTTCCAAATGTAAGAGACTGGAAATAATGTTCCATGTAAATTTAAATTTTCTATGTTGATGTGTATAAAGCCCTTTGTAATTAACCACTTTTTGGAAACAGTAAGTTTTGAAATACTTTATTACGTGCTGGGGCGCCCACACCTTCGGCTTCGAAATTTCGACATAACGTAAGCCAAAATTTACAGTTTAAAAAAGTGGTTAATTATGTTCCGGAGCAGTTGGCAAGTGTACTACTAGTCAAGACCATTGAAGATGAAATTCAGAGAACAATATTTAAAAATTCCATATAAACTTACGGAAAGTGTATTAAAACACACACACACACACACATGACTGAATACATTGGGAAAGGCTCTTATGCGAGGTACTGCTTTCCACATTTAAAACAAATACATGCCCAGTTTCCTTTTCGAATTTGAAAAACAAATAATGCAATTAATAATGTATTATACATTTACTCAAGAATGTTATTAATATTATGTGACCTCGCTTACACACACACACAGAAAAAAACCGTACAGGCTTGCATAACTTACGATAATTGATTAACTTCTTTTAGACTAAACAAAATGGCATTTTTGTAATTTCTGATTGATTAACGATTGCGATGCTATTCAACACCCCCTACTTAAAGAAAGCCTAACAACTCCAGCTTTGAGGACATCATTAGGCCTTCGACATTGCCGTTAACACAGTTTTCATATCAAAAAGTAAAACTGTCTAAAATAATTGGTGAATACTACAAATATTAGAAAATATCTTAAATTAAACATTGGAATTAAAATACCTTTCTCGTACGAAATTATTCGTTCAGATCTATTTCCTTGTCATATCATCTAATTAGTCACAGTTAAAAACTGCTATTTGCCTTAAAATTCTATTTTTTTAATCCCAAGTTATTAAATATTGCTATTTATGAGTGAATTCAAAAGAAATTTTTAATAGTTTTATTTTGTGTAAAAAAAAAAAAACATTTTACAAGTAGGCCGAATGATGACGTCAAACCTTGATGACGTAGGAGTTGTAAGTCTATCTATATCTAGGAATTGTTGCCAAAACCAAATGCGCCCACGGTAATCTCACAAGAACATGGAAACAGCTAACAACTGCCCGTAGTAACGTAGACTAAGTTTTGTCATTCCGTTTCGATGATAGAGGCTTCCACTAAAGAAGCCGTCCTTTCATGAGCTACGTTGCACAACTGACTGACAGACTCCGTAAGTTAAAAACTTATCCCTTAAACTTAAGACAACTGAACTATATTTGTGGTTGCTTAAGTTCAAACAGTACATGATAATAATAGATTAAATCAATGACAGGTTTTCAAAAAAAGTTATAGCAGCTGTCAAATTATTATATATTATAGTGTCGATGAACATTGAAAAATAATCCTATGAATGCCAAAAACATAAAATATATGTTCTCGCAATCTATACCCTCAATGAATACAACTGTAGATTTACAGATTCTGGCAACTCATTCCCAGATATATAAAATGTAAGATTTATTAATTCTTTTATTCATCTACAGTTCCAAACATTTTTTTTAACATTCTCGATAATACTTGTAACACCACTAAGATACTTTTATACCAGAGATATAAGAGAAATGCCCGTTGAGCATTCGTTAAACCTTTTATATTAATTCTATATGCTGGAAATACTTTTTCTGCACACTCCTTTCAAGCATAATCTGGGAAATATGTTCTAATTTTCAAAATTATTTGGAACATGTATTATGGAAAAGCTTTTATTTCTCAAACACGAAGGTGCAATATTGCTGTGTTTCCAGTTTTCTTTACCTTAACATTCAAAAAGCTATTACACATGTTTGTAGCAAAAAATATTAATTTCTAGGGATCAACCGATACCATATTTTAACCGATACCCGATACTTTTTTACTAAGGGCTGTATACATATCAACATAGAAAATTGAATTTTACATGGAACCTAATTTCCTGTCACTTACATTCGGAAAAATGTAGACCCAGAGAAAAATTTCTGAAAATGCAAGTGATGGGAAGCATGCTCTATATAACATAACTGCCAACTTTCCCAAAACTTTCGGGAGTTTTCCACCACAATTTTAAACAACTTTCACTAGAAATTTAACCTTATTTTAAGCATAAATTGCTATGTAAAAATTAGTCGTGGAAAATCTTTGGCAACTGTGATATGTTAAAATTTGTATTCTAATATGTATACAGCCCCTTGTACAAAAGTATCGGGTATCTGCTGAAATCTGGTATCGGTCGGTCCCTAATTATTGTCTATTTCCTTATCATATTATCTAATTAGTCATAGTTAAAAACTATCATTTACCGTAAAATTATGTTTTTTATCTTAGATTATTAAAATGTTGCTATTATCGGTAAATCCACCAGAAATTTTTAATAGTTATATTTTGTGAAAATAAAACTTTTACTTGCAGGTCTCATGATGACATCAAAGCTTGTTGACGTCGGTGTTTAAGGCTTTCTATATCTATAGCCGTTGGCAGAGCTGCCAATTCTTCGGCTTTTTCCGGGAGATTTCCCGCCACGATTTTTAGACAGTTTTATTTTGGATTAAATATTTGGACTTATTTAAAGCATAAATTTTTAAGTAAAAATTAGTGGTGGGAAATCTTCCGAAAAAAGCCGGAGACTTGGCAGCTCTGCGTTGGCTAAACCCTAACTTAGCAAAAAGTATGACTAAAGTCATTCTTGTCGCTTCATTCTTTTTTAAAATTTTTCACATTATTAACTTGGAAAATTATAAAATATGAGAGTGTTCGTCAATCCGTTCTCATTTACTTTTCTTTTTAGTGCTCCATAATGTAACTCAAAATATATCTTGTAAAGAAAAAAATAAGTTTAACGTATTTTAAACAGTCGTAGCAAATTTTCTTTAATGGGAAAAGGGGGATTGCAGCGGTAGATTATTAAATCACTCACGTGGTATTAAAAAATAAAGCCTATTAATGCTGAATTTTTGATTTAAATAAGATCTTAAGAGATATAGTTTCTCTTCTCATGTCTCTACTCTTTCCTATTCCGTTTCGCTGTGAAGCAATATTGGGAGCTATCATTTTTAGGCAAAAATGCACAATTTTGCTTGAATGTGAGATTGTCATTGCTTAATGTACTACTATATATCGAAGAGAGAAGAAAATTTTCTAAATGTATCATAAAAGGCACAATTTTTTCATATATTGTAGCGTGTAATGCAGATTATGAAGATTCAATCTGATACATTTTTGAGTCCAAAGTTTATTTCAATTTGTGTACGACGATCGTAAGTCAGGATTTGTTTCTGCAAACTGCACCCAAAATATACAGTTATTCTTTGCGAGATACAAGCCGTAACCAGGTGATATTTCGGAGAGGAGGGATGAAGGTCATGATTTTCCTTGCTAGGGAACATTTACAAGTTACTCATGTGAAATCTTATTCCACCAGAGTAACTGACAAATTGCCACTTTTCCGGTTCAAAGTTCTACCCTTAGAAAAAAGTATTTAGGTTTGAGACCATGCAAAGATCCCTTCATGAAAACTGTGATGCGAGGGCGTGAGCTATCGGCCCCACCTATTCCCGCCTGTGTGTGCGTGCCTTTATTTATATTAATGCTTATGTCGTTGAAGTTTTCATTTCCGAAGATACAATTTCGATATAACGTAATGTAAAATTTGAAACCTGTCTACTGCCAATACCTCCTAGACACAGAAAGCCTAACAACTGGCACGTCACCTAGCTTCCCCGTTGTAGACCAGCAAAAAACCTCGCAATTTAACTCGCATAAAGAACTACTTTTTAAAATTTCTGGTGAATTTACTCACGCAAAACAGCATTTTACTAATTTGAGATAGAACATTTAATTTTACGGCAAGGGGCAAGATTTTAATTGTAACTAATTATGCCATGTAATAGGGAAATAGATCATAGCAAATTGTTTTCTATCACAAAGCTATTTTAATCTTTATCTTTAATTTAAGATATTTTCTCAATATTTGTAACATTCACCAGAAAATTTAAATAGTTTTACTTTATAAAAATAAAAAACGTGATGGCGTTACGACTTGAAGGCCTGGTGGTGACGTCAAAGCTTCAGGTGTTAGGGTTTCTATATGTAGAAGGTGTTGTCATTGCCACGCATTACTTACGTAGCTAGATTTATAGCGAAGATCTTGCAAACATATTTCATTGTATAACAGCAGTACTTGAAAGCTCACGAAAAGCATAACGTCTCCTTCTACGCTACCCGACCAAACAGTCAGTACTTCTTGACACCTTCAGTTTGCCTTCTACAGCTATCCCAGGACCCTCAAAAAAGAATATCTGTTACATAAAATATGCCTCAGAAATTTATGGTTTTCAGATTTACTGACTCCTTTTTGAGAGGTATGAAATGTGTATATGAGGTAATATGAGGAAAGAAATGTGTTTGCAATAGCCATTAATGAATGGCGCTGCTATCGCAAGCCTCCGTATTCTCTCGATCTGACTCCTTGTGAGAACTTTTTGAGAGGCACACTTAAAGACTGTGTCTACCGATAACATCCAAAAGAATGACTATACTTACACGTAATGATCGTCGATCGATTTTGTCTTGCAGCTCCATCTGATACCCTTAGCATACGTGAGGGTTTGGCATAGGTGCCAAGTATCACGCAATATAATTAACTATTTTTTGTAAACAGTAAATTCTTTGAATATTTTTCCAAAACAGTAATCAGGTCACGCTTTTAACTCAGAAATTTTGCGATATTTTAAGCAGTAAATTAGCGTTCACAAAAAGTGGTTAATTATATTCTGTAATACCTGGCACCTATGGGGTTTGGGTTGGGGGTTCCAGTCCCAATTGTGGAATATCTTTTAACATACGATCCATGTATTTTAACTTTTAACGTAAAAATTTCGCTTTATAACATTAAGGTTACAGCTATGACCCCCATCCCTTAAATAAAGTCTGTGTATGCATTTGTCTCTGGATTGAAAGACGCTGTCTACCTGAACTCTCTCAATTCGCTAGAGAACTTGAATTGTCAATTAGTGCGACATATGAAACCATTCCAACTCAGACACGACGAGATGTGACGAATAATTTAAGTTTCCTTTTACTTGTGACACCTCTGTATGCCGATCGATGACCATTTTAAAAATATGTGTTGGAAATGTTTGTAGAAAAGTGATATACTGATACATGGTCATACGAGCTTTACGACTACTGTTTGTTACTATTGTAAGTACTATTACAACAATTTTGTCTCATATTTTCAAAGCCTACATAATAAACATTCCATTTGCTGCATTCTTATCTTGAACTTTGTTTTTGACATTTTTAATTTTAAAACCCAGGGTTTTATCTCCTAGACGTGTCCTAATTTTACATCACACCCTACTGTCCAGCAATTTTTTATGTTCATCGTTCGCGTCGGTTATCAAAATGCAGAGAACTTGAAATGTCAAGAAGGAGAAAAATATGAAGAAATTTACCCACAGGATACTTCTTCGGCCACTCTTTAGTACACATTTTGTTAAGGGATCTTTCTGTACTCGAATAAATCGTAATTTTTTATCTGGTGGAGATGGAAATAAGTGAGATCCGCTTAGCATCTGCTCTTTAAATATTATGAAAAAATCGACTGAGATCTCTGTTTTCATACTTTTAATTTTTGTTGACAAGGGTCGTATGAATCCAAAAATATTTTTATTCGGAATTGGGTTATGGTTTTTTTAAAAATAGGATTTATATTTGTTGATCATTCTGTCTGTTCCACCGTAGTGAATTTACGAACTCTCTCTTACGAACTCAATCTCTCTTACTGCCACATGTGATGCCACGGTCAATCATTTCTTTTTTATACCACAGAATTTCTTCTTAAAAGGAATTTTCAGAAACATTGAGAATAAACATGGGGCTCTTATACTATTTGAAACAAAAAAGTGGCTCGTACTACGACGGATGATAGTGTAAAAAATTATAAATTCGCTGAAAGGTAAAATTTTCATTATTATTTAATAAACAGATGAATATATCAAAAATATGATGAACAGATTGACTGTTATGATATTTAGTGTCAACGCCAGTCATACCCATGGGTGCAATGCAATTGAATGACAACATGGATAGGGCAGACAAATAAAGAGTACAAAATATATTTAATTTACTTTTATAAATGCACTTAATCCCAGAATAGGAATATTGCCTATTTCTGAAAATTTAAGTTGCATCCTCACTGGAGTGAAAGATTTAATTCTTGTTGGTTGATCGTACATAACAAACTTTGATAGTGTGTCCTTACTGTGTGTGTGCGAAGTTTGCCTTTCATATTTTTACAAATACTTGTCTCTTCGGCCTTAAATGACATACCGCAACCATACCTTTAGAGGATTGTAAAACATTTATTGCTTAATAGCATACAGAAATTAGTTTGCCAAAAGTCATAACGAAATCAGGAAAAACAACAAAAATCGACGCATCATTCTTCATCACGACAACGCCAGCTCTCACATAGTACGTGAAACAATTGATTATTTGAAGGATAACAATATGGAATTAATGTCTCGTTTCCCATATTCTGCTGATTTGTCGCCTAACGGATTTTTCTTGTTCCCTTATGTCAAACTAAAAATGCGTGGGCGGCGATTTTCATCACCTCAAAAAGCTGTTGATGCCTTCCAAAACCATGTTTCTGATATATCAACCTCAGAGTGGAAAAAATGTTTAGAGAATTAGTTTGAACGGATTTAACCTTCCTACCCTGTTGAAAAAAAGTTACGTTTTACTTGGATGGGTCTAATCGACCCAGTTCGTATAGATTTATTCAAGTCTTTTACAATAGTTCCCGTTTGGCTCATTTTGGGTGCTATTATTAGTTAATGATTAAGTATGTATATTTTACCTCATTTATACCTCTTTTTTACAGTTTCTCCCCCCCCTCTACCCCCAGTTCGACCGATTCCTTGATTGCATATGTGGCTTGTTAAAATATTTAAACGCACGAAAAATTACTATTATTTTACTTATTTCTACATATTTTACTTACATATGAAATATTATTGCACATTACAATATTTACATATTAATACAATATTTACAATATTGTCAAGAGTATGCAATACACAAGTATTTGCATGCTCTTGACAAAGATATGACTGACAAGATCCACATCTTGTTTGAGTTTTTCTATCTTTCTTAGGGACGCATTCTTTGCACCTTCCTCGTTTAGGTGTTTTCAAATTATCTGCATGGCCTTCTTTTACAGCTAGTAACTTCTTTTTTATAGCTACCAACACATTCGTTTTTTCCCGGCGATTTCTTTGAGAGTCTGTCAGCTGTTTTTCGATTTCTTTCAGAAAAAGTCGTCTTTTGAAAAGTTTGCGTTAATTATACGACGGATTTACGTGCATGAAAACAACAAAAGCATTAATTGCAGCTAGATCAATCATTTTATAAAACAAACAAACCGGCCACCTCCTTGTTCCTCTCTTACATGTATAGGTGGAAGCTTGTTTATCTGTTGTGTCCACTCCACTTTTAGTTTCATTATAAGATTAAATCTGGTTTCTTTTCATTTTTCTGTGACACTTTTGCGTCCTGATGCATAGTGCAAAGAAGAATCACTGACATTTCTTTTTCGAACATACGGTACCAGAGTCTTATCCTGTTCCGAACACTGAGGAGAATACAGCCCTATCAGATGATACTTGAAATTCAGGAAGAATAAACCTTTTATTTTTCTGAGAGTCCCAAAAAGTGTTAATTTCTCTTTAACAATTCTTCTGCAAGATATAATCGGTTTAAAAAATTATCCACCGTTATGTTCCAAGCAGTGTCCTCAACTGCCTTTACCAGGTGCAAAACAATATTTATTCCTTGGTTTATATCATGCTCACGATGAAGAGGCTCTCCAGTATACATTTCAGCGTTGTACCCGTATGCTGTTTTTACATCCGACATCAACCATAATTTAATTCCATACTTCCATCATGGCTTTGTTGGTAAATATTGCCTAAATGGGCACGAGCTGTTAATCTATCGTCAAACATTCGTAAGGCACAAACATCTTCGGAAATTGTGCAACAAACATCTCAAATAATGATCTTATTGGTGCTAATTTATCCAGACGTCGCGACTTGTTCTGCTTTCTTTGTTGTCAAACCTAAGGAACTGCCTAATTATTCCAAAGCGTTGTAAAGACATAGTTGCACGAAAAATAGATCGGCCATCATCTTCGCTGCACAACTCTGAGAGATTCTCCTGCTGATTTATAAACACCAGCAAGTTTCACGGCTGTTATTGACTGCTCAGTTGTTCGCTGAATTCCATAACGCGTAGGATCAGGACTCAATTTCATAATGTTGTGTTGTCTATACAGCAAAAAAATAATAAATAAATAATAATAATAAAATTTGTTAGGAATATCAGGATTTTTTAATAATCAAAACATTTTGTAAAAATAAAATGAAAAATAACTATAAATTCAAATTAGATTACTTACCGAACTTAGCATGAAGTAGGAGCGACTTTACACCATTCAGTTTTGTTTCTACTAACAAACGTAGACCGTGGCTGAATTCTTTCTTCAATATCTGTCGTATCTATCTCTTCATCAGAAATATCTTCATTCGATATGTGATCTGATTCATCTGTTTCAACACATTCATCTTCACCTATATCAGATAGATCTGAAAGCTCTTGATCAGAAAGCTCTTGTAAGAGTTTTCTGATCTCTTCTTCAGAAAGTTTACGTTTGCGATTTGCCAAGTTATTGAACTAAAAAGGAAATGGCTAAGCATACCAGGCAGATAATAGATCATATTTATCCTTCAATATAATCTCGTCATCTATCGACCATACAATAAAATGAAGTCTATTCAAAATGTGAATGGGTTTTCCATGTATTTCTACGCAAAATGATAAGATGGGTCGATTCGACCCAGACAGGTAAAATGTCACTTTTTTTTCAGATTGATTAAAAAACACTCTTACGACTCTGAAAAACTCACATATTAAACGAGTGCACATTTTTGAGGAATACATGAAGTTTGAAAGATATAAATTGAAACCCGTGGAAGATATCGAAAGATCAATTTTAGAAATGGGTCGAATCGACCCAGACAGGGTAGAAAGGTTAAAGGTGTATAAATCTTGAAGGTAAATATTTTGAAAAGCTATAAAACAGTTTGTTCCCCAAAAAATCATTTTCTTCCTACTTTTTGTAGAAACTTAAAAGGCAACCCTCGTATGTATAAAAAGAAATTAGAATGACGGAGCATTTCCCGATTGAAAATTGACGCTTGTTCTTTAGCTTCCAATTTGATGATTATACTAGGCATTCATTGTATGAAAAAAAACTGTTTTTTGAAGTTTCTTGAACATCATATTGTGTACTGTAATTTTTATGCTCGAAAATACGTTCAGTGTGGTCGAAGCAGATCTATAATTTCACAGTGTCAAATTTGGGGTAGCACTACAAGAAGCACAGAAGTGTGTGTGTGTGTGTGTGTTTTGCTAATGGCAAGACTACAAGAGGGCTATTACTAAAGAGGAAATGTCGAATGCCTTTTTAATTGATTCTAACGTTTACTCATTTTACTACTGGAGAAAACCGAACCAAAGACTAGACTGTTAGAGCGACAGCCGCGCGATAGGCCCGAATGGGACCAAACTTTAGCCGGCTACCATGTTCAATGTCTTATACAAGCCATGGTGGGGCGAGAAGAATAAAAGTAACGTAATACCAAACTTATGTTTTCAGGAAGTGTTTCGTAAAACATATGCAAAAGAACTACGGTCACAGAAAGGACCTTTTATAAGTCCCTATTCAGCGGTTTAAAATGCTAATTTTCATTCGTAAACGCGCAAACAAGAATCTTCTTTCCTGAGATGTGGCTATAATGAATCATTTAGCAGAGCTGCCAAGTCTCCGGCTTTTTTCGGGAGATTTCCCACCACTAATTTTTACTTACAAATTTATGCTTAAAATAAGTCCAAATACTGAAAGGTCAATAAAACTGTCTAAAATTTGTGGTGGGAAATCTCCGGGAAAAAGCCGGAGACTTGGCAGCTCTGATTTAGGTTGTAAACAATGACTAAATTTAAGCAAATTTTTCTATAAATTAATATTCACTTTATCTATCTATAAAGGTTCAACATTTTGCTACACAAAAGATTGAATATTTATTTCTTTAGAAGCCATATGATTCGTGTGCGTCTTCGTCCTATTGGAACTCTTTGAAAGATAAGTTAGACTGTTATTATAGAATTTACTTTTTTTAGTGAAGTTGAATATTATTTTTGTACTTTATGGTGACGCCGAAGGGTGACAATTTAAAACAAGGCACTCGCGGTGTGTAATAAACACTCAACAGTAACTATGCGGAGTAACTGTACGGGCAGACCTCTCATCTCTACAGACGTTTGTGAAGGTTTACTCTCCTTTAAAAAAATGAAATAACCTTTAACATTTTTTCTGGGTATCGAAAGGGGACACCAAAAATAGTATACAGCTTTTGTTAAGATTATATCTAAAATCTCCGCGAATTTTGCTCAAAAACTGTGTCGTGTTAGAAAGTGTTTTCTGATCGGTGAGTTTGGCATGATTTTTAAGAAACATTGGAGGGATTATTACTTAGAGCTTTAAATTGTGAAAAAAAAGAGTCATACAATAAGAGTCAGTTTCAATACTTATAAGCAACTGATATTTCATAATTGATACTCCTCTAAGATTTGGAATTGTAAAAATATGATTTTTCTTTCTTAGTTTTTGCTTTAATTAATTCCACATTCGTAAGTTCTCATCCAGTGGCATATGTGCCTCCATTCTTAAAAAAATGAAAAGTCAAAATTTTATAATTAAGATGACTATTTTTTTAAAAAGTTTGCATTGAATATTTGCTCAGCTTCATACAAAACTATTGTTAAAATAATTAAAATAATAATTAAAAATTTTGTTAAAATGATTAAAATATAAATTCCACCGCTGAATATTTTATTTCATTAAATATCTTTAGACATGTGGATCTTTCTGTTTAAAAACCCTTAAGTCGATCCAAAGATAAACAGTTTCAATTCACTTCGACCCCTGTTTGAACTGACAACGGCATTAAAGGAGTTGAAAAAAAGCCACCTGCTATGTTCAAGTCGATTTTTTGCCTCAGGAGTTACAATTACATTTCTTGGTGTGTGTCAGTCATTTGAAAGAGTAAGTAATGAGCTATCAATCGGCACTAAACTTGCAGGATTTGTGTTTGTAGAATTTTATATATGAAGAAAAATGTCAAAACATTTTCAACTCCCCTCAGCCTCACATGCGAAGGCTAATGAGAATCTACGGTATAAAAGATTTCTTTCAGATATTGAGCTGAAATTTTTAGAACAGGAAGTTTGATGTAGTTACTCTTTACACAGAACTGAATCTAGAACAACAACAGTAGCAAAAGATTTTAAAAAAATCTCAATAACTATCTAAAAATAGAAAGAATAGCTTCTGAACTATTTTTATTTTTAAAAATTATTTTAGATAGTAAAGGTATTTACGCTGATGCTTCTGATAATTAATATGAACAGTTCATGCTTTAAAAAAGCTTTTCAATTTCCTCTAAAGTTTATCTTAATGGAAATCATTTTTTTTTCAACTCACCTTCGAAAGTAAGTACTGAGATACTGCGAATAATTATTAATCGTATTTTTTGGTAAAAGTACTCTTCGAATGTCTTACGTATTATTTCTTGACAAAAAAGTAAATTAATAAGACAAGAGCAACACTGAAATGATCTTTCAAATAACGCATGATTTAAAAGATTTTTAAGATAAAGCAAATGATTTTTTTCTTAGTATTTGTTCTTTTGAAGATTATTATTAAAAATTATTTTAATGAACAAGATATGAAAGCATTCACATATAGAAATGAAGAAACACCAAAAAAAGAAGAAAAAAAATCCAGTATGCAAACTATCTCCTAATTTGAATCATCTAAAAGTATATGAATATGTTGCATTTCTGCAAGCGATGGCGATGAAAGGAACGTAGACTTCCTCTTTTCATAAATACATTTTTGGTAAAGTTATAAGTACAGTAGTCGCCGCTTCTGGAGTGGCCGGCTTACTCTTCGGACCTTAATCTAATTGCAAATCTTGGCCTCGGCCGTGCTGTATGTAAACATTTCCGAACTCAAGCCACTCTGAGAGATTCAAAAACTGCCCTACAGGAGGAATGGCGATTACGGGACACTTCGGTGGTTGATCATCTCATAACAATCATTATCACAAGCTTTACACATCGTGTGTTGTCGAAGGGTGCTCACATATCCTAATAATGTCGGCTTTGATGTTTGCTTTACATTTAAACATAATTTTGTTAACGACACAAATATGACGTCATCTTATATTTTTCAAAAAATCAATATTTTTTATCTCAGTATGTAAGTCGCTGTTTTGTTTCATCATAAAATAAAGAGCTAGTTACTTGCAGCATTTCGTGTCAATCAAAGCAGCACTTGTCTATTTTTTTTTGCATTTTACCGCTCCGTGCATAACTATTGGAATTAAGTGTAAAACAAAAATTCAAATCCTATAGTGATTAATTATTAATACTGATAACTTTTGTCAGTTCATTGATTGCTTTAAATCTTAATAGCTGAAGCATGTGTTCTATTCATTCTTCTTGTAAGAAGTAGGCTGATATTATACAAAATAAGATATTTCCTCATAGAAATGTAGGCATCTAATCCCTACGTGCCAATGCGTCAGTTAACGTGTAAATATTTCTATCTCAGAAATATGCAGATTGCAGCAATACTACAGGGTGTCTGAAAAGTCCTTGCCGCATTTCAAAAATTAAGAGAAAAGCAACAAATTTTTGTATGAATATGAGGTTCGCACAGTAATGCTTCACGGAATCAAGGATTTACCTTTACACCTTAAAACAATTTACTTCGAAAATGTGTTCATAGATTGCGCTGCATCTCCAGTTTTCAGCAATCACAGCCAATAGGGATATTTCGTGAGTTTGGAACAGCACTAACGGGGCGGGAATATTCATTCTAACTAAGGTGACTGCTACTGAGAAAGCGCATTGCGTAGGTTGGTATTTTTAATAAAAATCCAAAAGAGGATTTAAGACAAATTTTCGTAACATGTTTAAGGAAAACCCTCGGAGTCAGAAAAGCATTTTGGCCTGGCATGAAAAGTTTGTAGACACTGGAAGCGTGTTAGGCAAGGATAGAAGGGGTCGGCCACGAATCGGATGAGACTGTACAAGACATTCGGGAAGCTTACTGTGACGGTACAGCGCCACCTATGAACATAATTTGGAAATAGTTTTTTTATGATGTCAATAAAAGATGAATAAAAAAAGAAAATTCGTGAACTGTGAAGTATTATTGTGTAAACAGCATATTCATACGAGAATTTGTTGCTTTTCAATAAATTTTTTAAATGTGTCAAGGACTTTTCGGACACCCTGTATTATTTATAGGATTGCTGTATAAATAATTACAAAATTTGCTAGCTTAAATATGCAGCCGCTAACCATCACGGAGCATAATTCACCGTCTATTGTAAACGTTAATTTTCTGTTTGGAACGGAGAAAATTTTTTCAATTGAGTGCTCAGGTGTTTGTCATTTTGAAAAAACATTAAAAGAAAGTACTGTTTACAAAAAAGTGGTTAATCATATTCCGTAAAGGTTGGCAGCTATGAAAATGTAGCAGGATTAGGTATCAGATTCAAGCACAAAAGAATATATTTTGTAGTGTATTCAGTGAATAGAAAGTTTTCTTAAATATTCCCAAAATTTTAAACTTTAAGCTGTTTATACAAGAGAAAAATTGAAATGACTGACTTGAGATTTGAGCGCTATCCAATAAAGAAATTTGAAAGTTTGATTTTTTCGATACAGTTTAATTTTATGATGTCGGATGTCGGATGTTTAGAAGACAGACTGCCTATTTAACATGTAAAAAGCTTCTAAATAAATTTATTTTTTGCGCTCACTACATGGATTTTTTAATGTCATTTAAAATGATATATTGTAGTATTTCAGGTCATTAAATAAAGCTATGAACAACAAAAAATGACTGATTGCTTCAGAAAATGTCTTTTACAGAAAATAATTTAACCTGAAAGCAATTTTTCACTTAGATTTAATGCAGCAAATACGAAAAATCATGTGCTAAATATGTCCATTTTGTAGAAAAAAAAATTATATTTTGCTCCAGGGAGTAACATTTCCACGTTGATTGATTAGGATTAGAATTTCAAACACCATTTGTTCTTCTAAGTCATATAAGGCGTTAAAAGCTTCCGGAATATCACACGCACATACAAAAATAAAAGAATTCAGAGTGAGACTTACACCAAGATGTTTACACAACACCGATTGATTTTTATTGTATTTTTTAAAGGCAGTAAATTTTATGGTTCTCTGTTTTGGTATTTATAACAGCGATTTTTAACAATTAATGCATGCCATTAGGGATTTGATTTTAAGCAATTCCGAGAATAACAGACTTTTTTCTTGCCGGATTTAATCTGTGTTTTCAGTTAGCTGACAAAACGTGCCGATTTAAAACTCAGGGTCTCAAGTGTTTTTTTTCAACCTTGTTAATGGAATTTAATATGTATATACATTTTTAGCAAAGGAATGCAATACTTAAACGAATTATAACATGTTTGCAGGACAGGGTTTTATAAAATAAGGAAAACATACGTCGATATGAAAATATCTCTCTGTACGTATATAGATATATACATATACTATATGAATGTATTAGGATGTTCACATAAATCAATATCTTTCAAATCTTTTTCGGTTTTGTAGAATGAGCTATCCTCAAGTTGTAGATTTTCAAGATGTTTTACGAAAGCACGTGTTTTTCTTTTCTTTTCTTTTCTTTAGAAAACAAAAAACTTTTTTAAATTAAAAAAAATACTTTCATGGTTCTTGAATTTCAAGGAATGCAATAAAAGAAACGCCCAATAAAAATAAAATACACTCAAACGTTGCGAAGAAATTTTATTTCACACACTACAGATAAATTTATGTGAATACAAAGCTACCGCATGAATAATTTTATAAAGTCTCTTATTCGTTTTTCTTTATAAAAGCCGTGTCAAGTTCACCCATTTTCTGTGTAGGTCTATTCCGGTATCGTTTCATAATTTAAATTTAGACAACATTCAATGCATTAGAATCATGCACGTCTATTGAACACTTTTGCAAATCGGTTCACAGTTTTCTAGTGTATTTCAAATAAATTTTATTAGCGATATGCGTACCACCTCCAGAGCATGCTTTCAAGTGATAAACTGCAGTACTTTCATAAATGGCGACCGTTCTTCTTGCATATATGCAATGCTTTCGATTCATTTAGATATATTTTAAACATATCATATTCTTATTTTCTTAAAATCTCACAAATATGCGCACAAATCTCACAAATATCCGAAGTCACGATGCTGCTTCGGATAATCTTTTCTTTCATGATTTTCCAATAGTTTACAAAATGCGGCACTATTTTAGTGTTACTTTTGGGAAAGCTATAAAATTATTGTTTAGCATGATTCCATACAATAATCATGTACAATTATTTAGTGTATAATTATATTTTTGGAAAATAAATAGTGTCAATTATGTACATAAAAATATTTTTCCTGCACGTATGATAATAAACAAAGTAATACCTTCTGCATTAGAAAATACATAATTTCTATAAAATAGTCACAAATTTAATGTTTTTTAATGCGTTAATCAAAAACATTAATTAAATCATAAAATTTTACTTTGTTGTAGGTCGAAACATTGATTGCATTTTACATCCCTCCCAAACAGCTTGCTTAATTAAAGCTTATGTAATTGCGATACAGCAGAGCTGCAACAATTCCGTGCACTGCAATTAACCACTTTTTTTAAACGGTATATTTTTAAACGGTATAACGCACTTTTATCAGATAGACCAGAAGTTTCGGTATTTTCTAACATAAAAATTACTGTTTACAAAAAGTGGTTAATTATATGCCCGGAATTGTTGCAGCTATGGATACAGTACATTTACGTACGTGTGGAAACTAGCTTGTAGGACTATCATGCCAATATGAATTCATGGATTTCAGATGATCCTAAATATGATCTGAAATATGCTTGTTGGACCAAGTGTTACGACTTTGATCTCATAGGATTAGATTCCATCTGGATATCTTTCATCGCTTCAGCTATATGTTCCGACAGAGATGCATTCGGTTGCACTTTCGGGTGGATGTAATTGTCCAAGAAATGAGGGATTCCCGGAATATCTTCCGGAAAACCTTTGGGCAGATCAGCTCTTGTTCTTGGTGTATAGATGAAAGTTTCTGTCTTCTGAAGTAATCTGAAAAATAAAATTCGTAGATAGTATATATTCAAAAATAAAGTTTTCACTAATTATTTGAATTTTTAAATGTTTATCAATCCATTTTCATTTTTACTCTTTGCAACTATAATTTTTAACTCAGAACACTCGAAGTTGTATAAATATTACAAAAAAAAAATAACAGAAGTAATTTTGGAAGAAATAATAGTCATGGTTTTGTGCATTTACATGTAAGTCAGAGCTTTTATTTAAAATTCCAGAATAACACAAAGGCATTTGATAGGACATTACAATTTTATTCTGCAAAAATATAGCTAAACTTATTGTTTTAATTCATAAAGAAAATTCTAACTGATGATCGTTCAGTTCTTTTTATATTTACAAAATAGATGCTACAGGATGACGTGTAGTGATATATTTTATTATGTGGAAAACCTAGGCTCATCAAGGCTATATTTCGGGTTTAGCTATCTTACATTCCTTTACGATTGATAGAAATGTTATTGATAAAAACCTTTAAATAATTTTAAAAAATTGTCGATTTAAATCGAGGGGCGTTTAAAAAAACTGCTTGAATTTCGAAAATATTATATAGTTAGGCATATCTCTGAATTTTTTTCTTAATTTTTCTGAAAACTTTCAAACTATTGTACTTTGTACAGTTAGAGTCATATGCAATAAAATAAATAACAATATAAAGAATATAGTTGCATTTATTTAGTTATAGGTATTTCCATTCTATAGAATGATATTTTTGGAGTCTTTTCAAAAAATAAACAAACATTAACTATATACACCATTTCAATAGAAATATCGTAAGCTAAGTTCCAGTATTTTGTCTCTCTGGAATGACGTAAATGTTTATGTTTCGGATTCTTTGTGATATTTGATTTAGATCAGATTAATCTTTTTATGATTCGGAAAGAAATATTTTCGGATCACATGAAGCACATTTCGTAATCTATTAAAAATGAAACTGTTTCGGAAATGAAAGATTACTGCATTTTTACTGATAAAATGTCCGCAATTATTGGTAATATGAGAAAACCATGTATTTGAGTCCTTATACTCTTAGCTAGCAAACAAAAATATTGCAGCGAGAATATCTGTATACAATATCATGTCTGCGCGTGATATTAAAAAAAAATTAGAAGTTTTTGCGTTCTTATCTTTCCTAAGCAGCACTGAAAGTTTTTAAGTGATATGTTGAAGATTTGATTTAATTTTAAATATTTTCAATCAGTTTTCATTAGACACTCAATACGGGAAAATCGCTTTAAAAATTTAGAGCGATTACATTTTATTTTAATAAGAGTAAAACATTATGAATGAATACTGTGCAGAGTTGTTTAAAGTTTTGTTGATTTTTTTTCAATAATATTTAACAAGATCATTATATAATGATTTTTCTTATTTGATGTATGTCTTTTCTCAGCAAGAGAAAAATAGGTCCAAAACGTTGTGATTTTTTTTTAATTCACTGGATAATTATTTTTCAGAATGATTGTTTCTTTTCTTTTTCTCTTACAGAATATGCATTTTTAAATGAAATTTTTAATAACTGTTAAACTGCCAATTTTTAAAAATGTTGCGTATTATAAATTATACAGTTTGTTGAAACGAAAAGTGTGTCAAATTTATTATTTGTAAAAAAAAAATATGATGAATATAGATGATGAATAGATAGGGAATATGATGATTGATTTTAAGAGGCTAGATAGCACAACAGCATATACAATAACAAGAAATACTTTAGTGAAGTGTCACTGAAATGGAAAAGATTAAGTTTTATTTAAGTAGTTGGTATTTTTTTTGTATTGATATAATGTTACGCTAATGCAACATTAAATTCTATCTAAATTTCTTAAGTAGTGTGTTTTTCTCGACTTAGAAATAGCTTGTCTGACATTTTAATTTTTAAAACTCATTTTAGTCACTTCACTCTTTAAGATTTTGTAGTAAGTAACGCAATGTAATGTGGCTTATGGCCGTATTTACCAGACATAGAACCAACCTATGAGTTAGTTAACTCAGCAGGTCGAGTTACTTCAAAAAATAGCGGAGAAAATGGTATTCACAATGACAAATACAAAAGCTACCATGGCATCTGACCAATATAATTACCCATTCTCTCTGCCAGTCAAATTGTTTATTCAGGTTACCTCACTCAGACTCGGGTTACCTCGCTCACTGGAGAGTGACTGACGCGAAAGACAGGCAGCGGTTTGGGCATTTTGGTCACACCCTTTTGCCCTCTAAGAGCCATGTGACCTAGGGGTGTGGTCATCTTAGTCAGAGCTTGTCACAATTAGATGGTCACACCCTTTTGTTACATGGTTCTTAAAGGGCAAAAGGGTGTGACCAAAATGTCAGCACCGCAGTCTGTCTTTCTCGTCAGCCACGGGTAATACGACTATTAGACGTTTACTTACTGACCGGAATTCCACCATCCATCCAAGAGTGAAGTCCCAAATGAATTAACCCATTCGTGCCTGGATATTTTTGCTAACACCAGCAGTAATTCATAAATTTCTGATGTCAACTTTTTGAACAAGGGATGAGTTCATTTAAAATCATTATGCATAAAAATTGAAATGTCAACATCTTACATGGCCATATTAAAATATTTTGTGGAATTGAGGTTCAGTAGTCGCGAATAAAGTCTAGGAAAAATAAATAACGTTTTCGACTGATAGCGAAAATGCCGTCCCGAGAAAGGGACGCTAGGCATAAATGGGTTAAGACATCAGCGAGAGATGGTGGCATAAAAAGTTTGTATTTTTGAATGATGGCTGCCTTTGTTGACTTTTTTGTGATACCAAAGCGAAGACACTGTGATGTGAAAAAAAGATAACCAGAGCAACTATTTAACTGTTGTGAATACACTGCAACGATCAAATTGTGATGTCCGGTATTGTCTTATCAATTATCTATATCTCTAAGCCCTGGTGGCCCAGTGACCCATTGTGGCAGTTTAAACAAACAAAAGTCACTGTGCTATTAGAGTATAGTTATACGCCATTCAATTTTTTGATGATGAGCCAAATCTTTGTCCAGTTGTTGTATAATTTTCATAATAGGCCCTCTCAAACGAACCGACTACTGATGACACTTGAGATCTTGTCAGCAGGTGCGTGAACAGACAATGCATCTATCACCTAACTAAATGACGGATATGTAAAAAGATTTTATGATTTTGAAAATCTGTGTGCATTTAATTGCTGTGGAAAATATTAATGATAGGTGCATGAAGCTTAAAAAATGACATTTGATATAGTGAAATATTTTTCCTTTAGCTCACAGATAAATTTTACAAACTCATTCTCGCCTCAAAGAGATTCTCTATGAAACCAACAATGGCCTTGATCGTGCTCCTCCTAAAAATACAATTAAAAAATGGTCTAAAATACAATGCTCAATTTGTATTCAAGATGGATTGAAATGATTTGGCTTCTTTATGTTGTCTTATGTTAATCTATGTATTTTGTTTTGATTGGTTGAGCGGACAGGATGCTGAGAGTTGATATGAGGAGAAATATTTTTATAATCATTCTCTACCTAAATGAACACTGTTGCCTTAAACCTGTAGAAAAATGAGTTTCTTTGATTTCTTATAAAGCTTTATAATGGACGTATGTACCAAGCAATACTCCCGTGAGTTAAAAGAGCAAATTGAGTTACTTCGACGGTTAGCATACAAATTTAATTTCAAGGACAGCAAATAAAAGGACTACTACACCCTCTGCCCAATACCATACCCACATCGCCTCTGAATCGAGCCAGCTATTCAGAGCGTCATCCACCGACATCTTCTAGACATTGAAGGCCTCAGAACAGGGGTCGTTACATCACCACTGGACCTTCTAAGGTGGTGCCATAACAGTTTTGCTTTCATCAAGTAAAACTATTTAAAATTTCTGGTGAATGATACAAATTTTAGAAAATATCTTTGAGTTGAAAATATAATTTAAAATACCTTTCTGATAAAAAAAGAGCGTGTGTACAGAGTACACGTGCCAGAAGTGAAACTTCTTTGGCGAGATTGATTAAAATCTGTTTGATTGTGAAACAAGTAGTCAGAGATAAAAATTAAATACTAAAATTAAAGATAAAATTTGAAAACAGATGAAAAGTGAGATGTTGTAGGTAGTCAAAGGATTGTGGCATAGTATTAAAAAAGATTTAAAACAAGGAGGGACATTGAGCTTATTGAACCTTCATCAGTAGCATTTTTGAGAGCCTTTTTTCGAGCTCTATATTCCAGACTACGTTCTGTTGAAGTTTTAGCCGGAAATTTTTACCGTAGTTTTTTGGTTCAGTGTAGTGATATCTAGCATTCTTATTTTCGGCATCTTGAAATCTAAAAGGAAAATATAATTAGAATTTTTTTAACAGACAATTTTAAAATTTAAAATTACGATAAAATTTTGCATAATGCAATAATTAAGAAATAAATGTTAATAAAAAATTTCACTCTCAACGCGCCTAGAGAAGTTTCTTTCGGACCTCCAACCACACACTCTCCGGAGAAAAGAATTATTCCCTCACTGGTTCTTTATTTTGATGTCACGTGAAGCTAGTCGAAAAATCCCTTCTTCTGTCTTCGGAAGTTTCAAATTATTTTCGTATGGGTTTTACTAATTAATTTTTTAGCTGATCAAAAAATTATCCTAGACGCTTGATTTTTTTAAACGAAAGCTGAGAAGTTTGCCCGTAACAGCATAGTTTTTTTTTAGTCGAAATATTCCATAGCTTTTTAGATACGAGCTGAGATAGACTCCTCGTTCTGAAATTCACGCGAATTTGCCGGAGAAAAGGGTTGTCGATTTTTATTTATCAAAAATTGGGAAATGCAGCTAATTCAAAAATGAAGGTCTCTTCAGAAAGAAAATCCTTTCCACTTTCCGATCGTGTAACTATTTTTTCTTTCGGACGATCGGAAGCCTTCTTTTTCAGAGGGCAAAGACAGAAAACGGTCGAAACTAACTTAAAATATAAAATAATTAAAAAATTAAAAAACTACGCCCGAGGTGCAAACTCCGGGATGCTTGAAAAACCCCGTGCAGAGTTTGGTGCAATTCGGTCATATAGTTAGCCAGCTACGCGATCGACAAACACACAGACCGCATTCGTAAACGCCAAACGAGTTGCACTCGTGCAAGGAGTTTCCATCTAAGGTGTTCGTAAAGGAAACTGACTGCATTCAGTTTAAAAACTCGAACGCTCGTATACAAAACTGAGTGCAATTAGTTTCAAACGAAGTAAACCTAGAGTGATTTAGGTTGATTGAGTTTGTTGAGAAGATTACTTGCTACACGTTCTTGCTGTTTACAAATGGCGAATGTTGTTATGGAAAATTATGTTGTTATGAAAAGTATGTTACTATGAAAAGCATTTTGCGTTTGCTGAAGCTGCAAATATTACTTTTTCTAGGAGGAAATTCATGCATGCGCTAGAAACTGCTACGAAGGTACATAATTTTTCAAAGGTAATCATTTACTTGTATTTTTAATTTTACTAAATTCAAAAATGCATGTTTTAGTGTTCAGATTGAAGTTGATTCAAACCGTTATTAGTGAAATTTGAACTTCTATTGCAAAATACTTTTGAAAAAATGAATTTTAAGTTGAAATTTCTAAATTTGGATGTGTGCACTTCAATTATGGGCCCTCTTTCTTTTAAAAATCCTGTTGATTTTATATTGAGTATGTACTAAAACTCTTCTCAGCAAAATTAACGCATTCGCGAATTGTAACCAAACACGTCTCCTAGGGGACGAAACTAAATAAACTGAAGGTGTTCGTAAGTCCAAAGAAACTCATAACCACTCTCAGCACTAAGCACACGCATTCCAGTTTTCTTACGGAAACTCGTGCAACGAGTTTGTCGTATACGATTGCACCCACAGACATCCAAAATTGTCCCACCTCATCATGACGCTATTGTCCGTGACGCGACCCGAAAATTTCACTCTAAACGCGCACAAAGAAGTTTCACTCCAATAATTTATTATGATCTATTTCTATATCCGCTCTTATATTAAACGAGGAATGTTTGTGTGTGTGTATGTCCGAACGATCTCGAAAACTGCTCTAAGGATTCTTTTTAAATTTCGTACCTGGGGTTTTTTTGGGCCCCTGAAACGATTGAGCTAGGTCAATTGATTGAAAAAACTCTAAAACGCTCAAAATTTAAAATTTAAAATTTTTGGACGGTAGCGCCATCTATTGAGCGTTTGAAAAACACACTTGATGCAATCTTCCTAAAAGGGACGCTCAAATAAGTTTGAGGCGGATTAAAAAATACACGCCATCGATATATAATAGTAAAAATTAATTTCGCAAAGAAACAAAATAAATGGAACTTGATATTCAGTACACAGACAAATAAATATTTTAGTTACTAGATATATTACACCATTCAGCTACATAAATTTGTTTAGAATTAAAAAGTTATTTTTATTTCAAAATATTGTCCTGGCAACCAGCGAAAGAAAAAGAGAAAAGAGTCTTCGTTGCCATCCCCGCAAGCACCTTGATGGAATATACGTAAATAATTTAATTATTTTTAATTCATAGTTATTAATACAAAACTATTCGTAAATATTATGTGAAAAATTGCCTGAATTTATTACAATTATCCTTTTGTAACTAACGTAAAGCTAAATTTATTTTCGCGTATATACTAAAACAATAAAGATTTTTCATGTATTTTATTGATCATAATCATGCGAATTTCAAAAGTGCATAAAAGTTTCAGCTTAGCCGAATAATTTAAATGAAAATGACACCCTTTTCAGTCATTCACAGTAAGAAAAAAGATCCTGTGACGTAACATGAAAATTCCATTTTTTTTTTAAATAACGGCACTAGGTTGAATTCTATTTTAACTGCCTTATTCCGCCAAGTTGACGATAAATATTTAAATGTAGTTACCCTGACGATTTTTTTTTTTTTTAATGGGTCAACCGTTTATAATGAAACGATGTTCGAAACTCCGATGAAAAAATGATACGATCGATTCCAAAATTGGGCTCGCAGCCGATATTCAAATTAATTTTGCAGATGATCAGCCATCAGTTTAGTTTTCATTCACTGCAGTTGATGATTTCAACTCATTTATTTTATCATCGTGTGGACAACCTTTTAAAAGTTGCGGGCAGAACTTTACGATAGTGGCCTCCTGGGCCTGACTTCAGGATGTTAGCGAAATCGCGGGCCCTATAATTCGGATTTATATGGAAGTTTGAATGTTTTATATAGGTTTTATACAGGATTTTGACTTGTTCTGAGGGCTGGTCCAAAAGCCATGGCGGGTCCCATCCGGCCGCAGGCTGGGAGTTGTCCATATGTGGAAGCAGTAAATTGGGAGGCTGAAATCTGGTTACTAAGATTTTTTTCTAATAAATTTTCAATTCTTATTTAGACGAGGATTAGACTGTGTTTTTTGTGTTGTGTACTATCATTAAACTAAAGGATAAAGCTGTTTGTGGAGACTATTACAGCGGGCGATATAATGTCTACACTCAGAATATTTAATATTTACCAACTTAAAATCAAATAACTTCATATTCAATTTTTATTATACATCGAAATTCGAATTGTATAATCCGCAGAAACATTTCGTATTCGAAACATTTCGTTTGGTATCAACATCCTCTCCTATATCCATGCTTAATGCATAGAAAACCGTTTTATTTTTGAAAAAAAGTTAAACTGAGTAGTAATTTAGAAAAGCTATCTTAAGCGAATTGGAATCGTAATTTTTCCTCCAAAGGCTGATAACCGTGACTTCAGTGTAACGTCAATGTCACTTGCAATAGATGATTCTGACACTCAAATGATTAGCTTTTTTTATTCTCTTAAATGAAATAGAGCTAAAAATACAAAAAAGAACGCTTAAAAATCAGGGAACGGGTGGATTATCAGATTTTTTCTTTCTTTTTTTTCTTTCTTCTTTTTCTTTCTTTTTTTCTTTTTTTTTACATAATTATGATAATTTTCAGGCTGATCGCACCAACGAACCGTGCAAATTTTAAGTTATTAGACAATAGATTTTTAGTCTGTTTGGATGGTAAAAGTTTTATTTTGAGTGGTTGAACTGGAATTGTGACAGAGTCAGGGATCAGCGTAACTATATAGGAGCGATGTCTTTTTAATTTATTCGAGGTTAGAAGTCCATTTTATTCAGTCCAACCGTTTGTTCTATTATTGTCAACGTTTAAGTAGTTGTTAGGGTTATTATAAAAGAATATTTTTGATCTATTCTGTTTTTGATTTCATGATTTCGAAGTGTCCTTTTGTACTAATAATTTAAATTGCATTACACTTTTTATTTTCTTAAGCGTGAGTTTATAAAATAAAATAATGTTTAAAGCATATTTATGTAAGATTATACTTTTATGGCATCTATATTTATGTATCTATAAGATTCAATTTACGTTTGTAGAATTTGTTTATGCATGATGTATTTTCTTTGAATTAGAAAAAATAAGTATTTTATGTTTGAATTGAAGCACTACAGAGAAATTTACAATTTCAATCGTAAAGAATTATCATCATAGATGTATTATAAAGACGTAAATGCATGAAAGTGTAGCTCAAAAACGAGCTGTGGAAACATATGATCACCGACAGCAGCACTTAGCCCAAATGTGTGAACGTGCAGTTCAAACACAAGCAGATGAAAGAGATGATTAGTATTTGGAAGGAGAACGACATAGAACAGCTAGACGTTGACAAATACTTCGGGTAAACAGTCTAAGTATCTACAAAGCTGCCACAAATGTGGGTACTTATTGTCATAGTTTAAAACTTTTAAACATGGATTGCATTCACCCTGGAGCTTTGCATTTTTCATAAGAGTAAAAACAAAAATTAACCGAAACCATTTTAGGGACTGTAAGATTGATGTAGGACATTCCGAACCTAGTGATGACGTAAAAGTTTCTGTTCTCAGCCATAGTATACCTAGGGGGTGTTACATCCACTTAGTAGCCGTCGCCCGTAAACGGATTGCTGTGAGAAAATTAAGGTTTAACACAGAGGTCAAACCTTCGTTTTAACGCAAAAGACGATCAAGAAGAATTAACCGCGTTATAGTTTTATGGGAGTTCTTATATGTTTTAATAGTTTTCTAATTTTCTGGTGAGAATTTATGTTTGCTTTGATCTTTGTGTGAAAGCAGGTCATCGTAATTATAACCAGTTGAGTGTTGGTGGTGGGGGCAGGGGTTAAACAATAATTTATAAAATAACAAGACTTTTGCTTGAAATTATAATACTAGTAAAACGGCTGTTTAGATCATAAAAGTTAAGGCTACTAATGGGAAATGAGGGGTGTGACAATTGTTGTTATAACTGCCATATTCGCATTTCTTCGCATTGATATTCTATTGAATACGTCAACTGAATATCCTAAACGACAAATATTGAAAAGAAATTTTGCCTCTTAGTAGAAATTTATTAGAAAAACAGCAACACAAAATCAAAAATCACTTCCAGTTCGTAAAATCGTAAGTTAAAAGTCGTCGCGAAGTTGTACCTTGCTGAAAATTATCTGGAAATAAAAGTCGAAATAATTTTTCTAGAATTAATTTACGCAAGTGGTATGCAACTTTAGGAATACCATATTCTATTGTGCAACAGTGAGAGTTCCAAAGGATAATAAATTAATTTTATAGGTTGATTCATTGTATGCTACTTTGCAACTTTTTTCATGTAATATCACAATATATTTGTCTTAAAGTGTAGCATGCATTTTTTGTCATTTGTTTATTCTTCCCGTAGTAAATTAAATCTCTTTTACCGATAATTAAAGCATAATTATATTCTAAGATTGGAGAAAGTTCCTTCTTCAAACTATGTTTTAGCAGGGTTCTCTATAGATAATGAAAGATAGCTCCGCGTATGCTTTCAATATTTTGTTACATTATTAAACTAATTTCAAAAGTAAGTTATTTCAGTAATTGTTGCTTTTAATGCATGTTTCAGCTTTGGAATTTGTAACATTGTTATGCAGCTAAATTAGTTTCGAAAGTAAGCAGAGCTGCCAAGTCTCCGGCTTTTTTCGGGAGATTTCCCACCACTAATTTTTACTTATAAATTTATGCTTAAAATAAGTCCAAATATTTAATCCAAAATAAAACTGTCTAAAAATTGTGGTGGGAAATCTCCCGGAAAAATCCGGAGACTTGGCAGCTCTGAGTAAGTTATTTACACTCATGTCCATAAATTAAGGATAATTCAGAATCACACAGAAATTAATCTCTAAAATAAAAATTTCACCTGTGGAATGATCACACACATCTTGAAGAAGAATATGCAAATTACAGGAAACCACAAGATGGCGTGGATGGTACGTCACAATGACGAGAGTGTAAGAGAGGGGTATATAAGGAATGGTGGCAAAGAAGTAAAATTGTTCACAAGCGCTGTGAAAGCCTTTCAGTGCAAAATCCGCATAGTTATGGCACAAAGGAGGCATTTGGATGATGTTTTATGTGGCAGAATTATCGGACGATTGGAATGTGGACGGACCCAGCTGGAAGTATCCGAGGAACTTGGAATCGCCCAGAGTGTCATCTCCAGGCTTTGGCATAGATTTCAAGATGATGGTAATGTGAGTAGACGTTACAGCACAGGTCGCCCCCGAGTTACAACGCCGAATGAGGACCGCTATTTGGCAGTTACTGCCAAAAGAAACAGACGGACTACAGCATCAGACCTGTCTCGTCAGCTCTCTTCAGCTACCGGTACGACAGTTTCAAGGCAGACCGTGTACAGACGCTTAGGGCACATTGGTCTATATGCTCGTAGGCCTGTCAGATGTGTTCCACTTACCGCAACTCACTGTCGCCTGCGATTAACCTGGAGTAGAGAGCATGCATTGTGGACACCGCAACAGTGGTCTTGTGTGATGTTTTCCGACGAGTCCAGGCTTAGTTTGGAGTCTGATTCTCGCCGGACATTCATCTGGAGAGCGCCAGGTACCCGTTACCACCAAGAGAACACCATTGAAAGACACCGTTACGGTGGTGCAGGATGGCTCGTTTGGGGAGGAATTATTCTTGGTTCCAGAACTGACCTGCCTGTTCAGAGTGTAACGATGACAGGCCACATCTATCGGGATGTCATTCTGGAACAACATGTACGTTTGTTTCGGGGAGCCATGGGTGCTGAATTTGTGTTTATGGATGACAACGCCCGTCCTCACCGTGCAAACATTGTAGACGAATGCCTTCAATCGGAGGATATCACCCGTATGCATTGGCCAGCATACTCACCGGACTTGAATCCAATAGAGCATGTGTTATCCCACACATGCTCGAACGAACGAATTGCAGCCGCGAACTTGGCCGACGAATTGCAGCCCGTCAACCCCCTCCCACCTGTCTACCGGAACTTCGGAGTGCATTGCTTGATGAGTGGTGTAATATTCCCCAAGATCAGATTGATCATTTGATACTCAAGCATGCTTAGGCGTTGTCAGGCCTGTATTGCATCGTCCGGGAGACATACTCCGTATTAACCATCCTACTAACCATTTTATACTGTTTTTTGTAAATAGGTTCTTTTTTGAAATTTGGTCAAGGGAGTAAAACTTGCAATTTTTAATAATTATGTCAAACACATAGCATCTTTTTTGCTCTTCACTTTTTGTTTAATAAATAGACTTTACAAATAAGTCAAATTTGTTTTGCTTCTTTCTCTTTCTTTGCCTGAACTTCATTATCCTTAATTTATGGACATGAGTGTAAATAATTAATATTTCTGCCTTCGAATAAAATTTGCAATTGCTTAATTAAAATACAAGTACATTTTTGTAGAAATGTTACTTTACACCTGGATGGGAAATCTTTGAAAAAAGTTACGGGCCAAATTCTTGGATATCAGCGAAGTCGCGGGCAATATTTTGGTTGGTTTATATATAAGTTTATAAAGGGTTTTGGTATGTTCCGCGGGACAGTTTAAAAGCCGTGGTGCGACACTTCCCGCCCGCCGGCCGGAGGCTGCCCATATGTGCTTTACACTTTTATCACTTTTATCATGGTACATATTTACTGAAATATTAAAAATGAAAAAGGTCTGAAATGAATAGATTAAAAATAGAAAGGTGCAGATGGAATGTATGTAGGAATGTATGCAGATGTTGATTGATTGTTAACGCTACTACGTATACTGTAGCTAAATGGCTACACGCTCATTATTCTGTAATGAAAAGAAAATTTTGTATTGTCGGAAGTATGCATTTAAATTAAGTATAAGATCATTATGTAAATAAGTTTTAAAAATATATGGCAAATTTATTTCTTGAGCTAACAAGCAAAAATTCATTGTGTGTGCATCCAGTTAGCTGAAGAAATTTTTGCCCGAATTTTCGATTGATTTTAATTTTTATTTCTGAATGAAAATAAATACAAAATTAAGAAAAATTATATTTTTAGGACTAAGAAGCATTAGGCTATATTACATTTCGTTTTATGAGAGCTATAGGGTTGACATTCTACTTTTTCGAGTTTGAACTTATTTCATGAGTTTTATGGGAAATTACACGCTGACATTTTTCTGAAAATTAGTCATAGCATAATTAAGCCTAAAGAAAGTTGCTTTAACTTCAGCCCAATTTAAATAATCATGCGTTTAAGGGTTAAATTGTTGTGAAGCAGTTTGCTACTTAAAAAAAGTGTACGTTTTAGCTTTTTAATCGAATTCAATATATAAGATGAAAAGAAAGGGGCCAAATTTTTAAACAAAGATTTTTAATGAATGTTTGGAAATATTTTAAAGCAATGGAATATCAACCTTCTAATGATGTACAGATATTTTGAACTTTAAGCAGCTATAGCGTCGGGAAAAAAGTGTACTATTCTAATGCTAGCGTAGATGCCAGGTACTCTTAACATAATTTACCACCTTTAAACAGGGATTTTCGATTGTAGTGAAATTTTTGTCTCAATTGGAAGATTTGGTTTCTATTTTCAAATATTACTTTACAAATGTTATAAATTTAAAAGTAGATGGCAGTTGTGTGTCAGTAAAATGAATTATTTGTTTATTTGGATCCGTTTGACTCAAAACGTCTCTAACAGCCGTATTCACCAAGTGCTCGACACCCGTTTTAACCCCTTTAAACGTTAAATAGACATCAAATGAACATCCATTCGACATCTGACTCTCGGTTTGTTGGGTTAACACGCGTGTTAAGTACTTGGTGAATACGGCTGTTAATAAGTTTTCTTCGAAGGATTGACTTTGAGGTTCTGTATTTTCATATTTAAAATAAAGCCTCTAGGACAGTATTTCTTGTACTTCTTACATGTACTGACCCGCAATACAGGAAAAGGCATTCATTCGTGACCAACATTATCCAAAAATGATAAATATAAGTACGGTATTTTCTATATCGCATTCAGTGGAGCGCAAATAATTTTTAGTTAGAGTGACATTTGCTGCAGCTGATTTTTCTTATGAATTCAATATACGAGTGCTGGTACCAAAGACTTGCTGACCGGCACCAGTCCACAGGACAGTGGTTGGGAAACATTGATCTAGGAAGCATATAAAGCATATATTTTCGAGTTTTTAAATTCTGAAAGTAAATGTCTAAAACATTTCCTTCGTTGAATCTGAGAATTGTCTAGTATCACCTTAGATGATTGTCACATGACGTTGTATGGTTATGTGCTGCTATGGTGAAAATTTGGATGAACAGAGGTGATTGATAGAATATATTCTCTGCTAAACCGATAGATGATATGGTGGAATTGATCATCCATTGCGATAAACTTCATTTGTGTTAGATAATTGCAAGAACGTTAATTGAAAAAAAAAAGATTTTTCCACCAAAAAAATAATGCATAATCATAGCTGCCAGTTACTTCAGAATCAACTGCTTTTTTTCAACAGTGTATTTTTAAGCATTTTTAAGAAATAACCGCTTAATTTCCCTTTGAATTCAAAACTTTTGCTACATTCTGAGACGAAAATTCCTCTTCAGAAAAAGCGACCCATTACATTCCGAAGTAGTCTGCAAGTAGGCACATACCAAACACTTTGTTTTAAGTTACTCATAAATAAAACTTCCGAAAACAATATAGGGGAATTTTTGGTATACGACGTACAATCAACTTATTAAATTATATAGCAACCTGTATAATTTCAGAAACATCCATGCATAAAATCTCTAGACTCCAATAACACCAATGCAATTATCACATCTAAAAAGGCAGAGCTGCCAACTACTACGGAACATAAGCAACCACTTTTTGTAAACAGCATATTATTTTAGTATTTTTTCAAAATAACAACCAGCCATCTCGCGTAGTACCAAAATTTTGCTATGTTTTAAGCCAAAAGTTATTGTTTAAAAAAGTGGTGGGCAGCTATGTCAAAAGGAAATAATTTCTTATCTGAAGATAGCCAGACCAAGATTGTCACACCTTAGGTCAAAAGACCGAGTGGAAAGGCGTGTGACCAAAATGACAGTGCTGAAGCACCACCTCCTAGATACAAAAGGCCTGAGAACTAAAGTTTTTCCGTCATCACTAGGTCTTCTAAGATGACGTCATCACAGTTTTCATTTCACAAAGTAAAACTATTTAAAATTTCTGGTGGATGATACAAATTTTAGAGAATATCCTTAGTTAACGATATAAATTAAAATATCTTTCTGATAAAAAAATATTTATTATGATGTATTTCTATATCATATTATATAATTAGTGATAGTTAAATTTTCCTATTTGTCGTAAAAATAAATTTTCTATCTTAGATCATTAAAATGTTTTATGCGGGAGTAAATTCACCACAAACTTTGACTAGTTTTATTTTGTGAAAATAAATGTGTGATGCCGTCACTTACGTGGACCTAATGATGACGTAAAAGCTTCTGTTCTCGGGCCTTGTCTATCTAGGAGGTGGTGGCTGAAGCCGGTATATCTCGCCCCGTGCTAATACCAATAAAAATTATTTTGCTACCAGAAAACTCTTGGCTGACGAGAGAGAAGGCTGCAGTCATGGCAATTGGATCACACATTTTTGCACTCGTAGAGTCATATGAACTAGGAGGCGTGAGCATCTGTGACTATCTCGGAATATGATGGCGACACCCCAAAGTCACGCGACTTTTCGAGGGCAAAAGGCTGTGATCGAAATGTCAGCACTGCAGCCTGTCTTTCTCGTCAGCCGCGCACAAAGCTACTTTTTGCACACACAGATCGTAAAATTTGATTATCCGAAGCTGCACATCAGTATATGTATTATCCCCGGGCAGACAATGCATCCTTTGGTGTCGGAATACTTCAGATCATATATGGACTATTACAATACAATTTCTTGTATTTCGAGCCATGCTAATATCAATAAATCACACAAAACAAATTGTTTGACTTTGGTTAAGAAAATACACCTCTTCAGCTAGCGCATGTGACCTATGTGGGTTTTAGAATTCAGTCACATTCCTACTAAACAGAGATCATACATTCTTTTTGGAATGCTTGCAAGAAAAGAAACAAATTATTGAAAATATTACTTTTATGCTACGAATGCTACGAATATTTTACAACGTTTAAGTTAAAGATAAAAATTGAAATACCTGTCTGATACAAAATAATTCATTATGATCTATTTTTGTATCATATTATGTACAATTAATGCTGGTTAAAAAATGCCCTTTGTTGTAAAATTAATTTTTCTATCATGAATCATTAAAATATTTTATCAGGGAGAAAATTCACTGCAAATTTTAAATAGTGTTCAGTTTTAAAAACAAATCTGTTATGACATTAAATAAGGAGATCTAGTGATGAAGTCAAAGCTACGGTTAGGTTTTCTATATCTAGAAAGTATTGCAAGAACTCGAGAGGTGCCTCTCACTCACCACTGGATGTGAAATGGTAAACATGTATTAATCAACATCTACGAAATACATCAAACCACTTTTGTTTGGCAAGTTATATTTAGCATTTTTTTTCAAAACAGTAAGGATCCCGCGCAGTAAGTTTAGAAGTCTAGCAAAATTCTAACTGGAAAATTAGTATTTACAAAAAGTGATTTGTTTTATTTCGTAGATCTAGGGCGGGATCGATTAACTCGTTTCGAGTTGCTGGTTTGTTCCAGCTAAAAAAGCTTCGATCGTAAAGGGTTAGAAAAGTTAATGTTCGCAAAAGTTGTATTCCGTAATGTTGGATGTTTATCAAGCTGCCTATTGAATGCTTGCATAAGTTTTACCCAAATGCTGGGTACTTCCGTTAAGAAAACTTTCATGGTATCTTCCTCACAATCTCCGAAAAATGTAATGTTCTAAACTATTTTTTCAAATCGACTCAGAAAATTGAAAATTTATTCAGAATATGCCTTAATAAGACATTTTTAACCCGGCTTCTACACCTTTTTTTACGTAGCATTTTCGTTTGAAATAATATTATTTTTTATACAAACTACTGTTACAACATGGCAATGCAAAATTTGAATTTTTATTTTTTATCGTTTTCTAAAACTTGCTAAATAAAAATCATCATTCTAAATTGTTTACGTACGTAGAAAGAAATTATTTGCAATATTTAGGAAGTGTTCCAAAATAATACGTCAGCCTTTTTAAATAAAATGTTATAGCCGACAGAATTAGTGACTGAGAAAGGCAGAAAATTTACGATATCATTTCCTTAAATAAAAGGCAATAAAAGAAAAAATATTTACCCTATGAAAATTCTTTTAGTGCTTCTTTGGAAATGAGTTTAAGAATGAGGCTTAGATATTATATATGATGGTGATAGTATTTTACACTTTTATTTCTGGAATTAAAGTTGGTTCTTACAAACAAGTGTTGAAAACATTTTTTATTAGATTTGACTTTTGAATTATTTACACACCCGACCTTGATAATCTCGAAATTTGTTGTTTAGATTTATTCTTTTTCCAAATAATCTAATTTCATAAAAAACAGTTTGCAAAATTATTTTTATCGTACTGTTGATATTTAACTTAAAATGTTTAAACATTTGAGCTTTTCCAAAACTTTAGCAAAATTTTATCAGACGTGTTTGAAATATAATAAATGAAATCGGTTGAGTAAACATATAATCAACAGAACTGCGTCATTTAAAAGTTAAAACGCTCATTTAAATATGTACAAAGAGTAGTCAATTCGGAAAGATTAGATTATATTGCTTTTTCTTTACAACAAACATACAATACCATCTTTTGAAGAAAGGTTCAAAGTAATAATTTTAAAGCAATATTATGTGTTTTTTAATGTGTCATTAAAGATGCTGTTGTTGGGTTACGGTCATGTATCTGCACGTGGAACCTAAGCAGACGGGGGGGGGGGTTCAACGCGTGATGACGTCAAAGCTTGGTGACGTAGGAGCTGTAAGGCTTTCTGTGTCTAGGAGGTGTTGAGAGTGTGTCTTCCGTGTGGGGGCTTTCTAAGGGGTCTAATCCGTATTTACGCTAAGTTTTGAAGAAAACTCGGAAATCACCGATTGCGTGTCATTCTAGAATTAGCTGAGAGTTTTCTAAGCATAGCTGCCAACTTCTACCCAATATAATTGACCACTTTTTCTAAACAATAATTTCCTGCTGAGAATTTACCGAAAATTTTTTAATTCAGCTTTTAAATCCGTAACTATCTTGAAAAATGTTTTTAAACATTACTGTTTACAAAAAGTGGTTAATGATATTCCGATAAGGTTGACCGCTATGTCTAAGGAGTTGGTACATATTTTACGTGAATTACCTGAAATGCAAAGCTTAAAACCTCTAAAAGTATTTAGATAAAGACGGATTATTTGCGTAAGACCTGTTAATAACGTAGTTGACGAAATACACAGGCTGTGGCGCTGACACTTTAGCCACATACCTTTGCAGTCGAAAAATTTTGTAACCAAGCGTGTGTCACCATCTTAGTGCGACATACCTGTACTAAAATAGCCACACCCTCTCAGTCGCATGAGTATTCGAGTGTAAATGGTTGTGACCAAAATGGCAGAGCCATAGTCTGTGCATCTCTTCAGCCACGAGGATATATATCTTGATATTTAATTAAATCTAAAAATCCTCACGGAAGTTGTTCATTTTTCTTGATCAGACACATAGGTTATGTGTCTGATCAAGAATAATAGGTCAGACACATTATAAAGAAAATGAGGTAGAAATAAAAACCATAAACGACAAAAGCTTAAAAATTTTCTGTTACAAGCTGTTTAGTAATGAAACATTTCTAGATCAACAAGCCACAGTTCATGGGATTGATATAACTTTTAACCGACAAAATACTGTTGCTAAGCTAATACCATTTTTAAAATGAACCAGAAAGTATGTCTGTTTTTACATTAAATTCAAACATATTATTTATCAGACTTTCAACTACGGCGAAGTTGGATCTATACATAGGACGCTTATTTGCTTCATTTTATAAAGGACAAATTCTTGGAGAAAAATTATGGCCACTCTCCCCTTTTTCACGTCTATCCTGTCCTGAGGATAAATTTCAAATTGTCCTGAAACTAATTTTTCGGTATTCGTGAGGGTTGCATTTAGAGTAAAATTTTTACAGTGCAAATTTTAGAAAATGTTATGTAACGTAGTACTTAAATTAAGAATCTCCCATACATTCCCTAGCCAAATTTCTTTTTATTAGCTTCGATAGTTTCGGCTGAGCAAAATATTGACGTACGAAAAAAAAGACATTACTTCCCGGTCCCTCTAGTAAATTGTAAATTTTTACAACAAGGTTCCATATGTAAACGGCAACGTAATTAACATAACTTTAATTTCATAATACGTTATCGTTACATTAATCATCATCTTATATCATCTTTCTAATGTAGTTCATCTTTCTATGATTTGGAAGATAGAGCAGAAGAAACATTTTATTAATTTTAAACATAATTGTTTTATGTCCATAACAAAAACTTCAATAAGTTAGCGAATGATTACAGCATCAATATTGACAACATTCTAACATAAAAATTAAGTGGTGAATCCTAATTTAAATTATTATGAAGTGTTATGGGTCAGGTGTTAACAATTTTTCAAAGTTAAAATTGCATCTCTTATTTTTCTGAAACATCTGACATTTATTCGTGGCATACCCAGCTAGAAAAGTCTGCAATTTTTTTGCACAAAAGTACAGATTGTACACAAAAAGTGCATAAAAAGTGTCCATTTTTGAATACTTTGAAAAGTATGCACATTTGTGCAAATTATCTGCAGTTTTTCTGCATACAAAAAAGTGAATATTCTATTTTTTTCAAATATTGTGCACATCTTTTGCATAAAATAAAAGCATAACTCTGTAGTTTACAAAAATTGGAAAAGTATGCACTTTTTGTGCAAATTATCTGCAGTTTTTATACATACAAAAAAGTGCACATTCTATGTTCTCAAATACTTTGCACATTTTTTGCATAAAATAAAAGCAATTCTGTGTTTGCAAAAATTTTGATAATTTTATTCGCAAAAAATTTACATATTTCAATTTTAAATGTACTTTTTTATGGATGTGAAAATTTATATATTTCAAATTTTTATTATTTCTGTCTATTAAAATTCTGTAAAATTTTTCCAAGTATGTACATATTAACATTGAACTTTGTGAAAATCCAAATGTCATATTTGTAAACACAACGCTCGGAGAGGTTTCACTGTAGCACTAACGAAAACGTAAAAACTTTAAATATCAATTTAAAATTCACATTAAAATCATAAAACATTGCAAACATTCGTTAAAAAAAAGCACTTACCTTTATTTATTTTTTTTAATTAACCGCTCAGAAATGTCCCTAACATATACCTGATCTGCGAACAAAAATGTACGCACTCGCACTTTGAAACAATTTTTAGAAAATCTCAAAATCTAATGAATTTTTTAAAAATGTAGTTCAAGATGAGTGACCACCTATCATGTCACCAAATTTTATTTCATTCGCTTCAGTCAATTTTAGGTGATGTGCGAATAAAAAAAAGCGTCACACACAGAATGACAGAACGACAAACTTTTTTTTTGACGGTCGTACTCGGCGGGTTCCAAAAGCTTAAAATGCATAGAAATCGTTTTTTTTTAAACTTTGAGAAGTGTACTGGTAAAGTCTAGTTTTATTTATTTAAATACATAAATGTCCAATTCCGAACTTGAAACAACAATCACTTCAAACTTAAGACACATCATTCTGAGTCAACTCCAGTATAGTGGTTAGAATGCTCTCTTGCCAAACGTGGGGTCCACGGTTCGAACCCAATCCTAGGAAGATTGAAAAATGAAGCAAGTTCTTATGTATGATTATAGATGGCAGCACTAAAATGGAAAGGAAGGACGAAAAGTCGTTCGACCACGCCCTCTAAATTTTTCCGTCTAGGTCCCCAGAGTGCACTTTTGTGCACAATTTAGTTTGCACTTTTTATGCACAAGCAGAGGTGCCAAATACGCTCGGATTTTGCACACTTTTTTTTTGTACTTTTTGTGCAAACTTTTTCTAGCTGGGTAGTTAAATCTCAAAAACTGATTTTCTTTTTTAACAAGTCGCCTTATTTATGCATCTCAACGATTGATTTTGCGAAGGCATTTATGTTTTCGCCTATGTTATAGACTGCGTAATTTAAAAACTCATGTACGTGTTTTGTTTGTTCATTAATAATGAGCAACAGTTTAAGTCTAATAATATATTTACACATATTTCCTAGCTGCCGACTAATTCGGAATATAATTAACTACTTTTTTTAAACCGGAATTTTTGGATTAGAATATAGTAAAATGCTTAAAAGTGAAGCGACTACCATCTCTTTGTCACCACATTTTTAGACTGCATTTGTTATGTTATTCTTGATAGATTTAAATGTTCGATGAACGTATTCAAAAATTTCTGAATATTGAGTAATATACCTTATATTTCAGTTCAATATACAGACACATATATCTTATAGAGGGTGCCCCCAAATCCTGAATAAGGCTTTTATTCTTTAAAAATTGATTGCAGACATATACAATGAAACACAAAATAGTGTAAAAAATGGACGGAATTTTATGTTATCGATTAAAAATTTCCAGGCATTAAATCTAAATCAACGCGAAATTTTAATTTTTACACTGTCCTCGAGTAAAAAAGTTCCCAATTAGTAAAATGCGCCCTTTAAATTAGGTAACGTGCAAAGTTTCAACCTTCATCTTAACAAGGCTCAAAGGTGTGAAAATAAATAAATGTAGAGTTTCCAACTACTCCGGAATGTAATTAACCACTTTTTCCATATAGTAATTTTTTTTAAACGTTTTTCCGAAATGACAACCTGCAAATACGTTTAGCTTTGGATATCGTTCGCAGTAGAGATGGCCAATGATTCGATGAGTCGAATCAGTGATTCGAATCTTGGTACTGAGTGGCTCAGTCTTTACACTCACTCGCTACTGATCCGAATCTCAAGCCCTCAACTGTGGGGAAATACATTCCAAGTTCGAAGGGAAGGAAAACTTATTTTCCCTGTGCCGTTACCAGAGATTTTCCCTTACTCTTTCAACTCTTTACGACTCTGGGTCGATAGATGATTTGAAGCAGCAAATGAGTGGGTGTGGGTGAGTTGGTCACTGAGTTGGTGCAGCAACGAATCTTTACTGATTCAGTGTTTCGCTCTGTTTCGGTGATTGTATACCATCGTTGAGATTCGTTAGTTTTTCGAATCTTCTATCGACTCAGAGACGAAAGGAGTCGAAAAGAGTTGAAAGGATGTTTCATTTAATTGGAGGTTTTTTTTTCGAATCTTCTATCGACTCAGAGTCGAAAGGAGTCGAAAAGAGTTGAAAGGATGTTTCATTTAATTGCAGTTTTTTTTTCGAATCTTTGGTGTTTCATTTCTTGGTTGGTGGTCGGATTTAAAGTTTCATCTGTCTGTGGGTGTGGAGTGGGTCGAACATCGTTTGCTTTTGGCGGGGGGCATAGGCGTTACTTCCTAAGGGCAAGAGGGGTCAATCCCCACCCCGAAAAAAAAATTAAGAAAATTCAAGTATCAGAGCTATTTATAATAACGATATTTTCTACAATCGGAAACATTTTGTCACCCCATCCAAATATTACATGCCAATTAACGCCAATGCTCGTGGAAGAGCGGGGGGTGTCTCAAAGTTGTTTAAACCTTTTTCCCTCGGGGGTACTCCCTCCTTCCAACTTGTCTGGCTGGTTTAATATTTGTTTAAAATTTTTTTGAAACATCTCCTTTCTACTTTTAACTTCAATATTTGTCCCCCTGCCCGCACCCTCAAAAAAAAAAAAAAAAAAAAAAAAAAAAAAAAAAAAAAAAAAAAACGGAACATTAAGTTTACATGGTGGCGGGTTTTCATGTGAAGGGAAATAGAATGAAATAAAGTTAGGATTGTGCTTGTCACTTTTAATGAAGGATACAGGGGCGGTATTAAGCGCTCTCACAAAAGGACTTTGTAGAAAGCAAAATAACATTTCGCTTTATTGCTGCAGATTTCGTTTAAGATATTTTTTTTTACCTTGTTTGTCGTTTAAGGGGAATTATTTTATTTTATTTCGTAATTCAGAGAAATACAAAATAGGGTCTAAAGCAGTGGCGTAGTTAGTGTTATTGACAGTGGCGTAGCCAAGATTTTATTTCGGAGTGGGCTGGGTATCAAATTTAAAGATAAAGTTCAATTGTAAGCTAAGTAAAGGGTCCCATTTTTTTGGGGGGAGGGCAGCAGCTCCTCAGTAGGACTGGGCCAAAAATCCATAAATATCGACATATCGGTTTTATTTCAACATCAAATATCCGATATTCCCATTTTCATTTCAGTGAAATCTCGAATTCGATAAAGGTCAAAAATACAGGCCGGCCAGGGGCGTAGCCAGAAATTTTTCATGGGGGGGGTTATGACTTCTGCAACTCATATATATGTATACGTGTGTATGATAATGTTGTGAAGAATATACATTTTGTATGGCAAAAAATTCCTCATGGGAGGTTATGACCCCCCCCCTTGGCTACGCCTCTGAGGCCGGCGATAAGAAAATCCTGAGATCAATACCAGCTTGTGATGCTTTTGCTAGTGCTTTCTCTCCGTTGATGACGATGCCGGATCGCGGAAAAAACAGCTCCATGGTTTATTAGTCTAATTACCATAATTAATTAACGTATATCTCGGAACCTATCCACCGGAGTGCGTTATTGATTCTCGACCCCCCCTAGACTCAACACCCCACCGATACTTAAAATTTAGAATGCTTTGACACCAAACTTAACCTTTTAATCTTACAGGCCCAGGGGGTCATACGAAGCTCCCCTATATTTTCAATTTGGGCATTTTGAACACTAGCCTCCTCCGGCGGCATCTCCAAAGTCTGGAAACCATCCCAGAGCCAATTTCTACATGTTTGCAGTCCTTTTAAGCCTCAATCATGGTTAATTAGTCTAATTACCCTAATTAATTAACGTATATCTCGGAAACTATCCATCGGAGCGCGTTTTTATTGATTCTCGACCCCCCCTAGACGTATACCCCCATCGATACATAAAATTTCGAATACTTTGACACCAAACTTAACCTTTTAATCTTACAGGCCCAGGGGGTCATACGAAGCTCCCCTGTATTTTCATTTCGGGCAGTTTAAACACTAGTTTTACTGGAGCAAGGGGAGAGAGATGCTAACTGCCCGAGAACTCAGCGGAGAAGAAACCCGATGAATGGGTGAAGGGTGTTTAAATAGTACGGCTTTCGGCGCAGAGAGAGGGAAAATTTCTTTAGTTGTTTTATTGATTCAAGATTCGAATCACTGATTCGAATCATCGAAGTAGTGAGTGAGTCGAGATTCGAATCAGTAAATTGAGTCGAACCGCCCATCTCTAGTTCGCAGTTTAAACCAAAAATTGTTTTTAAATTTGTGGTTCATTATGTTGCGGAGAAGTTGGCAACTTTGTAAATGATGACTTAAGCAATGCTTACTAAATACATAAAGCCTTACAACTCCTACGTCACCAAGCTTCAACGTCATCACAGTTTTCATTTCACAAAGTACTTAAAATTTCTACTAATTTCTACTAAAATTTCTACTACTTAAAATTTCTGGTAAATGCTGCAAATATCAGACAATATCTTAAATAAAACATTAAAATTAAAATACCTTTCTCTACAAAATTATTTATTATGAACTGTTTACTTTTCATATCTAATCAGGCATGGTTAAAAGCTGCAATTTGTCATAAAATTATGTTTTTTATCTTAAATAATTAAAATATTGCTTTTCATGGGTAAATTCTCCAGAAATTTTTAATAGTTATTTTTTGTGAAAATAATACTTTTATATACATTTCTAACGATGACGCTAAAGCTTGTTAACGCAGGAGTTGTAATGCTTTGTATATCCATATCCAGGAGGCATGGACTTAAATCACTTTTTAAAGGCTTAGATGAGATAAACACACATCGGAATATCGCGTTTAAAGTATTGTACCCACAACACGAAAGAAAACAATGATGTCATAAATGTACAGTGATTTTGCTATCCCTGGTATTATATAACCCCATGCCCACTTTGTTCAACCATACCCTTGAGCTTTTTTAATGATGAAAAGTCGAAATTTAGTATATTACCTTATTGCATGGGGACATTTTACTCATTGGAATTTTTTGAAAAGGGACCATAAAAATTTAAATTTTATATTTGTTAAAACCCTAAAATTTTCTCAAAGAGCCTAAAATTCTGCAACTTTTTTAAACGCAATTTTGAAGTTAATAACATGATTCTATGATCCACATTTAAGTAATAAAAGTCTAGGTAAATTACTTCGAGACACCCTGTAAATGTAATTTATCAAAATACATTACATATAAGTATTCATATCGCAAGAAAATTTTTATTGTGCTTACTCGTAAGTCGTAGGGCTTATATTAATCCTCATGGCAACACTTCCAGATTCAAACTTATTGGCCAGGGTAACATGGTTCCCGAAGAGACAATATCGAGGCATCTTTGTTCCCACTACACCAGCTAAAATGATGCCTGTATGAATGCCTATCCGCATCTGAAAAGAGAATATTACATTCAAAAGACATTTCATGCTTTGAAGTAACTTTGACAGATCAATCCATCATCACAGTGAAAGCGTTTCCATCTCCGTTTTAAAAGATGATGTATGTGGTGATTACTATTAAGGTTTGAAAAACTTTAAAATTATGATAAATTTACTTTCTTTTCCAACATCACGAGTGCTTCCAATAAAATCGATTTTACTAAAATAAACGATATATTGCAGTACTTTATTAAAAGTTGTGTTAATGCTATATTTACTAGAATCACAATTTTCTGAAATTATATATAAACACGATCATAATTTTGGTACTTTTTAGCGTTTTAAAATTTACTTTATTTGCAATCCTAGCTTTTATGGACAGTGTGTCCACAAAGGATTGTAACATGCTTTAATTCTTTATCAATTACCGGTAAATGCGCAATGTAATTTGTAAAAGTCTTATAAAAGAGGTAGCAGACTACGTTAATAAAACATTCATCTCATCAGTTTTCAAAAAGTGACACTTTATACATTTGCATATTTTCCCCGTGTAAAAAATTCATATTTAATAAAATTTGATTCGTTCATCAATGAGCTGATTCCCAAAATTTCATAATTACAGATTCTAAAATGTGTCAGAGATACGAAGATAAATATACGCTGGCTTAAAATACTTTTTACTAGCTCATGCAGAAAAAATCATATTGGATGATCATATTTCAGGGGTCGCACTAAAATTACGAAAAAAAAAAAATATATAGCTCTCTAGCACTGAACGTTTACATTCATATTTACTTATAGTCCCTGATCATCTTTGTTTAAAGATATCTCTGAGATGTTTCATGATGAAAGGCTGAAAATTTGTACATCACTTTATTCGTGTACGGTGTAGATTTTTTTTATATGGGGTAGAGTTTTTTTATACCGAGGTCGTATATAATTTAAAAAGTGTCACTTTATGAAAATTAAAGAGTGGGATTTTTTACAGTCATATTCCTGGCTTATTTTCAGCATTTTTTCAATTTATATAGCTCATTTATGTCTAATAGATAAAGAATTAAACCGTGTTACAATCTTTTTGAGACAGCCTGTATACATGGTAGTTGATTCATTCAATAGCAAATATTTATTTAATAATAATAAAAAAAAATTCATTTAATCTGTAGAACTACTTTTTCACATATAATTGAAGAAGCAATCGAATTAAAAGGAAGTTTTTACTGGATTCAGACCTGGACATTTCGAATACAATATAGAACTCTACCGATTTCATATGTATAAGGATTAACTAATTTTCAGTAAACATTTGGATGTTTTATCTTATATTTGGAAAGCAAATTCTAAAATATGAAGTTCGCTAATGTTAAAGTAACGTGATAGTAGAAGCAAATGTAGGTTTATTTTATTGTTATAATTATTCTATTTTTTACGGAATTAAAAAAACACTCGTTATTTTGTGCAGAGTTTCAAGTTCGTTTTTTAAAACTTTATAAAATAATGTTTTAGTAGTAATTGCACAGTTTTTACTACTTGAAACAGATCATGTGCCTGCGACATGTGCGTGGCGTGTATCTACCTAAACATTAATTTTTAAGGAACAGAACATTAGATGTTATTAATGTCTGCTTACTCATATTGTTTTGTTCAGAGTTGACAATAAGGTATTATTGGATTTTTTATTTTATTTTATTGTACACATACCCTTATACACAAGTAAACAACTCACATTGTAATGTTATACTGCATTATCTAACTTTTACAGAAACATTGACAGACAGAGATACTTTAAATGTGTTTTCGATTAATGAAAGTGCTAATGTTTCTTACATTTTTTTGTTATAAGAGGAAATGAGAAGTCAAAATTTATAAAATCAGCATATCGCTGAAATATTTTTACTGTAACCGATTTCCGATAAGAAATTTTTTTATTAAATAAAACCCGTACACTCTTGAATTCATTTTAATAAGTTGATTCTTGAAATTTTCAGTCTCGTTTTTTTCTTAATTTTTCTCAAAAATTTACGGAAAATATTCTAATTGTTTATGTCTATGATAGACAATTCTCTCAGAAAGACTCAGTTTCTACAAAGTAGCTAATTTATGAGAAAAAGATTTGCTGTCAAGTATCAGTGAACCTTTTTTACCCGTTTACAATATTTAAATCTCAAGTATCAATCGCTATGCTAACCTGAATCCTGTATTGCAGCGTGTTAGAATTATTTTGTATTTGGGCTATGTAAGAATATTTTTGATTGTTGTCTGAAAACGTGAAACTTTAAATTCATCCATGTGAGTGAGTAAAATATTTTTTCTAAAGCCTCGATAGTGCCTACGTGATACAAATATTTAAAAAATATTGTGTTTAAATATTAAAAATATCAAAATGTATATTAAAAATTCAGATTTGGGTGAATTAAAAATGTCGATTTGGTAAAAATTGATAAAAATGTTATTCGTTGTAGGTTGATTATACTTTTTCCTGAGAAAGGCCTTGCTGTAAATATAAATTAATAATAATGTGCAGATATATCAGTAGTGCGCTCTATGCTGTTTGAATTTTAAGTTTGATCTAAATGTTAAAATTAAGAGCTGTACATTTTAATACAAATCATATACAAATTATAATATTCAAGACCTTACAAACAGCTAGTGCTATGCAAAAGAGATTAACTCTGCACAGCGTCTTGTATGTTTTTGATAATTTTCTTTCATCAGTTATTAGAGGGTTGGATTTAGAGAACAATTTTTTTAAGGGCGGGGACATGCAGATGTGGCGTTCGCCACTACTACGTCCCGTAATATTATGATGGGGGCACACAGTGGGCAGTCGACGTTACCCCTATGAAGGGAACCAAGCTCGGAACACCCAAGGGGCACCCAAGCTTGCCGGAAATCGAACCTAGACATTTGGTATTGTAGAATGGTTTTTTATCCACTATACAACCCGAGTGTCTCCATTACTTCATTGATGGCAACATTAACAAAGAGTAGAAAATATCTTTTTAAAGAGGCAATTCAAAGAAGAACTTTGATTTTACGATTAAATTATCTAATTCGTTAATGAAAAAAAATTCATGCAGCTGTTATATTAACACCCTATGCGCCGGTCACGTATGTGTACGTTTATCCCGAATTAATTACAGATCAATGGATGAGAAAAGTTCTGAACTCAAAATGAAAATTATTGCCCATAGTGGGATGTAATAATTTGTTCCACATTATCAGCTACGAACGTTCGAAATTAAAGTGAGAGCAGTTTATTGAGATCAAAGTACAAGCTGTCGGAAAACGGTAATTCAAACAACTCATTTGAGTAGTACAAAGTTTATAAGATAGCTTAAGGATAAGTGGTGGAGCTCCGGTTAAGATAGAAGAAGATATAATCTCAATTCTGGTTGCTGTTTGCATAAAGTTGTGATATCACAGCGCACGGACGTACCCAGAAAAAAATTTCGGAGGGGCACCAAACGGTGGAAAAGGCTGAATTTTTCACGAAAAGGCTTCATCATTATTATTTTGTCAACAAAATTATAAATTTCAGGGGGGGGGGGTTGGACCTCCTGGTCCACCCAACTGAGTATGGCCTTGATACAGTGTTTTAATATGTAGAAATGCATTTCCTTATTAAAATTTTTTATATTTGTTAAAATCAATATCGCTCCTTGAGTTTCTTCGGGGTTACTGTTTTGTTTTAAAGTGGCGTTATTTAAACTACACTTCATAAAATTAGTAATATCTTTTATAAATTAATCAACAATCTCAAAAAACAGGAATTAACACAAGACAAATAATCTATGCTATTTACTAATCACTTTATGGGAGGTAATTACTTCGTAGCAATCTGTATCACGTAACCCCGGTGGTTTGGTTGAGTTGATTTAATTGACTGTGTCGATCCGTCTGCCATAGACTTTGCTGCACAGCAGCGGATTTGTGAAAAGAAATGTATTCAGTTTACGAGCGTGATAAATGGTGGGTTAGTTTAGTTTAGTCTCTCTGATTTATTCCATATCGGCCAACTTCTACGGAATGTAATTAACAGATTTTTGTAAACGTTAATTTTCTGTTTAGAATATGGCAAAGTTTTTCAGTTAAACGCGCACGATGGTCGCTGTTTTGAAAAAAAATTTAAAATAAATTACTATTTAAAAAAGTAGTTAATTATATTCCGTAAGGGTTGGCATCTACGCTTATTGTATTTCGTTAAATACGGGTTGGGAACCCTTAGAAAATCCCACGGAGAGCAACCAACCCTCTTCGGCCTAGATCCCTCTCGTAGATAATTAGCCATAATCCCACATCACATCTGACTTATTCTACGCAAATATTGTTTTTTCGAATTCTTGGATGAACTAAATTTTATTATAAAACATTTTAAGTTTACGAGCGTGATAAATGGTGGGTTAGTTGAGCTTCATCTTTCTGACTTATTCTATTTCGTGAAATGCTGTTTGAGACCCCTAGAAAGTCCGCCACGGAAGGCAACATCCTCCCTTCTGCCTCTAGAATCCTCGATGTGGATAATTGGCCATAGTCCCACATCACATCTGACTTATTGTACATACATATTGTTTTTACGAATTGTTGTTTGAACTAAATTTTAAAATGAAAAAAATACAGCTTTCGAAATGGTACATATTACAAAACGCGGCTTCATATAATTTAAAATAAGAAATGTTAATTGTTTCTTAACAGATTGAATCCAGAACACATAAAATGGACTAATAATTTGACTAACTTTTTGTTTTAAAGATATTTCTTTTTAAACCTGCACTTCATAACATACGAGGTACAGTCAATAAAATTCCGGAATGGTCGCCTGCATTCACGCAAGTGTTCGTTGAAGGAGCAATTTTCTTTTGAGATCAGAACCACTAATATGGATAAAACACAGAAATCTGGAATTCATTTACGGTATTGTCGGCATATGTTGCAGATCTATGGCTGGCGAGAAAGACAGGCTGCGTATCATTTCTGACAAAGCGAATTTTTCATTCGTCGGATTTAAAATGTCTTTAGCATTATTTTTTAATAATTTAGAAATCGCATGAAACAGGAATTTATCTATGGTAATTTAGGTAAGATTTATTTTCAGTTATTGCGTTGCTTCTCTTAGCATTTTTAATAATTTGTCATTGACCTATCCCGGAAACCTTTTGACCCTACGCTATAACTTTAGCACAATTTTTTAAGTAAATTAATAAGAAATCGCAGGAACCAGGAATTTATATCAGGTAATTTATGTAAGTTTTTATTTTCAATAGATGTGCTGATCCTCTCAACACTTCTACAGCATTTCAGGCGTCATCTGGAAAGCGCATGCCGTTTCAAGAAAAAAGTCGTGCAGTGCGTGAAATCTTTATCCTTGAAATAATGAAATATGTTGGAAATTTATGGTTCAAGTTTCTCAGCATCATTTCATCATGTTTATCATTGCTTAAATTTGCTTTTGGAAGAACAGTTAAAAGAATATTAAAAAATTGAATTTGTAACCATAATTTCAACACTAATTTGAAGGACAATATTTAATCAATATAAAATCAACTTGAAATTAAGCAATAAGGAATTCAGCAACATGATGATGAGCATCTGTAATCTTATTATTTCAAAAGAAGTATTCAATTTGGGCCTGACACAATGCAGCATAGAATGTCCCATTCCGCTAGCTAGCAGACCACCTTCTCGAAGGTGGTCTGCTAGGACCACAGACCGACGACACGGACTGTGTCGTCGGCAGAAAGCAAATAAAACTGTTACTGGGAGTGCTGCAAAAATCGCTAAAAGAATACAAGTATTGAAGCAATGTAAATAAAGATTACAGTGTGTCCTACATAAAAAAGCAACTATGATGGTATGTCACAACTGGATGTGAAACAAGCGAATAAGAACGAAACAAATATATTAAGAAAGTACACACAGAAATGCGTGTCCAAGGAAAAAACTCATCCCTGCTCCACCTGGTAGGAATAAAAAATAAATGTGTAAAAAAGAGGGAGAAAAGGGTCCCTCCAAAATAAAGGCAGTACTGTTCATAGTCAGTATATTCGCCATGTTTCCATATGACTGAATTGTCGATGTGGAATACGTTACCATTCCTTGGATTAAGGTAAAAAATTAAGTTTCAACGCCCATCGATAATAAATCTACAAGTTTTCATTAATAATAATTGTATCTTCGACCGAACTACTTTACGAGCGGAAAGTGCCAGCCAAAGAAGTAAAACGGTGACTTAAGCCGGAGGAAGCGTGGGTTGAGACAGTTTCTTGTCTGCTGGCGTCACCGACGGAAGCTTAGGTCTGACTAAGTGGCTTGCTAAAAAAAAAGAGGCAAAAGAGGACAACGATGGCAAAAGAGGACAACGACAACGATGATCATCGAGCTACAAAATAACTAAATCTCCAGGAGGGGCCCCTCACATCGAAATGATAAGTTCAATTAATATTACTCCTTTCTTTTCCTATAAATCTCTCCTTAATTAATTTCTTTTGTTGTGTGCACAAGTGTTAGGAAAATTTTTTTAAAGAAAAGTCAGCTCGGGGTAAGGGAAAATGAAGAATTTTAAAGTTATAGTGTCTTCAGCTTTTCATGATATTGTCTAGTTTAATTTGCCTAATGTAAAATGTTTAGATGATAAATTAATAAATGTGATTTGTTAATAGTAAAAATGGCTCCTCTTCATTTATCTCACTTCGTGTGAATTTATTTCAGCAGTTCTCTTTCAGGTTTCAATCTTTTTTTTTATTTAGCCAAAAAATATTCGCACGTAAGCCGAGAACCTGGTTGGTATATTGCGGTCACAACACTTTTTAAAGCTAAGCATTTATTTTATTTAGTATGAACTATGAGGATATTAATTGATTAAAATTTTAAAAGGTAAATCTTTGAGTCAAGTAAGTTTAATAAATGAAATGAAAAGAACAGAGGTACAACATTATTTTTTAATAATTTAGAAATCGCATGAAACAGGAATTTATCTATGGTAATTTATGTAAGATTTATTTTCAGTTATTGCGTTGCTTCTCTTAGCATTTTTAATAATTTGTCATTGACCTATCCCGGAAACCTTTTGACCCTACGCTATAACTTTAGCACAATTTTTTAAGTAAATTAATAAGAAATCGCAGGAACCAGGAATTTATATCAGGTAATTTATGTAAGTTTTTATTTTCAATTGATGTGCTGATCCTCTCAACACTTCTACAGCATTTCAGGCGTCATCTGGAAAGCGCCTGCCGTTTCAAGAAAAAAGTCGTGCAGTGCGTGAAATCTTTATCCTTGAAATAATGAAATATGTTGGAAATTTATGGTTCAAGTTTCTCAGCATCATTTCATCATGTTTATCATTGCTTAAATTTGCTTTTGGAAGAACAGTTAAAAGAATATTAAAAAATTGAATTTGTAACCATAATTTCAACACTAATTTGAAGGACAATATTTAATCAATATAAAATCAACTTGAAATTAAGCAATAAGGAATTCAGCAACATGATGATGAGCATCTGTAATCTTATTATTTCAAAAGAAGTATTCAATTTGGGCCTGACACAATGCAGCATAGAATGTCCCATTCCGCTAGCTAGCAGACCACCTTCTCGAAGGTGGTCTGCTAGGACCACAGACCGACGACACGGACTGTGTCGTCGGGCAGAAAGCAAATAAAACTGTTACTGGGAGTGCTGCAAAAATCGCTAAAAGAATACAAGTATTGAAGCAATGTAAATAAAGATTACAGTGTGTCCTACATAAAAAAGCAACTATGATGGTATGTCACAACTGGATGTGAAACAAGCGAATAAGAACGAAACAAATATATTAAGAAAGTACACACAGAAATGCGTGTCCAAGGAAAAAACTCATCCCCTGCTCCACCTGGGTAGGAATAAAAAATAAATGTGTAAAAAAAGAGGGAGAAAAGGGTCCCTCCAAAATAAAGGCAGTACTGTTCATAGTCAGTATATTCGCCATGTTTCCATATGACTGAATTGTCGATGTGGAATACGTTACCATTCCTTGGATTAAGGTGACATCAATATTATTCCAGTGTTCACTGATAGTGGCCTACAATTCTGTCACAAACTGAAACTGTCTGACATTTGTATATCCATCTCTACTGAGGATACTAAACACATTTTCTTGGGGATCGAGATCAAGCGAAAATGGCAGGGCACTTCATGATTTACGACCCGTCATCGAAAAACTATTTTCAAGAGGATTTTGCAACGTGAATGGATCGTTGTTCTGACGGTAAACAAACTTCGTCCTGGAATTTTCCCTCCAAATGGCAGTAAATGAGGTTCTAGTATTTACTGGTAGTCAGTAGCTTTTCATATGGTCTCATGGAAAAGCCAAGTTAACTTCAGCACCAGGTAAAATCTGTACACACTGTATCTAATCACCACCTTCTAGATAGACAAGGTCTGAGGACAGAAGCTATTACGCCATCAGTAGGTCCAATAAAGTGACGTCATCACACATTTATTTTCACAAAATAAAACTAGTCAAAGTTTGTGGTGAATTTACTCCCGCATAAAACATTTTAATGATTTAAGATAGAAAATTTATTTTTAGGACAAACAGGAAATTTTAACTATCACTAATTATATAATATGATATAGAAATACATCACAATAAATAATTTTTTCTCAGAAAGATATTTTAATTTGTATCGTTAACTTAAAATATTCTCTAAAATTTGTATCATCCACCAGAAATTTTAAATAATTTTACTTTCTGAAACGAAAACTGTGATGACGTCATCTTAGAAGACCTAGTGATGACGTAAAAATTTTAGTTCTCAGGCCTTCTGCATCTTGGAGGTGGTGGATCAATTAACACGTCCGGAGGATCCGGCCAACTCCTAGATGTAGAAGGCCTAACAACAGAAGCTTTCACGTCATCACTAGATCTTCTTGTATGACGTCATCAGAGTTGTTGGTCATAAAGTAAAAGCATTTAAAATTTCTGGCGGATGCTACAAATATTATAAAATATCTTATAGATAAATTCCAAATACTTTTCTGATACAAAATAATTAGTTGTGATCTACTTCTGTAGCATATTTATACAGTTAGTGATGGTCAAAAATTGTCATTTGTCGTAAAATTAATTTTTCTATCTTAAATAATTAAAATGTTTTGTGAGTGAGAGAATTTACCACATATTTAAAGTAGATATACTTTGTGAAAACAAAACTGCGATGACGTCATTTCGGAAGATCTAGTGATAACGTCTAAGCTTCAGTTGTAAGGCTTTTTATATCTGGAAGGTGTTGGTCTGGCTTGCTCGAGTAAAAAAGGTTTCGAGTGCAAAGCGTTAAATCTGTATTTCATTTTAAAAACGAAACTCCGATATGAATGGTTTCATTTTAACGATTTATTGTATTTTGTGACCTGGATACAAAATATTGCAGTACCTTTAAACGACAAAGAATATTTCTTAGGTTTTTTTCTTTAATTACGCGATCTCATAAGGAGTTTCTTTGCGTGGTAGACCCAGTGATGACTGCAGACTCATAATGTTGCAAGCCGCTTTATGTTTGCTCACCTCAATTTTTGTTACTGTTAACATAAAGTTGCGGGAACATAGTGTGTAATTCCTGACAACAATCCCGGAACACAATTAATGACTTTAACAATATACGTTTTTAAAAATTTTTTACAATAGCAATCACTCCCTCCAGCAAACTCGGAAATTCCCCTGTTCTTTATCACAAAAACGTTTGCATTAGAAATGATGTTTTTTAAAAATATTATGGAATCGATGGCAGCTATGGTGTGTTCCAGTGGCGTCTCATCATTAAGGGCCAGAGGGGCCTGGCCCCACCGACGAACCACCGTCTAAATCAAAGTATCTTCCTATTATGCAAGACACCTATATGTCTTTCAATAATTTACCTTCATTGAAAAAATGCACGCATTTTACTCTATTTTAATACTATTCATTAAAAAAAAAACACTTAAAAAAGCGATAGTTATACGATTTCCCCCCTATCTAAACCATGCATGGGCCATGGGCGGGCTGGCCCTGAATTTGGCGTGTTTTCTCCGTTCACCGGGTTGACATATTTGGCATTGAGCAAAAAAGGCCATATTGACGCGGAATTAACATGGCTTCCAAACGGCTTATTTGGCGCTGTCTTCGGGCCCCAGATCTTCGGGCCCTCGCATGTTGATCTACACGAACTACACTGTACGGGGAAATTTCGGCAATCAGTAGCTATTTGCAAAATTTTTCGCTTAGGAGGAAGTCATTTTTTTATTTGCGCGATCGTATTTTTGCAGTGCAGTCATATATTTTTCTGTTTTGTTTCCTTGATTTACGAAAAGCAATGTATAAATGTCTTTTATATATGTTGATATTGATTTTAAAATAAGTAAATCATCTAAAAATTATGAACAGGCAGCTATAAAGAACATAAATATTAAATAATTAAATGTGGCTTTTTGTTTAGTAATTATGTAAACTTTTCAATTCAACATAATTAGGTAAAAAATAGCAAAAGTTGTGGAGTAATTTCGGTAATCATTTGTCATTTGAGAAATTTTAAATACTTACTCTGTGAGCACTTGGGAATAGGTTGTTCTATATGTATATATTTTTTCGCGCTTTTAATTCGCACTATTTTTTTTTTCGGGCCCCACCACGGAAACAGGTCACAAGCCGCCACTGGTGGGTTCATTTGTAGAAATGCGTCGCTGTATAAAAACTTCACATTTAATAAAGTAAGTGTCGCTTTCTGAGTTCTTTCGGCTTACATTTTATTTAAATGTGATATATTTAAATTGTACGTTGAAAAATGCAGTATAATGATAGCAAAATTTAAAAGATAATAATTAGAAATCTCAAGAAACCAGAAATTTACATTAAGTTATAATGTTCATATTTTATTATTTTCAGCAATCCAGCTTTGCGCATCTAGTGCACTTAAATATGAATCACGTAACCCCGACTGTTTGGTTGGGTCGATGACTAGCGACGATAAGAGCCCCGACTGTTTGGCTGAGTAGATCAGGGGAAGCTGCTGGACTCAGCTGCGAATTAACAGATTTACGAAGAGAGATGATTTAAGTCTACGACCTTGAAATATGTTGGTTTTCAGTGTATTCTCTGGCTTATTCTATGTATGCACTGATTTTGTAATTGTCTTATAAGAATATTATATTATTATGAAAAATTGCAGCTTTCGAAATATACTTTTTTCGTACTAGTGTAATGCACTTTTTTCAATTGCAAATTGAGTCTAGATATGATATAAAATAAATGATTTTTTTTAACAGATTGAATCCAGAACAAATATAATGGACCTTTAATTTGGCTTACTGCTTCTTAAGTGTAACTACAGTGAAAACCTCCTATAAGGGATGACTCCAAATAAAGGACACCTCTGTTTAAGGTCAATTCTGTTGGTCAAAATCCTATTGTATAAGGATCTTAATGTATTTATCTCTGAATAAGAGACCCTCTATTTTTTCTCTTCTAATGGCGGGCCTCTGTCCATGGAGGCAGTGGCCACTACTAAGGCCGGAGTTGTTAGCCTCTTTATTATGGGGGCACCTAGTAGGTGTACCAACGTCGCCTCCTATGAAAGGACGGACACACTGACATCCACGCCCAGTCGGGGAATGAACCTCGATCGCAAGGAGTTGAACCCGAAACCGTAGTACGGTGCTTTATCCACCATAAAATCTGGTCGGCACATTCGATTTAAGGGACACTGAAAAGTTTTAGAAACGAAATGAGACTTAAATAAATAAATGGAAAAAGAAAAACACCCTTTGTTACACATTTTTTTAGGTTTCAAAGGCAAGTTTGTGGTAAGTGAACGATAGTTTTGTAGCAAAATCAATAAAATTAAAAATAAGGAACAAACCTTGCCTAAAAATTTGCTAGTATGATTGATAAAAAGGCTGGTCTTTTCTACACGAATAGCCATGACCAGCATATGTGAAAATCACATCTGCTCTTCTTTGGGGGTCACAATCTTTCTGTTAAATGAATCTACTGTGTGCAGTGAACAATACCATTTTAGGATATGAAAAATTGAAACTTTGCCCATCTCAACCTAGTAAAAGTTCTCAAGGCTGGAAAAAGTGAATGGGAACTCTCTTTACATTTTTTGCTGGGAGGGTTTGTCCTTTAATAATTGAAACATTCTGGCATACGTGGCACGTTCTTGTTTGAAAGAAATTCATACAGTATAGGGTAGACGCCTCCATGTTTTTTTCTACCAAAATCACATAATTTGTGCAAAGAGACTTGGAGGAATACTAAAAGTACCGTCGGCATACTACATATCTGAAGTCACAAAATGCTGCAGCCACATCGCCCGTCCGAACATTAATATACGATCGGGGATAAATCCTCTGTCACATAATAAATGCATTTCTTGAACTCCTGGATGAGGAACATATATTTTATACTCATCTGGAACAAACAGTGATTGTAAGTCTGTTGGAATAGTAGGAGAGTTTGTGACTGAACTACGTTTTCTTCGGATTATTTTTCTTATTTCTATTCATCATAATTATTTTGTTCATGCATGAGAAACAGATTTTCAACCAGAATGATGTGTCAAAATGAGTTTCACGCCAAGATGGTCGCTCCGAAAAGGCTGCGCCGAAGTGGCCACGCCTTGTCCCATCCCGAACAGAATTGTTCTTTAAATAGAGGTGTCCTTTATTCGTCTGGGAGAAAGCACAGTTGCCAACTACTCCGGAATATAATTAACCAGTTTTTGCATGCATTAATTTTTTAAAAACATTTTATCCAAAAGGTAATAATTGAACAGTTTAAGATTCAAAATTTTGCCATATTTTAAGCCAAAAATTGCTGTTTAAAGAAAGTTGTTAATTATATTTCGGAGTTGTTAATCATTTCTCTACCGTAGAAGAAATTAGTCAGTCACATTTGCTTTAACAAAAAAAAAAACGAATCCTCTATGACAATATGGCAAAAAACAGTTTAAAATTATTGTCTCAATTTTTAAGCATAAATTTGAGAACAGAAAAATAGAGAAAATAGTTGTTGATATTTGCATTTCGAAAACCCACAATTTCGATATAACCTAATGTAAAATACCGAACCCGCCCAGTGACAGGAATTACACACATTGCGTGTTGTACGGTGGATTTCAGTTTCGACTAAACGGCAAATGGTATTCCAAGCTAACGTGAAGCATAAATCCTCTTTCTACCTTACCCAACCAAATGGTCAGGAGTTCTTGAACCGGAGACAGACACCCTGTTGGTAAAGGTACTGGAAAAAGTGTTTACTATGCAAGACATGCCTTAGAAGAGATTTCTGGTTTCTGTAATTGTGTGATTATTTATATGAAAGAATTTTTGAACATAGGAAGAATTTTAGTTTGACTAAGATATGCAAGCGTTGCCGAATAGACCCAGAGACAGGTGATATTATATAAAAGACTGACTCATTTATATTTTAAGACCTTGCAAATCTGTAATTTCTACGAGAAAGCTGCTATGAACAGTACGGTGTATCGAAAACACTTCTTTTTCGAAATTCGCTTCCTTTAGCGCTATTCTTTGGTACATTGCCTCAAAGAAAAGTTAATCGAATTTCAACTACATTGGATATGGTCTTCAGTTGCTGCATTGGACCTAAATTTTGAAAAAGAATGAAAAAAGCAAATTTTTCAAAAAATCCTAAAAAATATATTTTTTATGAAAATTTCTTGTTCCTAGAACTGAAGTTTACCTTAAGTGACTAAATAACAAGTGAGTAAATTTTCAGCTTGATCGATTGATTCAGTTCCCGAATTTAGTGTAAAATTTCAAAAAAGTGAGAGAAATTAAATTTCTCTAACACTTTTCAGAGACATTGTTTCATTTCATTCGCAATCTGTGCTATTTTAAAAATCTGAAAATCCACATGTTCCCTAATTTTTTATCGATTTTTTGCTACTTTCAGCTCCCTTTTATTTCCGAGAGTAAAAAAAAAAAAAATCATTTGCGAGACAAAAAGATCTGTTGCAATCGATATGACGTCCTATTCATGAAGGTCATTAGGCTTTGAAAGGCAAGTGTCATTCAAATTCCTTTAAAATAGTTTTATCCAGATTACGTAAGTTAATTTTTTTTTTCACAAATAAATCGTATGCATGGATATAAGAATGGCTGTGTACACAAAACGAAATCTTTCGAATGCCTAAAGCTTCCGCGTGTTTCCAGAAGAGCATGAAATTCGATTTGGGTACATAATAAAAATTGAATATGAGAACTTATGTATTTTAGGTGGACGAAGATGAACCATATTGAGTGTAGACATATTTTCCTCACGCGTTTTTTTCCGGTGCCCGTTGTAATTGCCTCCACAACGGGCTATCACTTCTAGTACATAATATTTATCTTTATCCAAATGATGCCACGATGATGCTACAGCAAAGATTATTCTGGTAGATTTGGTAATTTAAAATGGCTGTTTCAGTGACATCTATTCTCTCCTAGCTGTACAGAAGATGTCTCTTATGTTGGTCACTTAAGAATGCGGCCTTTTTTTTGGATTTGTACATTTGATCACTAGAAATTCCACATTATTATTTCTACAAATTGTAACTAGGGAGTAAAAACCCTTTCAACTATTACTGATCAACGTGTAGCAAGTTCCGCTCTCATGAATTCTCATTGATGCTTAGGAGCCGTCATCAGGTTTTCATGGAAAATTCGGTTTTCCATTTTGAAAAGGGTTTTTGTCATAACCGTTTAACAATCTTTCAAAATGAGCATCCCTTCGTTTTTTTCACTTTGCGTAGGCCATCTATAAGTATCCAGATAGTGGGGTGTTGTATCCCCAATTCATATTGCAGTGGACGATGTGCTGCCTCCGCATGATTGTTGGTTCGGTCTTCACCATTCAGTGTCCTGTTATGAAGGTTGCCAATTTCCGGAGCAAACCGAGGAGTGCATTTCCCATCTCCTCTTCTATTTACTCGTCCAACGTAGGTATCTTCGAACCAGTTTAGACGTTCTTTAAGTTCATTCCTTGTTGTTCCATTCCTAATTCATTCCCAGTTCATCCATTTGAAGTTACGTTCCTAGATCGTCAATACATTCATCGATTTTGTTTACCGGCACGAAGGCAAGAGCAATTACCATCTTTGCTTATAAAGCGAAATCTGCATTTGTGTTGTAGTCACAGGTCAAAACTAATTTAGATTAAAGGCTTATGCATATTTTGGGATAAATGGAAAAATCATCCTATTAGTTTGACTTCTGGAATGACGTGTTTTGCAGTAATATGAAATGCTTTTTCATAGTCGAATACTATTGAAGCGGTTCTAAGATTTGGTTTTGCTTCTTTTAAAATTCAAACATTCTGACATACGTGGCACGTTGCTTGTTTAAAGGAATTCATACAGTATAGGATAGACGCCTCCGTGTTTTGTTTTTTTTTCTACCAAAATCACATAATTTGTGCAAAGAGACTTGGAGCAATACTGAAAGTGCCGTCGGCAGGCCTCATACCTGAAGTCACAAAACGCTACTGCCAGATCGCCCGTCCGAATATTAATATACGACCGGGGATAGATCCTCTGTCACATAATGCAAAAATTTCTTGAACTCCTGGATGAGGAACATATATCTTATACCCATCTGGAACAACCAGCGATGGTAAGTCTGTTGGAGTAGTAGGAGAGTTCGTGACTGAATTACGTTTTCTTCGGATTATTTTTCATCATAATTTTTTTGTACATGCATGAGAAACAGATTTTCACCGAGAAGGATGCGTCAAAATGAGTATCACGCCAAGAAGGTCGATCCGAAAAGGCTGCGCCGACATGGCCACGCCGAAGAGTCCCATCCCGAACATAATTGTTCTTTAAATAGCGATGAACTAGATTCGGATTTTTTCTTACAGAAGGTTTCACTGTACTTCCATTACGAAGAAGTTTTACACTAAGCAAATAGAAGTTTGGGAGAAGAGCACAGTTGCCAACTACTCTGGAATATAATCAACCACTATTTGCATACATTAATTTTTAAAAAAATGTTTTATTGAAATGGTGAAATGCCAGCAGGTTGAGATTCGAATTTTTTCCATAATTTAAGCCAAAAGTTACTGTTTAAAGGACGCGATTTATTGTATTGCGGAGCATTGTCTGCTGTAGACGAGTTTAGTCAATCACATATCTTTAACGGATGCTAAAAATAAAAAATCCCCTATGCCAATAAGGGAAAAAACTGTTTAAAATTATTGTGTTAGTTTTTATCATTCTCATGTTGGTGAAATTTTCATTACGAAAGCCACAATTTCGATATAGCCTACTGTAAAATACCGAACCTGCGAAGTGACAGAAATTACAAACATTTCCTGTTATATGGTGGATATCAGTTTCGACTAATCTGCATTCGACAAAAAAAGTTATAGGAAGCTAATGCAAAGCATAAATCCTCATCGTACTTTACCCAACCAAACGGGCAGGACTTCTTGAACTCACCAGCAACAACCTACCCAAGCTACGGGAAAAAATGTTTCCTATGTAAGGCATGCCTTAGAAGTGATTTGTGGTTTCGTAATTGGTAGATTATTTATATTAAATAATTTTTGAACCTAGAAATAATTTTAGTTTGACAAAGATGTGCAAACGTGTTCCAATAGACTCAAAGACAGGTGAGATTATTAAAAAAACTAACTCATTTATATTTTAAGAATTTGTAAATCTGTCATTTCTACGAGAAAGCTGCTGTGAACAATACGGGGAATCGAAAATATCTTTTTTTATTCGCTTCCCTTATTACTCTTGGGTAATTTTCGGACGTTGAAACACCAGAATCCCGAAACTACCCGAAGCTGCCGAAACTACCAAGAACCAGCCATGGAGCATAAATTCCCGGAATGAACGAATGCTACGTATAAAAGAATGATATTGAATTCAAGAGGGAGAGCGACGAACGAGACGCGAATTAACGCTGTTGAACGAGTGTCGTGCTGTATGTAGCAAGTAGGTAAATTGATGGTGATTTATAAAATAAATTACTTTTGATTTTACAGAAGTCTGTTTCTTTCTGCCCAAACATCCCATTAAGTGCTATTGTCTGGTGCACTGCCTCAATGAAAAGTGTGTCGAATTTCAACTAGATTGGCTATGGTATTCGGTTGCTTCATTGGACCTTAATTTGGGAAAAATATTGGAAAAAAGAAAATTTTTGAAAATTTTCTAAAAAATATACATTTTTTGAAAATTTCTTGTCCCAAAAACTGAAGTTTACCTTAAGTGACTAAATAACAAAGAACTAAATTTTCAGCTTGATCGATTAATATGTTCAGTTGCCGCAATGCGAATAAAATTTGAAAAAAAGTGAAAAAACTTAAATTTCTCTGACACTTTTTAGAGACATTGTTTCATTTCATTCACAATCAGTGCTACTTTAGAAATCTGAAAATCCACCGGTTCCCTCACTTTTAAGCGATTTTTTGCTACTTTCAGCTCCCTTTTACCTCCGAGAGCAAAAAATGTAAATCATTTGCGAGACAAAATGATCTGACGTCCTATTCATCAAAGTCATCGGACTTCGAAAGGGAAGTGTGATTCAAATTTATTTTAAATAGTTTTTTTTTTCCAGATTACATAATTTAATTTTTTTCACAAGTAAATGTCTGCATGGATATAAGCATGGCTGTGTACACAAAACGAAATATTTCGAATGCCAAAAGCTTCCGCGCGTTTCCAGAAGAGCATGAATTTCTATTTGGGTACATAATAAAAATTGAATATGAGAACTTATTTGTTTTAGGTGGACGAAGATGAACCATATTGAGTGTTGACATGTTTTCGTCAAACATAATCTCTAGTGCCCGTTGTAATTGCCTCCACAACGGGCTTTGACTTCTAGTACATAATATTTATCTTTATCCAAATGATGTCACGATGATGGTTCAGCAAGTATTAACCTGGTAGATTCGTGTAGGTTAAAATGGCTGTCTCAGTGACATCTATTCTATCCTAGATATACAGTAGATATCTCTTATGTTGGTCACTTAAGAATGCGAACCTTTTTTTTTTTTGGATTTGTACATTTGATCACCGAAAATTCGACGCTATTATTTCTACAATTTGTAACTCGGTTGTAAAAACCATTTCTACTACTACTGATCAACGTGTAGCAAGCTCCGCTCTCATGAATTCTCATTGATGCTTAGGAGCCGTAATCAGGTTTTCATGGAAAATTTGGTTTTTCATTTTGTGAAGGGTTATTGTCGGCTAGTCACATTATGTAAGTCAGTTGTCTTGCCAGCTGAAAGAACTACTCAAGTAGGAATACAAGTATGAGAATAATGATAAAATTGATATAATTATATAACAGTTACTTGAATAAATGTCCCAAAATCCTATTAGTGATGTTCATTTGATTCATTCACTAAGATGGTATCCATTTATGTTAAATTGAAAAATGGATATTTGTTTTATACAGGACATTAAAAAAGAACAAAAAAGAAACAAAAATTTAGATTTTGAGATAGTGCTCAGCTGCGAAAAGTAATTATATCAAAGAACCTTAAAGTTCCTAATAACGCAAAACTATCAAAACTTATATTTCCTTAATTGAGAAACTAAACCTTGAAGGATTTCTTAGAATAATAGCAGCATTTTAAATTTAGAGAAAGTATTTGCTTTCTGTTATGTGCTTCCTTGGAAGATAATTTAAATTCTTTCATATTTCTAGTAACAGTTAGAAGTAATTTCGAAAAGTTTCTTTTATTTTTGAAGCGGTGAACTATTGTTTTGGGAAAATAATTCTCTAATATTTTATTTTTAAGTCAATTAGTAATCTCCTTTTTTAATCAAAATTTATTTTCTGTTAATGTAGTTCTGTTAATCTAGTTTCCGAAACGGTAAGCAAAATCAATCATTAAATATCATTATTGTAAGCCAACCAGATTGTATGGTGGATAAAGCACCGTACTATGGATTCGGGTTCAATTCCCGGCGGTCAGGGCTCGATCCCCGACTAGGCGTGGCTGCCATTGTGTCCGTCCCTTCATAGTGGGCGACGTTGGTCCATCTACTGGGTGCCCCCATAATAAAGTTACCAACAACTCCGGACGTAGTAGCGGCCAATGTCTCGAAAAGGACTGCCACTGGGGAAAAAATATCATAATTGTGTTTAGTAAATGTTGATTACATTGTTTGTCTCGTTATGTGGAAAAGGTTAGTCGACCGAAGTTTTATTAGAGAATATTTTCCGAATAGACTTTGTTTTAATTTAATCTATAATAATTATATCCAGAAATTATTCTAACGGCTTAACGCATTTCTGTTTGCAATCATTAAAAATTCAATGATTGCAAAATATTTACTATAAGCTGTTGGGTTGTTTGGAAAGTAATCTCGTTCTTTCCCAACAGAGGACTTTCGTATTTTTTCACAGCCATCTTCACATTTATACCCCATAATCATTACATATATTGACAGTCAATACAGTAAAGCTTGCTTGTGAAAAAGTGCAATTGTTTCTTCCCAGTTTTTGTTTGGTTATTCTCTCAAATATGGAAAATGAAAACCAGCATATTCGGCACAGAATGCGAAAAATGAATTCGGCGTAGAAAACCCCTAGAATGAGGAAAATGAGATTTATCGATTCAATGCTTATTTCGTTTCACATAAAATTATTTCAAAATTTGCATTTTTACAGTGCTGACACAATCAATTAATGCTCTGATTTTACTATAAAATAATAAATGATAATCGTAAGTTTTTAGTTATAATTAATTCTGGATCAGATTTTGTAACAAATGATACTTCTTTTTTCTTAATTTAACTGAATATAAACTATTGATTTGATGTCTCTTAGTAAACTAATTTCCCAGCCAGTACTTTAAAGAGAAGAAGCGCCACTAAAGGGATTAAAAAAATTCTGCGGCGTTAACCCCTTTTTTAAAACACATACTCAAGAAAAAAACGCTTAATACATTTGGATCTGATTATTTCCAATGCTGAGTGCTAAGTTGGATATCGATCGCCACAAAACCTACTCATGTGGAATTGTTTTAAAAGCTCCCATCGTAAAAAAGGTATTGAAAAGTAAAAACTACATTAAAACTGATCACTAACATAAAGTAATAACGAACTAATCGATTTTTTACGTAGTTGCATAAATAAGCTTAATAAAGAATCCAAGCTGCGGATTGGAAAACTATTTCGAGTAGTAAAACGTTCTTTATTTTAAAATGTAAAATGTTTTTTGAATGACTAGAAAAGCTGCTTATTTCAAAAATGGAAACGGATATTGCCCTGGCATGGCTTTTAAATTTCAATAATGAATCTCTTAAATATAATGCATTTTTATTTGCTGTTTCGAAACTTCTATTGAGCTTGAGAAAGAAAGGTAAAGGAAGTTTCTCAAAGCGAGTTTTATGTCTGCTTGCGAGCATTAAGTTTTTGATTTTTGGTTTCTTTTTAAATGTAAGTTCTTCGTTAAGAGTAATTAAAACTCATTGTAGATTTGAAAGGCATTAAAATTTCAGACTTTTACTTTTTAATTCCGCGTTATTTGTTATTACTTTTAATTTTAAATGCCTGATCTTCCAACAGTGGAAAAATATTTAATTGTTTAAAAGACAGATTTCCTACAATAGGTCATTAAAAATGTCACACACTTTAGAAAAAGTAGATCATTGGATTGCAACTTTGACGATTTCTCTGCAGCTCTTTGAATAGCTTTTTCTATATATTGCTTAATATCACATTCATAGCTGGCAACTCTCCCAATTTTTTCGGGAGAGTTCCCGCCACAACTTTTAAACAGTTTTATTTTGCGTTTGAAATTTGGACTTACTGTAAGCACGAAATGCCAAGCAAAAATGAATGGTGGGGAATCTCCTGAAAGGATCGTTGGAGTTGCCAGCTATGCACATTAAATTTAAAGGAAATAATTTTAAATTATTAAATTGCTCGTTTGATTTTATTGTGCAAAATTTAATACGTCTATACATAAGAAAACAAAAACTCTGAACTTTTTATGTAAAACAAGAAGATTATTTATCAATAGCATGACATTTTTACATTTTTCATGGCGTTCGAAAAGAAAATTTTCGTTATAGTGACTAATATTTTTTTTTTTTATATAAAGAATACAATTATGTACAAAACATATTTTTTATATTTCAGATAGCATGTATTTCGAAAGTATGGGATATTTGAAAGATCCGTATCCATGCCATAAAAATTTGTATTTATATCTAATCCGCATATTCAGGGTGGTCATAAAAAACTATCCCGTTCCATTCAATCAATCGAGATGAGATATCAGGTATAGTTATTCAGAGGTATGAGTTCGGGATTGGGATTGTTTAAAACAAAAGATCTCGCATGGTTACAGTGAAAAAAAAATTGAAAATTTCCAATGGCAATATCCAGATTTCCCCCGCGAATGTTGATCAGCGCATTGAAATACCACAAATGCCGTTGGATGGCACACGTATGACGACAATCGGTGGCATAAAACATCTGCAAAGAAAAACATTGTAGGAACTAAAGTCAATACTAAGAGAAGGTGCATTGACAGATTTCGCGTAATTTATTGGAATAGACAGTAAAAATATTGAACTAACAACAGGACACTTGAAAATTTTAATTCCAATTAAAATGGATCGCGCTCCTCTCTCTGGCTTTCAATGGTTCGTTTGTAAATGCTTTATACCCTAATTTTTCTTGTATGACTACCCAATATAATTCATAAATGTTGATCAGATCTAGCTTTTTAACTATTTGACACGACCCTATTTATGTCCGACAAATAGCAGTTGTTAATAATAATAAGGATAATAGAGTATTTATAGTAAATAGAATATCGTGAACATTTAATGTATCTCATACAATGGTCCGAATATAACGCGACACTGAAATTAACACGACCGTAAAATTTATTATCAAGATGATTAGAAAAATCTTATGCTTAGACCTCCAATTTCATGCAAGTCAGGTATTTAACGGGAAATGTTCAATCAAAAAATATCGCGTTATATTTTGGTTAATACGGTACGTATACAGGGTGAATCTAAAGTCTTGGGGAAAACTTTAAGGGGTGATAGGGCACGTAATAAGGAATGAGACTCACATAGCAAGGTGGGGTCTGCCACGTCGTCTTCGTGAAGCTGTTAATAATCACTTCGGAAAAAAGTGTCGAAACAACAGTGCACTTTCCGACCATTGTTCGTTTGAAACTAATGTATTTTTCCCCAAAACAGAAGACTAAAATGGATAGTTTAAAAATTCTATTTTATTTTATGGATGAAATTTTCAGAGACAAGCCTATTGTTTATGAAACTTGGTTAAGAAATTAGACGAACACTTCAATACTTTTCACAAAGTGATTATTACCGGGTAAGTTAAAACGCCGTTTTTGACCCGAGATTGCTATGTGATTACGATTCCTTATTGTGTGCAAGTTTTCCAACCCAAAGTTTTCCCCAAGAGTTTAGATTCACCCTGTATATAAACTCATAATCCCCGTTAGTATTTCGTACGATCTCAAAACTAGATAGTTTTTATTGTAAAAATATTTGCAGCAAAGCACATCTTTTAAATTGAACAAATCGCAATAATTGCCAATGCTACAAAGAAAACTTATATAATTGTACAATTTTTCCCAATACAGAAAACATAAAACTGCAATTATATAAAAATACAATTTTTAAGAAATCCTTTTCAACTTTTTCAGAACACGCTTTTCGAAATCACTTAACACTGGGACAGATGTTATCTAAAATGAATTATAAATATTTTCTAAGTAACAGGTGAGAGTTTTGAAAAGATAAATTGTGTAGGTAATCTGAAAAATGTCAAAGCATAATGTATAACATTTTTAATATTTATAAAGCAAAGTTTTGAGTGAAATATTTATTTTGTCTCATAGAGAAAAATTTCTATTCTTGAATTTAAAATTATCAAACAGAAATTCAATGAGAAGCTTTCTTCTAATGTTCTAAAATAAACAATAATTGTTTAGGGAAAAGTAAGTACAGAATACACGCTATTTTGAAAAAACGGAGTTTTAAATAAAAAGATAGAAAAATTTTAATACTTTGATGTTTCATGTTGCCATATGAATAATTCTGTGATGATTAAAAATAAAAGAATGAACATTTAAAATAATTTGCAAAAAATACTTTGGATGATTTTTATAATCGTCTTAAACAACTTCTGCGGTGTGAGTATATTGATTTCATTTTTTTACGTTTGTACATTTATGATAGTTTTACAACGAAAACAGATTTTTATTTGGTGCTGTTTCTTGCAAACTCCTTTAACTGAAAATTCATTTTTAGAAACACTTTTCATATAATGAAATAGTTAAAAATCCTGTTTTTTTAACATTAAATTTAAATCTAAAACTGGGCAAGTAGAAAAGGTTTCTAAATAAAGTAAACTATTGGTTATGCTTTAATATTAAAATCAGCTGCTGACATGAATTTAACAGAAATGAACTGCTGTATGATACAGTACAAATAAAATTCTTTATAAATACATTAAAAAACTATTATAATTTACAATAAAATCAATAAATATTTAATTTCTTAGCATTTTATTATAATTCGGAATGAGCAATTTTTTGGCATTTCAAATTTGGAGAGTCGAAAAATTCCTATCATTCATTAAAACGAGAAACTTCCCTTTTAAATATATAGTTTGAAAAGCTTATACATTCAATATACAATACACCTTAGTAAAGTTTAAATATTGTTTTATTAAAATTTATCTTAAAATATTTTCCGCAATCTAAATTACTAGCGAACGTTTCTAAAAAAAAAACAATAAACTTTCTGCACAAGATTAAAATAAAAAAAACTGAGAATTTACTATTTATTTTTATGTACGTATTTTAGACGACACGATAAAACTGTTAAATAAAAGAGGTTTATAAGTGTTCTCGGTAGAGAGAGATATTATTTAAAATAGCTCCTTTCAGTTTCATATTTTGAAGCAGCTATTCAAAAGACTTTAATCCCACTAATACCCTACTAAAGCCCTTATAAGGCTAGCACTACTACTAAACCGTACAAAAGATTTTAACTCTAATATGATTTTCTTAAAGCCCCAAAATAAATACTAATTAAAAAATTCACCTTTTGTCATTTAATAAATAAACTGTAGAGAAATATAGTTAAAAAGTAATAAACTTGATAATTTTTTTATAAAAAGGTAATGTATTAACTTTCCTTAATTATCAATATCTGTATATTTAGTGATTTAATCCTACAAGCCTAAGCGAAAGCAGTCTTTTAATGTATTTCACCTTTCGTATAAAAGTTAATCAATGCAAATCGCTATAAGGTGTGTTCAACCGAGATCTTTCGATTCTCCTGCAATCTTAACATTTCTTGGAGCAAAAAGTTCAAATGTAAACTGTACACTAGTTTCAGAAATCGGGAGTTCAAAGAAAAATTACTCCAACTGACTAGAATCATTCTTGGAAATAAATAAGGGATGAGGAAATCTTTCCTAAAGTCAACACAAAGTACACAGACTTAAAGTAGATGTTTAGTTCTAAAGTAAAGATACTTTAGTAGCTTTTTTTTAATGTACATTGAGTGGTAAGGTCAAACGTTTTATTCAGATATTATTAGTTCAATGAAAATTGATACTAAATAAGTATTTGTAAGTTTCCTCTTTATCAGATTCAATCAAATTTGAGTTAACTTATTTATTGCTAGATATGTATGCATTTTTATTTTTGTTTGTGGGATAACGACCGATTAGCTCCGAGTGGACTCTTGGTCGAAGGGGGGGGGTGCCCTTCGTAGTGGTCTTTCTAAAGGGTCCTAACCCGTATTTACGCTAAGTGTATGCATTTTTATATAGAATAGGAAAATCTGATGGTTGCTAAGTTCAAAAAACCTAATTCTGAGTAGGAAAAAAATTGAAAAAGATATATTAATTATAATATATCTTAATTATAACAATGTATTAATTTAATATAATTTGTGTTTTACAATTTATACATATTTTTAACAACCTGGTACATTTCGCGGAAGTGGAAAATTTAACTACCGGTTAGGAAAACAACTCATAAAGCTATATTATATAATTTATTATTTCTTTTCAGTTAATAAATTAAGTGCTAGATAATTTATACATATTTTTACCAAACTGGAAAATTTGATGGAAGTTAAGAATTAAATTTTGGTTAGAAGAAACGCATAAAGCTATATTACTTATTTTTTAATATTTAAGTTGTACTTAGAGTTAGTTAATTTAAAAAGTATTTATAAGAATTTGGAAAATATCATGAATGTTTAATTTAAAAAAATCTTTTGGTTGGGAAACGATACTGATAAGGATATGTCCTTTATTATTTATCTCCTATAAAAATATTTACAACACAATAAGTTTCCTTTATATTTCCGAAAAACATTTAAGCTATTATTAGTTCAGTAAAAATTGATGTCAAATAAGTGTTCATAAATTCTATCGTTAATCTGATTTAACCCTTTAACGTGCGGTGTCCTTGACGTGATGACGTAACTGACATTTCGACTGTTTTGATTCAGGAACAATAAACTTGATTTCAATAAAATACCTAAGGAGAACATAGTTACAAGAGAATTCTTTTTTACTTAGTACATAATTCCCCGTAAAAATTATCGATTATTTTTAAAATGGACGGCCGAATCAGTACCGACATTTGATGAAAACTGGAGAATGTGATGAAAATATACATCGGTATATAAGACAAACTTGATAGGCTGTCCTATGCCGAAAAAGATCAGCCATTGCCATCGGTCGATTTATCTAACAGCAAAATGGCGGTCGATCGAATCTCCCAAAGCGTGCGACAGAGCTGGCGTGTCACACAGCTGGCTGCGCCACGGCCGTACAGCCAGCTGTGTCAAAAATGCTCTTTAGCTCTGTGGCAAACGATGCGCGATTTGATAGACCGCCATCTTTCTGGTAGTTCAATCGAGCGATGCCAACGCGGGGCACTTTTGGCATTGGGAAAGTGTTGTGCTTCAAAGAGTTAATCACATTTATGTTAAGTGTTAGATAATACTTATATATATAAAATTTTATCAAAATGGGAAATTTGATAGAATTAAAGTTCAAAATAAAAAATTTGCTGGCAAATAATGTATTACTTGTTATTTATTTCTTAAAAAGATCTTTCGATGCAATATACATTTTCTCTATACTTTCTGAAAATAACTTGAACAATTTTTGTTTAAAGAATAGATAAATATAACCTTTTCATTCCAGGTCACAAGGAAAGGGCAAAAAGCACTTGTAATCGAAAACCCATACCCACAGCTAATGCACTCTCTAGAACTATGAAAGATAATAAAGAAACGAAATTATTATACTATTGGAAAAATGACATACGCTCTCTACATTTTTGGCCTCAAGATACTAAGGGAAAATATAACTGACTGTCACATGTTATCGGAAATTGAATTTTGTTTTATCAGAAATAATAGATTGCAATACAGGAAGTATAGAAAATACGTAATTAATCAGAAAACTGAACAGAAAGAATAGTAGTTCGGATAAATCTTGGCAGTTTAGTTTTTTTAGACCAGATATTAAATAAAACGTCATAGACACTGAATGTCATTTTAGATTTATTTTGTATCCGAGTTGGGTGTATTTAGAATTTTGATTAGTTTCATGGAAGCCTGTTTATAATGCTTATAAGAACATGTGACTGAACCGTCTGGAAAATATAACATATTTTACGAGACAATTATACAATTATGTATATATTTTTTAATATTTAGAAGTATTTAATAAAACCAATGAATAGATATTTCAATGTTGAATGTCCCTTAACAAATGGCCATCATTTGAATGAAATGTGAAAGGATTTCTAGCGTCTTCTATAGTGGTAAATTCCAACGTCCTGTGTTTAATAATGTTTTCAGATGAACCACACAATTTATACAAGAAAGCCCTGCATTTGAAATGCACATTAACTGCAGGATATGCCAGAAGTCACCTAGCCAAATCACATTATGCTTTGGCCACTTGTCGGACAATACTCAGCCTTCTATCATAAAAAAGGCTCAAAGCTATGCTTAAAAGAAATTGTAAGCATTTAAATTACAAAAATGTATACTCTTAACACCTAGTAAACTACCTAGTTGCTTTTATTTTAAGACTACGTTCAACGTTCTGGTTATTTTAAATGCACAAAGTATGGTACTGCGTTACATACTCGGTTTAAAAAGATACAATCAAAATTTAAAGCAAAGTATTGCCTGCAAAATTGAGCCAGAGAGAAATTGACATTTTAAGTTCAAAAATGCAGTAAAAAAGATAGGAAAATAAATGATTTTTTTTAAGTCACCTATGAAGTATTTTTTATCACTTAAGTTTTCTAAAGTGATTCCTATTGTAACAACTTTTATATTACATTTCAAAAGTAAATTAAAACGATAAATTTCCCCCACTAAAACTACCAGAAATAGGTATATCTAGACAATCGCATATTACTCATTTCAGGAAAAGGAAAGTCTACTGTTTTATTGCGAGGAAATTGAGACGCAATATTTCTTGCATGCAATAACATAAACTTCCCAATAACATATACTTCTCATCCAGTTGTCGTTAAAAGTGTATTTTGCTTTAGGTTTTTCTTCTCCTATTCTTCCAACAAAATCTCTCACACAAACAGTCAGAAAACTTTAAATTTAAGTATATCAAATACATATGGAGTGTCTCGCAAACACTGGCCTAGGCTTTTATTACTTAATTATTGATCATAGACTCATACAATAAATTATAAAGTTCCGAAAAAAGGGTACATAATTTTATAGACGCGATAAAAGTTTTCGGGAGATTAAATCGAAGTAAATTCAAAATTAATTTTAATATGGCCCCCTTACGAAAAAAAAAATTCACGATTCTTAAATTATGCCCCATATATTAGTTAAGTAGTGCATCAATTTTCAACCTTTCTTTATCAAAAGACTCATATATATGAAAATAAACATATGTTGACTTAATTGTGACTTGTGTTATTATTGGTATTGTATAGTCTCCTTACAATTGCTTTTAAGCATAGCTTTGAACCTTTTTTATGATAGAAGGCTGAGTATTGTCCGACAAGTGGCCAAAGCATAATGTGATTTGGCTAGGATTTTAGCTGTACCTATTTAAAATTGCGTATGTGTTCGCCGTAACACACTATCCGAAATTAAATGACTAGTACGTTGGACGAAGTAAAATAACCAGGCTACTAGCTAACTTACTATTATTAATTATCAAACTTTACGCGCTGTAATTGCAACTCTACCTACTTAAAAAGACTGCATGCAGCCGGACAACCTGCGTTTATATAACCTAACCATAACGTCTGATTTCCGTCCAGCTGCGTTCTATCCGGCGACGCTATCTGCAGTAATTATTTAGACTTAGATCCTAATTTTGTCGCTTTGTGCCTGTTTCTTTACTATCATTTTTCTGTATTCAATCTTTTTTTGTTTCTTTGTTAACAGCTGATACAAGTACGGTCAAGGATTTGAGTTCTTTTTTTTCTCTTTTTCTATATACTATTAATCTATTTCACGCAAGCACATTTAGATGCTGTCCAACAACATAAGAAAAATGCTGAAGTCTAAATGCATATGAGTGAAAATATATATTTCCTTTGAAAACAGACAAGTCTGTTTCTATATCTGGATAGTCAGAATGGGGAAAATGCGTGATTAAAGTGTTGAATGACAGGGTACGATACACAGATTCTCAGAACGTTTATTACCGTTCAGAGACTATAAAGTTACGATCAATTGCGCCAAGCATTAGAATAATGTCCTCAAAAATCGCACATCAACCATTTTATTTTTCGCCAAATTAAAAAGTCCTATTTTTTTTTAGTATAAAACATTTCATCCCTGCTCTGATTTTACGTGCACACGATATTTTAATTAAAAAATAACCTTACAAATAATCTAAACAAAAAAGTCGTTATTCTTTTATTTTTACTTCAAGATTCTGAATCATTTAATAAACTTGAAAGTATAGCAACCTAGATATGCTTAATCCTCTTCTTTCCACTGGGGGTTACAATTACGAAATGGCGGAGAGCAAAAATTAGCCTTTTGCGACACGTTTTTTATCGATATCTCCTAAAATAAATCGAATTCCCCCAAAACCTCTTCGAGGTATGTTGGGACCCGTCCGGGAGAATTTCCATACAAAATTTGGTAGGTGTACGATCAGCCGTCAGGAAGCTATGCGGGACACAGACTAACTAACTAACCAACCAACTAACTGACATTTTACAGTTCGTTTTATTAATATAGAAGGGTTTAAATAAGAAATAAAATGGTTTATATACGGCAGGATAGTTAAGACTTCAGAATGCTTAATCTATATTTCTGTTTATTGATCAAGCGTTTATTTTCGCAAATTTTTAAAGAATAAATGATGGTCATGGTACGTATTAAGTATACACCCACACCAGGGGCGTAGCAAATGGGGGTTTAGGGGGTCATAATCCCCCATGAGGAATTTTTTGCCATACAAAATGTATATTCTTTACTCCCTTATCACACACATGTATGCATATATGGGAGTTGCAGTAGTAGTAACCCCCCATGAAAAATTTCTGGCTACGCCCCTGACCCACACACACAAGTTGAATTTTACCTTAGTAAATTGTTTAAACACGTTTGGGAATAGTTGAAATAAGAAATAATTGTGTGACTCTTAATGTTAATCCTTCAGGTAGGTATAACTATATATTTATAACCACTTATATATTAACTCTTTAAATGCCGCACTATGATCCAGGAATAGAAGATATAATTTGATCAAAAATAATGATCAAAAATGTTATGCAGTAATAAAGGTTTACTTGATAATTTGGTGTGAAATGACGAAAATTTAATTTAAAAAAAATTAAAATTAGTATAATATTTTATAAGAAATGCAATGAAAAAATGCATAAAATAACGATAAAAACAATTTTATGCTTGCATACTCGTGACTAATAATACAGATAATATAAATAAATGCAATTCAAAAAATGTAAAATACCTTATCAAGAAAGAATAAAATATTTTATTCTTTAGAGGGTGATTAGAATTTCAATAAGTAGTACACAAATTTTAAAACATACTAAAACACTAATATCTTTTTATCATTTTTAGCAGTTTTTTCCAATGTCTGTGATATGGTAGGAAGTTTGCATGGAGTATTTTCTTGCATTAACCCATTCGTGCCTGGATACTTTTGCGACTTTCTTCGATTTTTGCTAACACCAGAAGTAATTGATAAATTTCTGATGTCAACTTTTTGAACAAGGGATGATTTCTTTTAAAATCGTTATGTATAAAAATTGAAATGTCAACATCCTACTTGCCATATTAAAATATTTTGAGGAGTTGAGGTTCAATACTCGCGAATAAAGGCTAGGAAAAAAAAATAACGTTTTCGAATGATAGCGATCATGCCGTCCCAAAAAAGGGACGCTAGGCATAAATGGGTTAAAACATATGTTTATAGTACTATTTGGAACACTACAAAATGCCTTTATCATGTAACTACAAAATGCCCTTATCATGTAACGTGCATCTCAATTTTTTGCAGACTTCGACTGATGAGTGCAGGTATAATGTTGATTTAAGGATTCGTTTGAAACAAATTTAAATTTATTTATCTTCTAAAATTTTACTGCCACATATGTCTCCAGGTGTAATCCGCTCAAAACTATTATCATTTATTTCTTCTACATCAGTAATGCAGTAGTTTTCATCAAGGGGCAATTGACAAATGATTGACTTATTTCAATCATCCGATAAATAATTTTTTTTAATCAACATTGTCTATAGTTATAAATTTCTTAGACTGCACCATGTACATTATTGCTACATACATCTATACAAATTCTTATTGAAATGGTGTCAAAAAATTGCAGAGTGTAGAAAGAAAATCAAGCATGTGCTTTGATGTCACTCCCTCCCATATGTTCCCTTTACATAAAGAGAACTTAAAATAAACAAATAAACCCTCGTGAAGCATACATTGATTGCTAACAGAAGAAACAAGCAGCTATCTAACCTCAAATGAAAGGAATGCAGAACTAAGTAACCACCCACTTCCTGTTAAAGGGGTGAGAGATACAACTTCCCACTTACACTCCCCATCCATTCCTTCACCCTTCAAAAATAATTAACATACAGTAGTCAACAAATTTTAACTTTTTTTCTGCCTCTGATCTGTAAATGGGTGGATTTACTTAAATTCGGGGGGCTGAATTCACTGGTAAAATCAATTTATGCCTATCACGTCACATTTCCAAGAGGCACAGTAAAATCAGAAACAATACCGGCAAAATTTGATATATTTGAAACTAACAAGAAATTCATATTAAGAACTTCATAAATCAATATTATTTTATATGTATACATTGGTATTTATATGTATAGACTTGCCAACATAGATGTCATCTTTTTTCCTGTCCAAAATGCCCTTCCCACTTGGTTTGAATGAGGACCAAGCCGCTAACTCGATATTTGTCAGTCTGATATCAAACGATGGATCGCTGAACAATTTTTCTATTTGTGGTCAACTAAATATACTTTCTTTTAAATTTGCTTAACTCAGATTGAGAAACTTTTCTTTCAGATGATTGAAGACCTGACCTCATTTATGCAGAGCTTTAATAAAGTTCTTCATAGAACCCAACTTGACGTGAATCGGAGACAAAGTGATTTTATTGGGCTCAACCAGTGGAGTATTTTTCACATTTTCCTTTACACTTACATGTGATTTCCTTATAAGCCACTTTACTGTAAGTGGCCTAAGTTTCATAAGTTTCTTTCACGTCTACAGCATGAGCCAAAGGCACAGATGGAAAAGTATTGCCATTATGCAGTAGTACTGCTTTCAATCTGGTTTTCCTGGAGTCAATAAAGAGTGACTATTCTTGAGGGTTAGGTTGTACACCTAGCTGCATCAGCAGACCATGGACATCTCTACATACACACATTGAATTCTGCATGTCTAAATATGGAGCGAATGAAGTACCTTTTGATCTGAAACAGGAAATTTTTGTACCTGGAGCTAGAAGGTTTCGCTGTTGCAGTCTCGACCCCAAAATATCAGCTTGCTGTTTTGAATGTTTTAGATCACGTACCAAATTGTTCAACTCCTTTTGATTAAAGATCTGAGGGGAAAAATCTTGAGAATGAGGAGAATATTTTCTACAGGTTCTTGATCAGCGTCTTCAGATGCACTTGACATTATTTCTGATGCTATGTCTTGCAGATTACAGGCAGGAACAGGCAACCTTTCATTATGTCACCGACAAATGCACTGAACATACATTTTATACTTTATTTTATGTCTAGTTTTGATAGAGAATGCCCAGCAATATTCGTGAGAGAGAAGTTATAGGCTGAAAAATGATCCTTAGGCTAATTCCACACCATAGGAATTTTGAACTGCATAGCTCGGCATTTTCCTTTCAGTCACTTGGTTAAAATAGTGTACATGTATGCACGAGTAGTACATGTTATGCCCGAATATGAGGCGCAAAAGTTTTATTTTGATCACCAAGAGGACTATCAAAGTATAGTTTATAGGCCTTCTTAATCAAACCAGTAATTATTTTTTGGGGCTTTTGGGGTGAATTTCTCACAGACATAACAAAAGTTGTCGGGGTGGTTAAGACAACAACTATGTTTACTAGTTGTTATTTTTAGTAAATGTAAGTTTTAAGTATAAGGCAATTTTAAAATAAAAAATACCTCTCAATAGAGAACACTCACTTATTAAAAAAAAGTCTCAATACATTCTTAGGCTGAGATAAATACAATGGTAATTGCACCATGCATGTTTCGACATTCACTAGGTCATAATCTTTATTTCGCACTACTGAATTATCTGTCCATCTAATGAATAACACTTGCCTGAGTAATATCTGACATCAAGTGACAATTTGTTGATCTTATAGCACTCTTGTACCAAACTTAAAGAAAAAAAAATTAAAAATTAAACATTAAAATAAAAGAACGGAAAGTAGTGAAATTAAGAAAAAAATAAATAAAAATCCTTAAAAACTCAAAAATCTTATGTGCTAGAGCATTTTGAAAGGTAGATTCGGATTCTACACACCAAAATACGTACTAATTGATGTATCAGATCCCAGAGGCAAAGGAATCACATCCCAGAGAGGCAGTGGCCGTTGAGTAGTGATATCGTTAATGCCTTTGACAGACTTTTGTTTAGCAGATATAAGCACTGTATGTATTAAAATCTAATAAAGCAACCCATACATGTGGCACTCCTGATTTCGTATATCGTTACAGGCCAATGTTCCTTTTATGGAACATTGCATTTTTATGCAAGATTGAGAAAATATATCTTGCTATTATTTGAATTTCTTTTATTTTCTCTTTGAATTTATCCTTTGGAACTACAATAGGGTAATTTTTGGGTGAACTTTAAAAATTGTGTGTTTCTTTGTGTACTGTAAAAATCGTAAAAAAGTCGATTTTTAGGAACTTTTCTGGGCTAAAATTTTTACGTTTGAAAAATAAATAGTATATCAAAAAATCAACCACACTTTCAGTAATAAGCAGTATTTTTTTCAAGCTGATAGATATAAGATTTTATTTTTGAAAAAAAATATTAAATATGATGTTCTAAAAAAGGAACATTGGCATGTAAAAAGGTTTAAACAAAGCATTAAAGATCTATTTTAGGATAAAAGCATGTTTTTGTTCGTTTTAAAGCATATTTGTTTAATCTTAAGGTACTAAAAAATCCATTTTACTTTGAATAATCAATTGATTTCAAATGCACTAGTCATGTAACATGGAAACAATTTTAAATTGAAATTAAATATTACTTAACCTTCATAATCGCCTTTATAACAACGCAATCATTGTTTTGAAATACAAAATAAGATAGACACTTACAACTACTTTTACAAAAGTAAAATTAAGTCTCATGATGTTTATATAAACGGATTAATGATATTTTATTCTGCAGAGCTTTCTTCTTATCTTTACTAATATCTACATTGAATGTGACTTTGAGTAACAGATATATCCCTAGGTAAGTAAATACTACTAACGCATATTTTAAAAGTTTTCAGTAAATGGAAGAAGAATAATTAAAAAGGCAAGTACTTCATTCGAATTATTGATGGTAATTTTCTGCTATTAATTATTCGTACACATACGTTCTATAACGTATATCGTAATGGTGAAGTAAATCTTTCATGCTATAAGGCTCGGGAAACACATGCATATTCTCTGAAAACCCAGTAACGTTCAAAGAACATTTCTGATAGTTCTCTGGAATTTTAAAGACCTTGCAGTAAGCACATTGACATTAAAAAGAGATAAAGGGGGCTGAAGTATTTATTTTTTTACATTTTAATAAACAATAATATTCTATAGACTATTCGATAGTTAAAAACACAGGGAGCCCAAAAATTTTTGGACATTTCACAAAATTGATTAAAAAAATTCTAAACGGAACATTAAAATGCAATTGCTAATTAACTGAATACATCACAAATCCAATGACTTTCAAAATGAGTTCCTTTGGTGGCTCGCAAATCTGAATGATATTCGATTTCATACCAAGAATTTGAAATCATCTGAGTTATACAATAAATAGCTACTGTACATTACGACATGTTGTCCTGCAAACAATATCTTTGACGCAACCTCACATGAAAAAAGCCAAATGAGTTACTAGGTGGTAAATCCGGCGATGTAGGACGACGTGCCACCGCGACCTATCCATCTGTTTACAAAATGCCGATTCAGGTAAAAGCGACCAGACGTTGACCAATGTGAAGGTGAACCGTCCTGCAGAAAAATCACATTGCCAACCTTTTGCTGCAGTCGCCCTGCCAACTATGCTCTTCTGAATCTACTGCCAAGTCCGTGACACCTAGCTCCTAAATTTAATACTGAGTGTTCAACATTCTTTCACAGGCCATATTTTGCTGTTATAAAAATCAATTTATCGCCACTTGGTGAATTTTCTAATTAGGAAAAAAACGCCTGAAAGAAAGAAAATCAGACCAGAAAGAATTCTAAAAAATCCTTGTAATAACAATAGATGAAGGAATAAAAATAAAATGCCGTTCTACGAATCCTTTCGAATTTAAAAATGTTTCTTTTACTTCTCACAGTAACTTTTCCTCCGTTTGTTATTTTACTTTATGTAATAACAAGAGAATAAGTAACTTCGGTTTTCAGTGATTTTTACGTTTATAATGACATATTTGAGGTTTTAGGCGTACCTACTTATTGTTATATATTTTCGATATATTGCATTTTTCTATAGCGTACGCTTATTACGGTTGAAACGAATAATATTAAGTATCGTTTACTGGTATTTGAAGCAGAATCACGATTTCCAGAGCTCCGTTAAGTATCCGTTTCTGTATGTTCTTTGATGCAGAAAATGCTACGGAGATTTTTCCATATAGGTATGCTAGATACTCCACTAGAATAAACAAATTGTTTCAGAATATGAGATTACGAAATTCTCTTACTCTTATTATAGTTTATTATTTTCGAGATGTGTTAACATTTTTCTGTTGGTAGATAAAAGAAAAGATTTACTGTAAAATACCATATTCAAACATTATTTTCCTTGTAACCGAGAAATGAGTTGACTCTGAAAACTGGTATACACAATTTAAGGGCTTACTAAAATAAAATATTAACTATTTAGTCAGCAAAATTCTCAAATTTCGCTGACTAAATAGTTAATGTTTTATTTAATTACTTTCACTATTCTACAGTAAAAATCTGGTCTTTATCATCTAATCGCCTCTCCCCTTATTTTAAGTAGAATCTCGCCTTATTTGAAGTAGAATCTCCTCTTATTTGGAGCAGAGATAGCATCGGACTTAACTGCATAGGTCTTAAGCCTTATTGCACGAACAAAATTTCCAGACATTTGGTTGCCGGCACCAATTTCGGAAACTCGATGAGCATGCAAGGTTGTCATTATAAAAAAAAATCGGCTGTGCTCACAAACTCCAGAGTTTCGCCGAATTGGCGATTGTTAGAGCACGTAATTATAGGCAGTATATCGCCACTCAGCAACCTTTTTTAAATATTTGGGATCTCGAGGGTTCCATAAATATGAAATTTTACTAATGCTTTCAATCAGATTTATTTCCATATCGCTATTCCATTTAAGAGACATCTTTTCTTCGCTCATCATTACGATCGCCGAGTCTTCTGCCATCTTGTGACGTAGAAATAGGAAGCACTACCAGCTGGATTTTCCCCTCGTCGTTAATTTTTCGCAATCGTTAACTTTGCCCCGCCTTGAGGTGGAGTTTTAAGGAGGAGCGTCAAGGGGTTCATGTGATTGGCTAAAAGACCTCCCGTTTTCTTCGGGAGTTGTTAGCGCAGTCGGTAACCAAACAACTGGTTCTGCCCAGTTGACAGCTAACACCCGACGATTTCGTGAACCACCGGGGCAGAATTCCACCCTACAATTGGCTGAGATTCCAGCAAACATCAAAATTTTGGCCTCTGAACGAAAAAATTCGAGTTGACCGCTCCCTAGGTAACAGAGGGAAATGTCCAGAGAAGAATTTTCCGCAACTGGTTGGGGCAACCAAATTGTTCGAAATTTTGTTCGTGTAATAAGGCCTATAAAGAAGACCAATTTATGCAAAGTCAAATATCAAATTTTCCTTCTCCCACTTACGTGAAAACAGCGGTGGGAGAGGAATTTGTTTCCTTGCGTATGTGTGTTTTAGGGATATGAGTATCAGGGATTTGGGAGCCGTATTTTAGCAGTTAATGGTTCGGGTTTTGTTTGAGCAAAAATATCAACAAAAATTGACCATGACTTCATTTGCAATAGCTCTAAAAGTTATTTTTTTTAACTTGCAATTTTCATCAGTTATTTAGAAAGCTCTTAGAGCAATTTTGGGTATTCAATTTATTTTTAATAAATAAATCTCATTTTTTGCCTCTTTGTAGTCCTGCGCACAGTATTTCATGCTATATATGTATCACACTAACTTAAAAATTCTAATACATAGAGAAAAAGAGCCTACACTGAAATTACGAAAAAAAAATTTTGTTCGGATACATTTAACGTTATAATTTTTGCATTTATTTGCACAAGTACGTAGATAATAGTTATAAAAATTGCAATTATTTATTTTTTAAGTGAAAAAAAGTCTCAGAAAAAATATTTTTCGTCACTTTAATAATATTCTACTATTTTTCAATGTCTATAACAATTTCTGAGGTAATGGGATACGTATTTTCCATGAAATGCTGCACGCAAGGCTATATACAGACAAAAATAGAACTTTAATATTTTTATTTTTAAAAATAATAATTTAATATATAGACTTGTTCCATGAGGAATAAAAGATTAATAAGAATATTTTAAATAACTATTAAAATTTGCAGGTTTTCGAAATTATTACATTTTGCGTTATTACAAATCAAACCATGGTCGTGTTTTGCTGATATTTTTTTTCTCAAAGGTACCTTGCTCTTTAAAGCTAAGTACATCCATCTAAAATAAATTATTAATAAAAACAATTTGAATAAAGCAATTATCTTTACAAAATAGCTGACACCATATCATCTAAAGTAAATAAAAGGGCACATACTATACAGGGTCACTGGTAACTCGAAGTATTCCTGGTAAGACGTGATAGGGGAGCTAAATTGCTACAATTTTAACTCCCATATGTATGGTCGAAAATCAATAGTTTTTGAGATATTTGATTCGTAAACTTTTTTTTTCAAATAACTCAGAAATTGACATTCAAGTACAAATTATAAAAAATCTACTGATTAAATGAGCTTCATTTCAATTAATTTTCTTAGCTGACATTCTAAATAAGCTGACGTAATCAAAAATAAGTGCAAAAATACTTCAAGATTTAAATTCGAGTATTTTACTTTTTTTTTAAACCTAAAATGCATGATTTTTTAAAATGGGTAGAAAATTAAATTGTAACTTCATTTAGTCTTACATATGCCAGGGAAAATATTTAAAAAAAATATTTCAGCATGTAGTGTCCCAGAAAAATATTCCAACAAGTTCAAATTCGAAAAATTACAATGTCCACCTTAATACCTCTCAAAAAATAAAACAAAGTAATATTACCTAATATTCGTTATTTAGGCCTAATACTACTATGGTTTAATATTTTTGCATTTATTTTCATTTAGAGATAATAAGCAATCAAAAGCAATCAAAATTCGAGAAAAGATGTGTTCAGGAAACTGGTCTGACACGTTATGAATTTGTCTACTTTCTCAAGAAATAATTTTGCCATTCATTTTTAAAAACTAAAATATTTTTCCATAATGGTCATATATTTATTTTAAATGCATATTTTAGACAAAAACTATAAAATGTTCTTTTTATTGCGGAAAAATGAGAGTGTGCCCAAGTGGCTATATCATGCACTGTAGCATTAATTTTTAATTTTTCCTTTCAAAAAATGTTGTTTACTTCAGAAAATACTACAGCAGTAAACGTACAAATTACAAATAAATGTTTTGCCATTAATTAGCTATCCAAAAAGGTATTACTGTCCATCTAAGGGCATGTAATTCATAAAGAAGTGTGAGCTTTATTTAGCGCAGTTAAAAAATACGAAAAGATACCGCTTCATTCATCGTTTAGGATCGTCGGTCAATTGATGAAGCTATCACTGATTTCAAGACCTTAAAATCTTATTTGATCTACAGCAGATTCTGAGCTTCAAACTGGTAACGACTCTGCGTTAAGCCAACACCTCCTAGATATAGAAAGCCTTAAAACTGCTACGTCACCAAGTTTGACGGCATCATTTGGCCCACATTTAAAAGTTTGATTATGAAAAAATAAAGCTATTAAAAATTTCTGGTGAATTTATCCATGATTGGCAATATTTTAATAATTTGAGATAAAAAATATAATTTTACGACAAATGGCAGTTTTTAACCATAACTAATTAAATAATGTGATAAGGAAATAGATCATACTGAATAATTTTGTATGAGAAAGATATTTTAATTTTAATGTTTAATATAAGATATTTTCTAATATTTTGTAGTATTTACCAGAAATTTTTAATAGTTTCATTTTGTGAAAGTAAAACTTTTAAATGTAGGCCAAATGATGACGTCAAAGGTTGGTGGCGTAGGAGTTGTAAGGCTTTCTATATCTGGGAGGCGATGGTTAAGCAAGCATATTTTACGTAAAAATCACTTGGTTCCCTCCACTTAGTGGGGCGAAGGGCTTTGTCTGATGAAGACTGAAAGAACATTTTGGTCGTAACGATCATAACGTCTTATAAGTAACATGTTATGATCGTTTTTTCACGTGAGTTTTTTCATGTGTGTTTTTTCACAAAGCTCTTATTTATTTTATGCAAGCATGTTTTGTTCATTATAACATATAAGAACAAAGCGTGCTTACTCACCACCTCCTAGATATAGAAGGCCTGAGAACAGAAACTTTTGCGTCATCAGTAGGTCCACTAAAGTGAAGTCACCACACATTTATTTTCACAAAGTAAAACTATTCAAAGTTTGTGGTGAATTTACTACCGCATAAAGCTTTTTAATGATTTAAAATAGAAGATTTAATTTTACGACAAACAGGAAATTTTAACTATCGCTAATTGTGTAATATGATATAGAAATAGATCATAATAAATAATTTTTTATCAGAAAGGTATTTTGATTTTTATCTTCAGCTTAAAATATTTTCTAAAATTTGTATAAACCACCAGAAATTCTAAATAGTTTTACTTTATGAACGAAAAACTGTGATGACGTCATCTTAGAAGACCTAGTGATGACGTAAAGGCCTCTGTTCTCAGGCCTTCTATATCTAGGAAGTGGTGGCTTACTCGTCGCAGAGACGAACCTCACACAACGACACAGCACACAGAAGTTTGAGATTCTCATTCTGATGTGGATAAGATTTTAGCACGTAAAACGGTGATAACACAGGCCTGCGAAATAGAAGTTTTTGAAAAATACAAAAGATGTGTTTGCTTATTTTTATATTATTTGGTGTGCTGATTTCGAAAATGACCTCATTTTTTTCCCCATCACATCAGGATTTTTTGTTAAATCAATATGGATATTTTTGTAAAATCCTATTTGAAAAAGAATTCTCACGAACAATTTTGCATGTACTATAAAGCAGCACTAGATTTTATCCATTGAAATCTATGTAAAATAATCTATTCTTGGTGAGGCAAAATGATTTTCCATCTTTTCATGTTATTATTTGTTTTTTATTCGTTTAAATTGATGAAAACTATTGTTGCCAGATCGCACGAGTTGACTGGTTGAGAGAACAGAAAGTTACCCCGATTTTAAACTTTTAAAATCAAATTATGGTATAGCTTCTAGAAAAAGAATGCATCCTATTTTAATCTGTTTTTATTAAAGTATCTTACTGATAATATTAAAAGATATTGACCAAGAGGAGCAAATGTATATATATCAATATTGCAATTTGAAGCAAATTTTAAACTGAGCAAAGAACAAAACAAATAAAAAAATATTTCTATTTAAGTACAAACTCTTTTTCCTTTGAAACTTCTTTTCGACATTCTTCGTTTATGTTTAATATCAGGCCTATCTCGTGTTAACATCCAACAATAGTCAGCGAGCATATTCTTGTCCCATCTTCCTTGATATTTACGCTCCATATATTTGATGTCTTGGTGGAACCTCTCACCCTGTTCTTCGCTGACTGATCCTAAATTTTCAGGAAAGAAGTCCACATGTGAGTGAAGGAAATGCATTTTGAGACTCATGAAGCAACCCAATGCTTGAAATTTGTCCAGTATGTTCATTACAATTGTTTTGTAGTCAGGATGCTTGTAATTACCCAGAAATCTACTAACGATATCTTTGAAGGCAATCTAAGCTTCCTTTTCTTTTGTTGAAATGCTAGTCTGAAATTCTTTATCCTTCATAAGTTTGCGGATATCTGGACCAACAAAAATTCCCTCCTTCATCTTGGCTTCGAATAAATATGGAAACTTTTTGCACAGGTATTTGAAACATTCGCCAACTTTTCGAATTGCTTTAACAAACTGCTTCATTACACCTAACTTAATATGGAGAGGGGGTAACAATACTTTTTCTGGATCAACTAGGCTGTTTCTGATAACATTTTTCATGCCTGGTTCAAGTTTTTGTCTTTTTGGCCATTCCTTCTTGACCCAATGTTGACTCTTATCACGGCTGTCTCACTCGCAAATAAAACATGGGTACTTTGTGTAACCACCTTGTTGACCAAGTAGCATGGAGATAACTTTCAAATCCCCGCAAATGGTCCAACCATGGTCGGCATATTTTATTTTGGTGAGGACCAGAGACAGGTTTTCGTAGCATTCTTTTAAATGCACCGAGTGTCCAACTGGTACAGATGCATACTGGTTTCCGCGATGAAGAAAGACAGCTTTAAGGCTCCTTTTCGTGGAATCTATAAACAACCTCCATTCATCTTTATTGTAAGTGATATTAAATTTGGTCATCAATCCAGGAACATCAGAACAATACACCAGATTTTCTTCTTCCTTAAAGTACTTAACAAATTCCTTTTCTCTATTCCTGTACCAATAAAAAGAGGTTCCCTTGGCCAATAAGTTTTTTTCTTTTAATCTGGAGCCCAACAATTTAGCAGCCTCTTTTGAAAGGCCCATATTTCGAGTGAGATCATTAAGCTCAACCTGAGAAAAAAGCTCAGGGGAATCACCTCCAGAGAGCTTATATTCAGTATCAGAGACAGTAACTTCTAGGTGTTCTGCGTCTGAAGACCCTGAAGAGATAACTGGCAATTCAGTCGGAGGCAAAGGCACTGGTACACCGGGTCAGTGAGGAACGGGTCGAATGGCCGATGGAATGTTATCAGGATAGGAAATCAGCTTGTAATTTTTCCGGTTAAACCCACGAACATGGCAGGAACAAAAGTAGCAATCATGATAGTGATTTTTTGGTTCCCTCCATGTCATCAGAATTCCAAAGCGTAAAGCAGGCTTCTTCCCTTTCAACCAGTTTCGCAGATCATTGAGACACTTCACCAAACTTTATGAGGAGCCCACGATTTGTCCTGCTCTCCAAGTTTGATGGCAAAATACGCAAGATAAAGTTGTCTAATATAATCTGTAATGCTTCTCATACGGTTTTTGATAACACTATTCACCGCATATATAACAAAAGTCATGTGGCAAATTTTCACAACATCTCGAACTGGAAGCCATGCTTCACGAAAATCACAGAGAAAAGCAAATGTTAAAATTATTTCTGTGGTGTCCACTTGTCACTATGTCAGAGAATGCGTGATACTATATAAGACTACACTCCTAAGAGGTCAGCGAACCAACAGGAAGATCTGAGAAAAGGATTTGAGCGACGCTATTGGTTATAGAGGTACCGCGACGTGAAGGGAGGGATGGCGAAGGTGGGAGGTGGGGGGGGGATCACATAGGGTTATTCTGTAGGTTTTAGTTTCACCCTGGTAGAATGATGGCCAATCACAAATAAATAAAATGGCCCAATATAAATCTATGGTCAGGCAGGGAGCGAAGAAATTCAACCCGAAACATTTTTATAGTAAATGTTGATAAAAATCCAAATAAAATCGAATTTTTCAAAAAAACGTGACGTGATAGAAATTTTTTATTACTATTTCTGAAATCAGCATCAAAAAATATAATAAGTTCAGCTTTCAGTTCCCTTGTATTTTTTTCATCGCAGGCCTGTGTAACTAGATTAGTTGACCAACGATCCCATGCAGTAAACGTGATGCATCCTTAGGCATTTTTAGCTGTTCTAAGTAAAACTCGCCCTTCCTTACGAATAGCATAATTTTAGATGGATATTGATGCGTTTTTAGATAGCTTATTAATGGGACAGACTTTACATGCAATTTGTACACTTACTGCCATCGTATTCTTTGAAATAAATAACATCTTTTGAAACGAAATATGCGAATTAAAATTAAAAAAGGCATGTAAAGGCTCGTGAATTTAAAATTTGAAGTAGTTTCTTACTTACTATGATTACCTTATCTTTGTTAGAGTTTCAGAAATGAAAATAAATTAAAATTACTAGACCCGTTTAATTCGTAGATTTTTTAAAATTTGCAGCTGAATGTCAAATTTTGGGTTATTCAAGGAAAAAGTTTAAGAATGAAATTTATTTAAATTTATTGATTTTCAGCCGTACATATGGGGTTAAAATTGTAGCATTTTTAAAATTATAGCGTCTTACCCGGAATACCTCTTGTTACCAGTAACCCTGTATAATTTCAATTTCCATTTCGTAAAACTTGTCTAAGGAAAGTCTAAGTCCTAGGAGGAAAGTCTAAATACTTTTCACAAAATTCATGGCACATTAAATATGCAAGTTATTAACTGATGTACAGAAGTATTCACATTTAGAAGAAATATTAATCTGCGAACCAAACTTCTGACAGAGAACAATGATTCAAGATATTTTTCGACAGAATATTTGAATTAACTCATGGATAACTGAGAGAAATTTTAAATAAATGCATAGGAATTTTTCGATGATTCCAATCTAACAGACTGTAACTCGAGCTCGATTAGAGATAATAGAATTCGAATTTGAAGGCTATCAAACATACGTAAAACATTTTAGATGAAAATAAGATTATAATTTCTTGTCCAAAATCTTTAAATGAAATGGAATGAAAAATAGTGCAATTGTATGTGTATAGCCATTGGCTTTTTTCCAGGCTTCACGATCTTGTTTCAATAAATAAATAATGTGCCAGAGACTTATGCAAGTTGAAAAGAGATCTCTTTATTAAAGCTCTATTCTCCAACTGCGTGTCACAAAATACCCATTTAATCTTTTATAAATGAACCTTAACATTTAACATAGCATTTATCAAATTATTTCTGTACATAGGATAGACAAGAAAGTAAATGATAACTCGCCTTAATGATTTACTTTCAATAGTTCAAAGTTAGTATACATGAAAAACATGAGGGAGGTGGGGAATACTTTTATATATTTTAACATTTAAAGACAGATCATGAAGATTTCTTTTGTAAACAAAACGAATAAATAGATACTTTCTAGTTAATGTATTTATTTAAAGTCATCCAATATTTACGATAATAATGCGCTCTGACTGAATGATTGTTTCATTAAAAGGTCTTTTTACATATTGATTCGAATGCTTAATATATATAAAATAATCATTAGTATAGTTTTTATTCTAGATATTCGCTTTAGTGCTTTGAAAGTTGAAAAAATAATATTAATGTTTTATAAAATTGCACTGTTTTCCTTTAAATTCGAAAATATAGCGCCTTTAATTACCGAAATTTCTAAATCAATTGCAATACATTTTGATCTATAAATTTATACATTAATGATTAACGCAAAAAAATGTACAAAAATACTTGGCGTTTTCTCCGTTAATCACAAAACCACCCAAACAAAAAAAAACTCCACAGAAAAAAAAGAACTGTATACAGAGCTTATATTAAAATATAGCAGAAACTAACTGATCTTTTTAAAATAGTAAGAATGAGTGAAGTAATGGATATTATAAGTGTTTGTGAAGAATGTGTCGCTTTTATAAATAATATTGTTTAAATTTTTGTTTAGTTTTATTTATTTATCGAATAAACATTCATCAATCAGACCCTCATATCGAAACTTAACGTATTCCTTCTGTTATAGTATAGGCAGTTTTTGTTCGCTTAGAAGGATTCGGGAGTACTTATACCCTTAAACAGTTTTTTCAATATCACAGGGGGAAATGTATATTTTATAGTGTATGTAAGTTAGTGCAGTGCAGTATAAGGTACTGAATTATGAAAGTTTTGCCCATTAATGTTTATTTTTACTATTTTAACTTGAAAACTTTGACGGTTCTGCAGCTGAACAAAAATACAACTAAATATAAAAACACCCAAAAAGAACTCTCTCTCTCTGTATATATATATATATATATATATATGACGGGATTTGTGTTTTACTTATTAGTTATATATATATTTATATATATATATATATATATATATATATATATATATTGGTGGTTTTTAATTGGTGGAATGGTGGAATGGATATTTATATATACACTGAAAAAAAATGACCGTAAAATTTATGGCGAAACTGTGTTAAATACGTACGGTAAATCGCTGTACAACCTAAAAACAACTATTTCGCCGTAATTTGTCGGTACGTACCCTGACGAAACTTCTGAGCATGCTCAGCTGCTTCATCGCGAAGCTTACTCCCTGGTCTACAATAATTTCGCCGTAACTGGATTGACAAATCTTTGAGTAATCTTCTGTGCATGTGCATGTTCCCGTTTTATGGATGCATTGATTTATATAAGAATGCGTCAGTATAGTGCATTTAGGCATGGGAAAAGAAATAATGTAGGTGCCTCTTAGTATTTGTGAGTGCCTTCGGGTTTACCATATTTACATAAGTATATGTCCGTATGTTCTTTACATGCAAGTATGTGTGTGTAAAATTTATTTGGACATGTATTTTGTGCGTTCTGTATAAACATGTATTTGATTTAGAATATAACTGTATATCTGTATCTGTGCAGAGTGAACACATGTTTACTTTACTTTCATTTGTATACCTGGGTTTTTACATTTGTATTGGTATTAAGATAGGTATGCATGTGATTTGTGCATATTCATTTAAATACAGGTATGGTTACTTATAATCAGAAAAGAAGCATCTTAAAAATTAGAAAAATCACATCTGACTCGTTAAATTGTAATTAAAAATCACTGCAAATGATAAAGGAAAAAAAAATTCTTTAAGGAAAAAAGTGAAAATATTTAGTAAATAAATAAAAAAAAAAAAAAAGAACACATATTCTTCTCTCATTTCCCTAAATTAAGTTAATCGTTGATTAGAAATAATTAATAATTGAATAAAATTATCTAAAACTCGTTAAAAGCTGTCCCAAACAATCCAAAAATTAAAATTCCAGGAAAGTTTCAAGGAAAAATTTCTATGTCCTCATACCGCAACTGAAGTAAATCTTTAGCTTCATTCAGTAGAGACCAGATCCGTATACTGGTAATTCGAATCCCGCTGACGGTAAGTCAGAAAAAATAATTTAATGCTAAAATTAACGGGTGGCAGCACTGAGATTTTATAATTAACCGATCCTCGTAACATTTCACAAAAATCAGGAGGAAAACACCTCCGTTCGTGACGTCACAGCTATGACGTAAAAAAATACGGCGATGTAATCACGTCGCAGTAAAGAGTACGGCGATATAATGTCATAAATATGGCAGTAAAAATTAACTTAACAAATATGCATTAAAATTTTACGGCGAAATAGCTTCAAAAAATTCGGCAATAAAATTTACGGCGAAATGGCTTCAGAAATACGGTGATAAATAAGCTGACTCGCCGTAAATTTTACGGTGAATTGTTAGCAGCGAGGGTTGCGAAAGTTTCGCCGTAAATTTTACGGTGATATTTTTTACAGTGTATATAGTATATATACCATACAGAGCGATTATATTAGTTTCAAAACGCTATAAAAAAAGATCCACTGATCAGAATGACGTCAAATTTGAAGGGAATATTATTGAAGACGGGGGGGGGGGGAACGTATGGCATAAGAAAAAAAAATGGTTCCGAAATTCAGCAACAGATGGCGCTGTATGCGTCAGAATATTTAAATTAAAATACCTGTCATGCGCACGACTTGTTTCACTTATGACACTGCTGTGTTCACTCGAGACACTGCGATCAGTTATGGAACATGCTGTTTCTCGATTTCAACTTGTTGCAGATAATGGTAGACTGCATATTGAACATGTTCTGCACCAATCTCTCGAAACTTAAAAACCAATTTGATGGATGCTTTTTATGCGGTTTTTGGCCTGAGGACAGTTAAAAACTGATTTTTCCTATCCGTTGTGATATGACCTTGTCGTGGTGGATGGGCTTACGTAACTAACAGTATCACACATATACAGTCATGCACACTGAATAGTACAGTCAATTCAACGTGTAACTTACACCTTAGCCGTTATTTTATGATTCATTGGTCATTTATAGTCGAACCCTTTTAAATTAGGATGCGTAAAGCGCCATCTGTTGCTAAAATTTGGATTTATATTTTTCTTAAGCGATACGCTATCCCCCTTCTTCAATAATACTCCATTCAAATTTGGCGTCATTCTGATCAGTGATTCTTTTTTTTAAGAAAACTTTTCTCTACTCAGTATCAAACGGACCAACTAGCAATAATAGTCCAAAGCACAAAATTCTTGTTTGCAGCAAGTGACACTGAAATATGAGGTTGTAACGAAAGTTTTCCGCCAGCAAAAAGTTCCTAACAAAGTTAGAAAAAGAACCTGAAAGGAGTACCTATGATGCGGGTAGTAATCACCACCCACATCTATGATTTTCTGCGAACGTTTTGGTAGTTTTTTAAAGCCTTCGATCCAGAAACTTGGGGGCGCGAGAACAAAAACATAATTTTCAAATGTCAAAAATCGTTTTACAAAATATGAGGAAACACGCCAACGCGAACTGTTTGCTGAGATCATATCTGCGGTGGCGGGAAACTTTCGTTACGACCTAATATTTTTGTTATCATTCGCTACTGTTTACATTCACTGCATCATAACTCTCTATACTATGAAAGGAGTTTTATAATCAAAGGAAATTTTGGATTATGCACGACGCATTTCTCTAAACGTTGTATTTATTTGCTAACTTCTTGATTTGATCTATAAAATGTTGAGGGTTCCTTAAATGAACTGATATTACCCTTAACTTTTTAAAAAGAAATCAGCAACACTTGATAATCATTAGACATGTTTGTTAATGTACCGGTTTTTCTTTGTCCTTGAGCATTAAATTGATCAATTTTATTTTAAATTTATATTTCTGTAAATGCAAATAATTTGATCTATTTTGAGCGAAACTATATAATAATTATTTTTATTTACAAAGTATGATAATAAAGTAGTTTAATCTAGGGTTATTTTTTGAAAGATGAAAGAAATTGCGCATACGCATATATATACTACACGCACACACACACACACACACACATGAATATATATTATCTATTATACACACACACACATATATATATATATACTATATTTAATTTAATAGCTTAGTATTTAGCCTTTGCAAACAAACAAACAAAAAAAATCTCCAAAAGAAATAATAACAAAAGTGCATCGAAGTATTTCCCTACATACTTTCAAAGTAAAAATAGTTTAAAAACATTGTCTGAACACCAAAACTGAAAACTTTTTCACATTTTTCGCATGTATCATTATGTGTAGTCATAATAGACATAAAAAAAGAAATTAGTGCTGCTATTGGAAGACTAGCAGCAGATGGTAACTTCCATACATTTCTCACGGTTCAAGATGATTTTTTTTTTGAAAATGCTATTGTTATATTAGAAATAATTTCGAAGTGTGTTATATTTTCCGTGAGAAAAGAAAAAAAAGCTCACAAGAGAAAATTTTAAGCTTTCTTTTTTAAATTTGATATAAAAAAATATTGAATTCACTGTTTTTATTATTTTAAGAAATGTTAAACATTAAATAAATTACATTAATCATACATATTGTAAGTTCTGTTAGAAATCAGAGTCATAAGAGTGCCATTTACCGTATCTAGTTATGTCTGACGCTAGAGATAATAAAAACTGTAAATCCTAAATTTCTATCTTTTTCTTCAAATTGCGAAATATACCACTAATTCTTGAAAACTAACTTTTATCGATGTTGGAGAGTTAAAATCGCATTGTGATATTATTTTTAACAGAAAATTTCCAAAGTAAATTAATGCAACGAAATAAAAAAGAAAATTCTTATTCTCAGCCTGTGCTTTAGTGGCAAATAGTACAGTAAATTACCTCTTCATAAGTTCATTATGAAGTTCCTCAAACTTTATTTTGAATACATTTCAGAGGATTTTGATTGCAAAAGTTTTGTTGTGCTTATGATTTAGATAATCGTAAACGCTCATATTACTCGTATAGGACGAGTAATATGAGCATTTTAACTTTGATTATTGCGTATGGTTATCACCTCTTATCTATAGGTGATAACCATAAATCATAGTCTTAGAGTAATATCCACTTTTCTGATAGTTCTCGTTAGTTTTGTAATTACTTGATATTTCCACTGTTGATTACGAAATTTGGCAAACTACAAGCTTGCTCTTAACTTTCAACTGTCTAAAAATTAGAAATCAATTAAAAAAGTATTTCATAAATTCACTTTGAATTACAATGAAAGAAATAACTTAAAGATTTCTTTTTGTAGATTCTAATGTTTCTTCGTGTAGATTTCCAATGCGATTAACATTACTACATTACCAATGCAAATCAATAGACTCAGAGCTCACATAGAACTTAGAGTCTCAAATATTTTATGTTTCTTTTCTACTTATGCAAACATTCGTGTATTTATAGTAAACGTTGATTTTCGTTCTGTTCATGTGTTAGGTCCCTTTAAAATGTTCGCGTCCCAAGGCATTACATCCCTATTCCAGATGCTCCTAGTGTGCTTTACCTTAACTAAAGAGAACGAAAACTAAACAGTTTTGTCAGCGTTCCCATTAAGGCTTACATATCTGAAGTTAATTACAAATGCCCTCTCAAAACCGTTTTTAACTTTCAAGTATCTGGAAATTTGACAATGTTTCAGCTTTTATGAAACACACTAAAAATATGTTAAATATATCCAAAAGCAAATTAAACACAAAAACGCAGTACATTTCAAACAACAGAAACTGCATGATATTTGAATAGAAACGCATTTCGCTATGTATAAAAATCTGTGTGTCTCATATGGTTAAGAAAACATTATTCTCCATTTACCCAAAAGATAAATCGACCCATTATATTGAAATTGATTGTTCTTTTACACTCCACTCAACTAGCTGATCCCTAAAGGGAAAGGATAATTACCTAGAGATTTCCCTTGTGTATAATAGTTGTTTTGCTAAGCTTTTCTTTATCCTGTATAATTATATTCATGTCTTGTTAAATATTGCTTGTTCAAACATCGCGTTTCTAAGCAAAGTAAATAATTTATCACTTCATTTGAAATCTTAATGAATACGTGCAAAAAATTATTCGAAAATGCTACACGTTTTTTACATGCAGAATTTTCTAGTTTCGTACATTGTAAATTTCAAAAGAAAAACTGCCACGTTCCCAAGACTTTATTACGCTAATCTTTACTTAAGTTTTGTTCATAAAAGAATATTATACTGTAAAATAAAAGACGAATTCAAACGTTTATTTATTTAGTCTAATTAACCAAACATTGTTTTCGATTTTAAAACGTCTGAATATATTATACATAAGGTTTATTAAAAAAATAAAAACTATCTGAATTATTTGACATGATATTTTAAATTTTATGATCCTACGACACACAAATATGATAATACAGTCGAACTTGCTTATAACGAGTGCTAAGAAACCGCGATATTTGCTCGTTATAACCGATTACTCTTAAAAAACGGGTTCCTGAAATAATAAGAAATATCCATGCATACATACTATATTACTTTTTTTTTCTTTACAGTACAGAACAAGTCCGTTAATTTGTTTTGACTGTCTTATTGTCTTTTCTTGTATCATTGTTCGTTAAAAAAGACTCATGGACCTAAAATCATGGTCAGTTGAACGTCCAGATTCTAAATAAAAGTTGAAATTTTCATGCGCACTCAAAAGCTATTGAGTATGTTGCGGTCGGTTCAGGTTGAAATGCAGCATATTCGTCGTTATCATCGTCACTTTCATAAATTTGAAGTGCCATAGGAATCTTTCCAAGAAAGGATTAGCTGAGCTGGAAAGGTGGAGGTTAATAAAAATGCTATGAATGTGCAAAAATATTTCTTGCTATAACCTGGAAAGGTGGAGGTCAATAGAAATTTTATGAATGCGCAAAATTATTTCTTGCTATAACCGGATTTTACTGGTTAAAAGCAAGTTACGTTCCCATACACTTAACATTGTACCAACCAAATATTTCCAATTTTCTCGTTAAATCCGGGTTCTCCTTAAATCAGGGCTCATTTGAAACGAATTCGACTGTACACGTTTTTTAGAAGATACACGGAATTATTTTTTTTTCTGGGTATATACACTCTTGCGATGTTAAGTGAGATTAAGGCCAATTATATGCACAAGGGATCTAGGCCTATGGGTGGGGTGCCCGCCGTGGGGGTCTTTCTAAAGGGTCCTAACCGGTATTTAGGCTAAGTTTCGGAGAAAACCACGGGAAACTCCGAACGGTTAGGTCGGGCGTGCGATGGGACCCGAACCCTTCACACTTCGCCCGTCTACCATTTCCAGTGACATAACCACTGTGCCATGGTGAGGCATTATACACTCTTGCAGAAAGAACAAATATACTATTTTCAACAATAAACCTTATACTACTACAACTGTTTTGTACTTTTTTGTAGTTTTCAGACACTAATACCGATAATTTATCGACATGCAGTATTGCTTTGTTCATTACACTTTCTTGTAATCTGCGTATTCAAAACTGACAACTTAAAACGATTAACAATAAAGTACTTGCATGCAGTATAGAGTATAATGAAGCTCTTATCAAACCCTTTCCAGACAGCTGCCGAGTTTTGTGGAAGTTACTGCCTAGACAAAAAGCGCCGCTGCATGAATTACGTTGGAAGATGGAAGATTTTCAACACTCAACCGAATTTAGACGAAAGGATTTAAAATCAGATTGCGTTCCGTATTAATTACTGAAAGTGTCATGAAGAGCGTATAAAAGTATTGCAAAAGTGCATTTTGCTTGTACTCATAAGGAATTACAACGTTAGAATCGAAATCTATTGAATAAAAGTTAGAGCATAACTTGAAAAAATAAATTGTGGTCTTTTACAAATTATTGCAAGATTAACTTAACTTTTATTTCAAGGATGCAATAACAATTACCGGAAAGCTACGAAGAAAGATTTATAGGCAGTTGGAGAATGGATATTTATGCATTACTATAGAAACAGTTTTGTGCGTGAAGCACTTTATACAAGGATCGATGCATAACTCAACCTAGCAATCTCTACATTCTTAACAGCTTTATTCTTTCGTTGTTTGAGAACAAACTTCTGAATTTGTATTTTGGAGCATAATTTTGGGCAAATTCCTTCCAAAAAAAACAATGCAGATATTTCATTACCAGGGAGAGAGGGGGACTTTTAGGATACAAAATATTTTTTCACTATTTGTTCAACAAGATTCAACCAAAATTGTACAGTAGGGCATTTTTTTCTCAATATGATAATTGAATAATGCGTTAGCGTTTAGTAATGTAATGTCTAGAAATCCGAAAAAGAATTTTTTGTATCATTTTATGTTTTTTATACAGGCTGGATAATGCGTCAAGGATCACATCACGTATGTCCACCTCCGTTCATATTCTTACTATAGTCCAATCTTAAAACTGGCTTCATTAAGTTTTTAGCTGTCTTCTTATCCGTACGCCCAGATTCTTCTACTCCAGTATTAAACATAGTGCCACGCTAGTACCGCAATTCTTTAGAAATCTTTTCGCCTTTAAGTTATAAAATTTCTAATACCAAACTCAAGCAATTACTGTTATAGATCAAATGTCTCTCTCCTATTTCTCAGAAAAATAAATAAAAATTAAAAACCGACGCCCCTGATTGCGAAACAGAGGGTAAACAAGCACGAAAACAAATCTTACATGTGCATTTTTATCAGAAATAAATGTACAAATGTTCGGACATCATAACCCTAAATCCAAAACATAAAAAAGAAGTATTTATGATGGTCATGCTGAAACAAAAACATATAAAATCCGTTCAAGACAGTTCATAGAAAGCTGTACTATCTTTTATTGAAAATGTAAAAGGTTCCCTTCAAAACTCGTACACTCGGCTGCCGTCCTTTGTGAAAAAAATGATTATCTTCACGTATACGCGTTTGCCGTCCTTTGCGTCCAATCTTCGATCAACACGTATACGCGTCGCCCGTCTGGAAAGGGTTAATACAAAGGAAAATAAGCTAAACTTATTAAAGAAGAATTAAAAAAAGAACCTTACAATTCATGTATTGAATTCACACTGAAACATCACAAGTTTCAACTAGAAAACTGTTTCTTTTATACTTGAGGCTTTAGGACTTGTTTATCAGGAAATTTGTCCGGCAGTGGTCTGGGCGCTAAACTCCGTTCCCACAAGAACACGGCAAGTGAAGCAGCATCCGGCTTGGCCAGTACTTAGGAGGGTCATCTCCCTCTCGGCTCGTCCGCTGTGGAACCGTGTACACTAATGGGAGCTGGTGCACGTAAAATCCGTCGTGGTTCCAAAGTCCTCCAAGTTGCTAAAAGATACCTCTGGGGGTGCCGATTTCAGGTGGTGGTTGGTCCCTCATCTGGAATCGTTTCAAAATTAGGGACCGACAAGTAGAAGTCCAACCCCCTCGGGGGCACTGGCACCCCTCTTTCCATGGTCTATCCCTGGACACGACAACATCAGGAACAACAACAACATCAGGAAATTTAATTAGGGTTAGTGCACTATGTAAAAGAGGTAGTGCAGCTTTGACCAAGTCTGAGCATGTCTTTTTTTCTTTAATATGAAATGTTCAGACTTGTGAAATTACGAACTTAATATTTTTATACAATTTCAAGCACCCCGAAATTTTCCTAAAAATACAATAAATTTTGCATGCTAAAAAAATCAGTTTTCTCTATTTTGTGTATTCACTTGCCCCATCTAGAAGAGTAAGTGCAATTTCTGCATCTATCTCCTATAATAGGTGCAGTAGGAATATGGTGGAGTTCGAGCATATAGAACATTTAAAGAGCTTTCTAACACTTTTTGCAGAACTGAATTATCTCTCGAAGTGTTTTGAAATACGAACTTTTTTATTGAGAGAGAGAACTCAATTATCAAAATGCTTAGAAACATTATTTCGGTTTTACTTACCAAATTAGATAAAATCCTACTCCAGGTGGTGTTAATGAATGTTTTTGGTAAAGACTGGAAACACCTTAGTATTATTTTCATTTTTAATACTAAAAAAAAAAAAAAGTATTTCCTTAAAAATGTGTGAACAAAAATTAACTCGTCGCTATGGAACCACTTATATTTAATATTTACACTATGTAGACCTTCTTATCCAATTTGCTTTTCCATTGAATGTTGTTTGAGGAAGATTGTATGTTCAAAACAGCTTCTTCTCTACGCCCCATTAAAGTTTTGGTAAAATTTTTACGATATCTTTGTCTGTTATCTCACTGATGTCCTCATTTTCAGGGAAATGGAAGCTGCTTATCTTATTCTTCTAAGTATTTTTCTCACAAACCTGATTACTGAGTTATTGTCAGTGTTTATGGATTGAATTATCCCTCCAAAATATTTCACTGATACACTCTCAGAAAAATTCGTCTTTATACACTAATTTATCCCTCATTTTTAAACAAATAATTTCCGTACTCCTTCGAAACGTAATATTTCCGTGAATTCTTCTTCCAGAAATTTGAAGAAGAGGGTAAAAATTCGTTTAATCTGGAGAAGTTTCTTCAATTGACAGGGGAAAAAAAAAGAAATAGACATTCGTCAAATAACGGAGATATTCAGGCAGCGCTGCTGCCAGAAAGAATTCCCCGAATTGAAGAAATGATATTTGAGAGTGCGTCTTTATATACTAATTTAGTCTTCATTTTTCAACGAATAATTTCCGTACTCTTTCGAACGTAATATTTTCGCAAATTCTTCCAGAAAATCTGAAGAAGGGGTGAAGATTAAGTTAATTCTAAAGAAGTTTCTTCAATTGACAGGGGGGAAAATGGACATTCGTCAAATAACGGAGATATTCCGGCAGAACTGATTGCTGCAAAATTTCAGCGAACTGAAGAAATAATTTTTGAGAGTATAAACTATCAAGCAGCAACATGATTTTAGGCATAAAACTTACTTGGGGGGGGGGTGCACATTTCATGTATGAACTTGCCCCGTACCATCAAACAACGAGGGGGGCAAGTGCATAACGCTCTTCGTTTTTTAATACTACTAATTGAAAAACAAAATAAAAATATGAATGAACAGTACACTTAAAAATGTAAAAGAAGAGGCAATTAAAATACAAATAATATTATTTCAGTTCTTTTTCATAAATATTTTAAATAACCCTTACGAGCTCCCATTAAGGAGAGCTATGACACGACCTTAAAAAATATATATCACAAAGCGAAATCAGTTAATTGAAGTATACTCTTGTAATATTCATAAAAGATGATAAAAAAGGAAGCTTTTGGTCCAAATCCCATTACCGTAGGGCAAATAATAAGCGATTTAGTGCTTGCGTATGCTCTTGCGCTTTTTATTCTTTTACCCTAACTCACCCTATGTTAAAATCTTTTTCGAACCTCCTACATACAAACTGGTCTGATATAAAAGTGGCCTAGGAATCCGTAATTACAGATCGAAGTTAGCAGATGTGCCATATCAGATTCTAAATTAAAATTTAATTTGTGAAATATATATATATATATATATATATATAGCAGCATAGCCCGGAGTTGCCCGTGCAATGGAAGAGAAATGCGCATTGACCTTAAATATAAATTTTAAAGGGAAGGAATGTGAGTCCTCCCGCTGCAATGATAAAAAGAAGAATATTGGACTCCCCGCGGCAACGAAAAAAAATTGAACACGACACCTGATAGCGTACAGAGGTTACCGCGAATGGGACGTGGGTAGGCTGGAATGTGAATCCCCCAGCTGCAATGATAAAAAAAGGACATGAAACTTCCCGCTTTAACAACAACAAAAAAATGAACACGGCACCTGATAGCGTACAGAGGTTACTAGCAATTGGGCATAACTAGGCTTCTCCCCTTCTTGATGTCTGTATTCAGTCATTTATCGCTAATACCTACGCAACTACTAAAAACAAATAGAGTCCAGTAGTCAGTATGAGATTGTACAGGGAAGGGATGTAAATCCTCCCGCTGCATTGATAAAAAAAGGACCTGGCCCAAGCAGCAAGAAATCCCCGGCCTCATCTCGGCCAACTGTCTTCACGGGACCCCAATTTCACCCGTTCGACCTCGGCGCAGGACTTCCGTTGAAGGTTGGGAATGTCAGGTCGGGTGACGGTCCCAGGACTGTCCGGAGGGATTCTGTGTGTCTCCGGGCGATTTCCCGAGGATTCCCCGGCAATTTGCTCTCTTATCCTGATTCACTCGAGATTGTATCTATTGCTTTAAGGACATTTTTAATGAGCTTGACCATATAAATTTTCCACTTCAAATTGATGAAGAAAGTGGTTCTTAATTCGGATAATTAATTTCTTCAAATAAAGATGTTAATTAATAGTTATATTTTCAAAATACAGTAACTTTTAACACCCATCAACACCTAATGTAGTATGCTAAATTTCACAATTTAACTAATATAATTTTTATTCGCCCTTTCATTTTTATAGAATTTAAGACTCTCTTAAAATATTTTCCTATTAAATAAGAAATAAATATCTAATATATAGTAATGAATTTAGTCTAATAATATTTTAGAAATCAGATGAGTAAATTATTTCTGTGTTAAAACGTTGAAACTTGTGCTGAACATAAGTAAATCGTTGTGCATATATTTAATTACATAATTATAGTGTCACATAAATTAAAATATATATTGTGATATTTTGTGCATTTACAAGAGAAAATTCTTCTTGGATAAACTCAAAATGTCCCAGTTTATTTCAAGGAAATTAAGCGATTACATAATTAAATTTATAATGAGACTTATATTCAATGCAATACAAAGAAGCACATGGGGAAGTATTTGTGCTGACCATACAGAGTTATATAAGGACTTTTAAAATGCTAAAAATGCTAGTTAAAGAATGAAGAAATGAAACTAGTTCATTTGCAATGCTCACGTTTAATTTCAATGTTATAAAAACAAATAGGTTTTGGAAAATATGTTATGGAAAAAATATATTTTCAGTATTTTATTATTTTTTTAAAATATTCGATGTTTTATTCATTTAAAAACGGTTGCAAAGTCGCTGTAAATCATAAATTGCTTACTTCGACTTCAGATCCAATTATATTATGCATGCAATTTTATTTTCTGTTCAGCAGAAATTTCAACAAGTAACAAAAGTACACTTGTTTTAAGTGAACAAACACAGAAATAATTTACTAACCTTTTTAAATTGAGTGTGTTTCTTGTTGATATGTTATCTTGTGTAAGCCGTTAAACTTTTGAATATGCCACCCAACACTTTGCATCGCCACACTGCACTGTGTCAAACGAAGCTAACTGAACGCTCCCGAAAAAAATACTGCCAGGCAGAATGAAAAGTAGGGATGCACGCGAGACGAAAAATTGGTGTCTCGCGTCTCGCAAAACATCCCAAAAGCTTGTCTCGTCTCGCAAAAATCCCTATATCATAATGTTAAAAATGTTTGTCTCGTCTCGCAAAAAAGCTGTAAATCTCTGTCTCGTCTCGCAAAAAGTCGTCTCGCGTCCATCCCTAATGAAAAGGGGGCTTCTTATTGGATGGCAGATAAAAGATATAGGAGCGGGCGAAATTCAAATCGACGTGAGGGGTGGGGGGGGTAGCTATGCTGTATTAGGAAGCAGCATCTCCATTTTATCCCCCTTCCCCACAGACAACCCCATCTCTGAATAGTCCTTTCGAAGTCCGGACAAGGCCTCGGTTCAACGGAAAAAAAATGCCTGAGACCGAGGAGTATATGGAGGAAGTAGGTTGAGTTTTCTCCCGATGTCAGGGAGCTGCAGAACGAATTACACATCGGCGGTATAGCTTCAGCGGACGTTAAATGGACGTCAAACAAAAATTCCCGAGTACGAGCCGATGAAATAGACAGTCGGCTAACTTTTTACCGAACACTTTTGCTGCCTGGTGGGACTTCCCGTTGCAACGAAAAATAGAAAGGAACAGGGGACCTGCACCAGATTTCAGAGGTTACATTCTAGTGTTTTTTTTATTTCTGTTGTTAATTATCTAATAACGAGGAGAGTAGCAAATATTAGCATTTATAGACATTAAGCTACGATGAATTTTATTATAACCTTTATAACGTAGTTCTAATGAATTTATAACTTTATACCTCACTATAGTCAATTCTTCAGCAGTTTCACGCTGCCTTCGAGCAGCACTCCTTTAGGCTTACACACACTTTTAAGTTTTTTAAAAATGCAGCCCAGACAGCACAGAAAGTTTGCATCAAACTTGCAGCAAGCTTGATTGATCAAGTCAATAAACTTGCTTTTAGCTTGATTATTCCAAGCGTGTCAGCTTAATGCAAGTTTGAATCAAGTGTTCAAGTTTACACTTGCCCAACTCTCATTAAGCTTGGAATAGCAAGATTGAATCAAGCTTGACGTTGCCGTCCCATCTCTCTTTCAACCTCCACCTCTCTTCAATCCCCCCCTCTCCCGTCTCTCTTTCGCCATGCCTGACAATGAGAAGAAAATTCCGACCTTGAAAATGAAGAACCGAGTGGGGGAATTTATTACCTTCGTTCCGGAACTTGCATTCTGGAGAGAATTTTAATATGTGATCTTTTCAGAAAAAAAATCATATAAAAATATCTAATAAACATTTCCGCATGGTTCAAAATTTAAAAGAGGGAGAAATAAATGTTCAATCAGCGGTAAAAAGATGGAAAAATTTTGCCCATTAGGTTTTTCGATGCGACAGTTTTAAAATAGAATAGTTTTAAAAGCAGTACATTTTCTTCGAAACAGGATTTCCTTTAAAAAATTCCCCAAAATCGGCAAATGTAAGTACGATTTTGTAACAAATTTTATTTGAAAAAAAAAAAAAAAACTGTGCAGTTTCCGATGATATAAAAAATCTAATGTTCGGACGAAAATTTAGCTCGTGGTAACGTAAAATGGGAGAAAAATGGCCAAAAACCTTACAAAACATAAAATAACTCAAAAACTGTTAATCCGATTAATTTCATTTTTACGGCATTAGCTTTCTCTTGTCCTATTTAGTCAGTGTGCCAAATATGGTCCAGATCCATAGAAGGGTCTGGACGCGTATAGCGAACAAACAAACAAACAAACAGACATTCCTCTTATATATATATATATACATATATATATATATATAGGAAGGGGTAATATATTCAGTTTTATTACTTCTTCTAAAAGTGTCTGCAATGAAAATGATGAAAGAGAGACAAAAATTACTACGCACCCAGACAGCACGTAAGCTTAAATCAAGCTTGACATTTCCTTGAATTTGACTTATTAATATAAGCTTGACTTTAGCATGATTTTAGCTTTCAAAAATGTGCAGTGATGGCGCCATCTGTGAAAGAGAATGGACATTAATTGTCTAGCGTTTCTCAAATTTGCTGAAAGTTCGTAAACCTGGGCATTAGAACACGCAAGGGGAAGGAATGATTGGGATAAGCACCTGTGAAGTGTAACACGAGGAAGTTTTAGTTTTATTTACATGTAATTAGCATTAGTAATTCCCTTAACTAATTAATTAGCTCAAAAAATAAATTTTAATATAATTAACACAATTTAGTTAGTTAATGTTCTTCACTTTATGGGTGGTTCACCATAGAATTAAAAAAAGAAGATTCTATATTTCCAAATTTGGAAATTCTTCAAAATAAAATACAATTATACTACGAAATTGATTTCAAAATCAGTCGTTTGTCTCGATTTTGGCCAGCAGTATTGCGATATTGAAAGTTTTAAAACGTGTGCTGCTCTTAAGTTTATATTATGTTTATTTCCCTATTCGTAGAGTCTGTAAATCACACATAACATTATTTTAATTTTGATGCAGCTATGGAAAAATAAAAAAAAACAAATAACATATCGCCCACTTATCAATCTGGCCAGAAAACGGCGTGATCAGTCACTTCAAACTTTAGTCATAACTGCGAAAGACTTAGTGGCTGAGCGGATAGCATACTCGCCTCCCAACCGAAAGGTCCCGGGTTGTATTCTAGGCACGGACACTGGAAACAAATTAAATTGAAATTTCAGTGTAGAGGGTAAAATGCGTGGCAAAGTAAAATGTGCAGGGCGAGTTCGCCAACCGGCGCCCCTTGTATTTAGGAAAATTTTTTAAGCTTGAAATTAAGCTTGCTATGTCAAGCTTAATGCTAGCTGGGCAAGTGTAAACTAGAACACTTGATTCAAGCTTGCATTAAGCTTACACGCTTGAAATTTTCAAGCTTATTGACTTGATAAATCAAGCTTGCTGCAAGTTTGATGCAAGTTTGCTGTGCTGTCTGGGCAAAATTTATCACAAAAATGGAATGATTAATATTAGTAATAAGTAAAATATCCATTACTTTAAAGCGAAACAGCTATTTCATTAATTCTAATGCAGCAATTAATATTCTTAAATTTTTAATAAATATTTTTGCTTTAAAACATTCTGGGCCAGACACAATTTTAACCTTCATTGTGCAAAAGAAATATATTTTCTTTTACTAGCTTATTCCTATAGCATCATTTGCGCCTACCAGGTACGATTTCAAAACACTCTTGTTTTTAATAATAATGCTTAAGAGAAAGGGAACTATCGACCCGAAAAAATAAATAAATAAAACAATTTAAAATAAAACTTCTTTATACACAATTTTCATAACGGTTAAGACAGAAATGGCTTTTGTGAACAAGAATTACTGTCTTTAAAAAGATATGCCTTATCCCAATTAATATACAAGTTAAGAATACAACACGGCACATTTAAATAATTATAAATTACTTAAGTTATCAAGTTTGAACGGATTAATTTGTTCTTATTTTCTTATTACATTACTTGTTTAAGGAGCATTTATATGCATACTATTGTGAAACAACTTTATGAAATCTCCAGCAATGCTGTTTTTAGTTGTTTTATTGCTCAAGATCTGCGGAATATGTTAGTGATGTGATTAATCATTTTTTTAAAGTTTTTCTTTGAATATAACATGCATATTTCTTTACTTAGTTTTCAAAAATTAAGTTTTCTGCTACAAACTTTTACTGCGAAATCGCTGCTATTTTGATGCAAAGTTCCTAATCATGATACGGTAGGGAAAAAAGAATAGCTGGGGATTTTATATAAATGGAAATATAACTCACCCTAAATATGACTTCTTGGAAGTTCTTTCGGTCGTAAAACTTTCTGATTTCTTTTAACACAGAGAACTTTAGGAAAAGTAAAAATTTAGTGGCTCTATATGATTGTTGTGGGAGCTTTTTCTTCGTGCAAGGAGGATTGAGGTACACAGTTATACTTTCTAAAACTATTTTTGAGGTTGGAAGAAGACAGGAAGTTTAATATACTTTCTGACTTTTAAAATTCTATTTTAATGTAAATGTAGGTATAATATAAGGAAAAAGAGTCAAATTATTTTCGTCTTGGAACTTTAACCTGCAGGATGTACTCTAGTTTAGTCTTGTCTATGAAAAGTTTTGATAGTTAAATCTTACTAAATTTATAAATTTTGAATTTATATGTTGTTGTTGTTGTTGTTGTTGCTAATGCCCTCTGGCAACCGTGGAATTTGTATGTTTGTTATTCTTTCTAGCTGAAACTGTTGGGTGGATTAGATGAAGTTTGGACTGCAGCTCTATTATATACTGAATTAACAAATAGGCAATCTTTTATTAAAAAAGAACCATATTCTCGTAAAACTGCGTATCACGTTGGCGAAGCCGCGGTAAATGAAATGAAAATGTATAACTACACCGTTGTTAATAAATACTGATTTATTACAGATAAAAATAGTGCTATTGTTACTTTCTATAATGCTAATTATTAAAAGTAAATATTCTCTCATTCTAAATAAATATTATTGAAAACATGTTCATAATTAAGAATAATGATTGCATTTATTTTATTAACAATAGCATTTTTAAAAATTGTATGTTTTTAAGCGATTACTAGTAAAATAATTATTTCTCTGAAAATGAAGTTTCTAATAGTTAACTTAAAAGACTTAAGTAAAAATAACCTTATGCAACAAAATTAAATAAGGTTAGTAATGAAAAACACACATAGATATTAAAAATCAGTGTATTATTGATTAACAAAACAGTTCAGTGCTTCAGTGACTGACAACAACAGACAATTTTTGTTGAGAAATTTCGCCCTAATGCACGCGATGTAACTGGTCTACGCAGCTAGTGATTACATATGCAAGAGTTAGGACTTATTATAAAGTAGGAGAAAGCGAGGTACAAGTAAACAAAATTTAATTTTTTTTTGCCAGTTCAAAAATTTGAATATATAAAAATAACATAATGGATATTTTTAACCTACTCGATCTAAATAAATTTTTATGACTTTGTAAATAGAATCTTCATATTCAAAAAGTTACAAAAGGTAAATGTCTGACAGTGTTTCATTGTACTCCGTGTTTCATTGTACTCCGTACGTAATAAGTATTAGTGACACTTAAAAATGAAATTTAAAAGAAAAAGCAAATTTAATTAAACTGTTATAGCTTAACCTATTCATACCCGGGAAATATCTCGCATCTCAAATTAAACATCAATATTGTGATTGTTTTTTAAAACCCTATTACATTTAAAAACAAGTCGCAAGCCTATTTTCAAATAGCTTTTCGAATTTAAATGTCTAATTCTTTGTTGTAAAATATTACTATCACCCATGAACAAGATTATAAAGACAATTTGAAAGGTAAATGATGACCTACAAGTTCTTTTCAGCTGTATGAATTTCGAAAAATTCAAAAATTCTCGCAAATTTAAATTTAATTACTTTTAGTAAGGAAATTTACTTTCAATGGTGAAAGTCCATTAATTTTCTTTTGCTCTTGTTGTAAAAATGCGATTATGTCCCAATCACATCAGTAACTGGAAGATATATTTGTATAATAGGTGTGAGTTACAACTTTCCATACTCCATCATCAACATTTCATCATCCATCGGAGGTAGGAGAGAAAGATGCGAAGATATTCATTGTTTTCTGAATACTGCCTGCGTTTTTTTGCAGTCCACGAGATGATACAGGGAATGAACAGAGTAAAAATGCTGATGACTTTTATTCCTTAAAGGACTTACATTTTAATCCATTCAATTATTTACATAGTGCTCTGTTGTCTTCGTCAGTAATCGGTGATATGCTGCAGTCGTTGCTGTTTCCGAACAAAATGCTTTTGTCTCTTATTCTCTTATTTATTTTTCTGTTGTTTCATTGTAGTATTGACTATTGTTGTATGATCTTATATGCTTTAATTTTCAGTCTACATTTGTTTGTGGTCCGTTCCATGTTTTCTTTCTCTTCAGTATTCGTCTGAGATCTCATTTAAATATTTCAAATTCTGGAAAGTATTCTTTTTCTTGAGTCTTCGCACATATACGAGCTTTTAATTACAAAATTACAGCGATCAGCTACAAATCAAATGATTTTCTTAAGAATTTACTTTTAAGTTCTGAAAAACAGTGCTGTCGTAATTTATGTTACAGACTTGATAGGCAAAACACCGTCATTTAAATACATCATTAAAAATACTGAAGGTAATTTCGTTTGTTTTCAGATAAATAAATGGCTGGAATTAAAATAAATATCTTTGGTTTTGTTTTACTGATCAAAAGATTATCTTTAGTAAAACCCCGAAAACAAACTTTAACACTTAATGAGTTTACTGCTGATAAAATAAATTGGGAAGGATAAAATGCTTAATGTTTCTTTTAAGGGTAAATATTTGTAAGATGTATCTGTGTAACATGTGATAATTACACGTTTTAGGATAGGAATGTTTTAACGTACGTTTATCAGTCAAGGAACCTTTTAGTTCAACGTGCTCATCATTCATGTTTAAACTTTAAGATTAACCTTTAACGTATTTTTTTTTCTCACGAAGATGCATTAAAAATATTTTTTCCATATTTTGCCTTAAAGTCAAATTACTTTTTTCCCCATTAAAATGTGTAACAAAAAAAAAAAAAGAGAGAGAAAGGAAAAGAACAATAAGTTTTTTCAACTTCCTTTAGATTTTTAACTTCTAAAAACTGTTCTTTTATCGCTGCAACTAATTATCAGCACTGCTCTTAAATACTAAAAAAAATGAAAAAAATGTTTGTACAAGAGTTTATTCATAGGAGGACCAATTAATGACTGTAAAAAAATTGAGGTCATTTTTCTGGGCATTAGAGTTGAATTTAATGTCTTTTTTTTTACAGTTATTAACAGGCAGTTTTAATTTTTCCTGTATCTATAATATTTACTCATCCTTTTTTTTGTTTAAATTCTGAGAGTGCTATAAATTTTGAAAAAAGTCTGCTTAATGGAACATGCATTTTTTTCATGATCAAAAACAAGGCGAAGTTAATAAGGCTCGCAAAAGAAATAGTATTAAGAAACCGATGATATAAATTTTCTAACGGCAACTAGTTTTATTCGTAAAGAATTCCTCATAAAACTTAAAAAAACAGTTAGAGTAAAATATAGACGGGCCAACAGATACTAAGTGCCGTCAACCAAATTTTGTAAATAGCATTTTTCGACTGTATCGAGAGTTCTTAATAGACTGCGCGAACAACTTATTGTTCTGAAAGTAATTAGGAAATTTGCTGCTCACAAAAAGTGGTTGATTGAATTTGGCAATGGTTGACAACTCTAAAAGTACACACTATATAGCATTTCAAAAAGAAATAAATTTTATTACTAAAATTTTGCTGTAAAATAAAATTTATTTATATATTTTTCCTATAAACTATTAGCTTTTGCAATAAATCACTTTCTGACGTAAATACTTTACACTCACCTAATTAGCATGATGATGTAATAAATATGCGCACCTAAATGTTCTAATCTTTAACTTATGTTAAAAAATGTATTTCAAATTATTCAAGTGATATTTTGAAAAAGAAAAAAAAATAGAACGAAAAAAATCTAATATCGAAAACCTCAGGTACGACACATAGTTATCGGAAATGTTCAACCATCTGAAGGGTCGTAATATATTTTCACGTTTTAACTTGTCAAAATATGTATCTCAGAAAAATAAAATATAGATACACGTATGTTGTATAGATTCGAAATTTCAAAGAAATATTTCCGTGGTAACTTCTTTGCTTGAAATCGTAAATAAGCTGCAGGCAGAGAAATATTCATTTTTTCCATGTATTTTCCTAATTCTTAGTTTTTAAACATATTTTTTATATTTTTACTTACAGTAATTTACTCAAAATCATGAAAAGTTTGGCTTATATTTTTGTATTTACCTAGGAATTATTTTTAAATTAGGCTGGCTGCTTACTTTTTCAAAATGTTAAAATATTTCGAGCTTATGTTTTAGCTTATCCCCCACAACTTTCAGTTACAATATAGAATAAAAATTTTTACTTACTCCTTTTCGCTACCCTTAGTTATTTCTAAATAAAGGTTATTGATGGATAACTTTCCGATGAAATGCTGAAAGTTGGCTGCTATGATATTATATGTAACACGCGAAATAGAAGTCTACAATTAAAAGAATCATAAATTTTGACCGAGAGATGGCGCTATTCGCGTAAAAAAGGACATTGTGCAAATTTGGGGCGTTTTGCAAAGGCTACCAATCAGGAAGTTACTTTATCATAACGGACTGTGATAATTTATCTAAAGTACTGCCAGAGTGCCGACACTTAACAGACATAGACCAGAGTCTCCAACCTCTACGTAATATAAATAGCCACTTTCTGTATAAGGTTAGTATTTTAACATTTCTTCAGAAAGGTAACCACCTAACGCACCAAGCGTTTACATTTCGCTACATTCCAAGCCGCAATTACTGTTATCAAAAAGAGGTTAATCAAAATCCCGAGAGGATAGACTCTGCATAGACCCTACTTTAAGCTTTTCACGCATCGACGTGCTGAGAGTACTTCTTGTGAATTATTGCCGTTCTGATAAAATAACTTGTGAATATGCGACACTGACTGCTGAAATTTTTCAAACATTCCAAATGTACAGCTGCGGAAAATAAAAAGTCCCACTTGTACTTTTTTCGGCCGTCGTTCGTTGTACAGCAAAGTTACAGATACCAATCGTTTACGATTGACGCACACTTTAATTTGCTATGCATAAAAATTGCATAAGGGGCCATCTACATATTAAAATTCGCACCAACTTTTTATTTCCCTATAGCAACCCCTAGATTTCACTTCCTATTTAAAAAAAAATAGCTCATTTTAACCCCGGACACCAATTTTCAACAAATTTGGACAGAAAATGAGTGATTTATGAACACCCAAAATCTCCCTCCTCCCTGTGCAAAATTTCAAATTTTTACGTTCAGTAGTTTAATTTATATTAAATAAAATGTGTAAAAATTTCATGAGTTAAGGGACCATATATAAATTTATTAAGTGAATTTTTTTTTTAATTGCATAAAATAAACGTAAATTGAATTTATTTTGTGCAAAAACACAGTAAAAGATACCAGTATTAAAAATATAAAATTTTGAAGCAAATAAATTAGAGGTTTTTACAGTTTGATAGGGATTCTATAAAGCGTGCATTGTTGCGTCAACTCCCATATTCCCCCAAATAAAATATTTTCCAGCTATAGAATTAGATGCAGTAGATGTATGTCTTCTAATACAACGTCGTATTTCTGAAAAACTAACGTCCTCAACTTTCCAGGCGTGAATGGGACCTTTTTTAATATCGGAAACATTAGGTCTTTGGACTTCCCCATACTTTATCAAATATTCAAAATCACGCTTTTCTGTCTAAATTTTCATCTAACTATAAATTAAAATACCGCCAAACGTCTTAAGAATATTGCACATTGCAGACGATAGTATTAAATGAAGAAAGTGAAATAACAAACGCAGTGATAATATTGGTCGGCAAAAAAGTAATTGCGTTTTTTACATGAAATTCAAACAAATAATTTTGCTATCAGGAAATCATTCTTCAAATTCGACCATTAGCTGAGTAATATTAAAGCTTGTACTCAGAAGAGCTGAGAGCAGCCTCTATCTCCTGCCAACATTTCACTCTTAGAGAACCATCAACGGAAATACTCAATAACAATTTCAAAATTACAAAGATTTTCTAAATCGTGAGCAGTCATTTTGCATTTTTCCCTTAAATCATGTGTACGAACCAAGGAGGTTATGGACTCACGGGTCCTTTGGACCACAGACTAAATATTCTATTCTACCCTTGATATTCTCAGTACAAAAAAACTTTAAGAGAGATGGAAACAATATTTTCCCTGAAAATAATATTAATTTCTTTTAACTCTCGCGAACGAAATTAATGATAGGCGAAAAGTTCGGAACCTACAAATAGCGTTTTTCAATTTGCAGAAAGTCCCTTAAAAACGCTCAAAAATTATACCGCAATATCTCCGGAAATTATCGTAGAAAATTGGTGAAAATTTATATTTAGGGTAATTTGAAGGTTTTCTTTCGTTTAATAACGTCAAAATATGGGGTTCCCATTGAGAAAAACGAAGTTGATGCAGAATTAAATATGAAGGCGGCCCCTGAGGCAAATTAAATTAATAGTAAATTAAAGTACGCGTTATTTGCAAACGAATGGTATATATAACTTTACTGTAGGACGAATGACGGCGGAATAAAGAGCAAGTGGGACTTTTTTTTTTCCGCAGCTGTACATAATGTCCTTTCTGCGTAAGAAGCGCCATCTATCGATCGAAATATAAAGAAATTTTTCAATTTTAGATTTCTTTTCCCTATGGTTTGTTTACAAAATTTATACGACATACGTCGATCAGAACGGGTTCTACGCAGCTCTAAACAGAGGAACTTTAATTAATGTCTCTAAGTACATTCCCATTGTGAAAAAAAAGAAATGGTGCAATTGCGTGCAAATGCTCCAAGTTACATAAAGTTGAAGATGTCTTTTACATTTAATTGGAAAATTTTAAAATTATAGAAAATTACCTCTTAGATATTAAAAATAAATAACATTTTCATAACTGATACAGTATTTCTGAAGGCGCTATTTTAATTGTTCAGCAATCGCTTGCAGGTAAAAACAGCTGTCGTAGATTTGTCAGTTGGCTGGGATCTAATAGCTGGGTGAGCGGCCTGCTTGAGTCTTCTACGAGGGCCGGAGATGTTGGTCATTTCATTAAGGCACGCCTCTTACTCAGACCAACGTTACCACTTATGGTCCCTTAATTTTCAACCAATTTCAGATCAGAGACTTAGCACTTGAAATCGGCACCCCCAGAGGTATAGTTTGAACATGAAGGATGTTGTAGACAGGAACAGATTTTACCTGCAGCAGCTACCATTAGTGTACACGGTCCTAAACCTTGTCATCTGAGCAAGTAACAAATATAACAATGAACGTTTTTTTTTTTTCTTGCATAAAATAAGATTTTGGTTTGTAAGTTAAGTTTGGTAAGTCCGAGACAGCCACAGTAAGACGGCTGCATCCCCTAGGTTACATGGCTGTTACAGAGCTATAGGGTGTGACCAATAGGTCAGCCCCGCAGCCTGTGTTTCTCGTTAGGGTCGATTATCACAAAACTGCAGCAACCAATGTACAACGACGAGAAATAGCAACGTGACAATTGGCTAGCGAGACATGGCGTGACCAAACTAAGAAGGTCCCGAATATGGCTTTAAAGATAATAATTACTTGTATAACATGAAATGTACGGCTGTAATTAACAAATACACAATACTAGAACAATCTGGTGCTTTAATATCACTAATTAACGATATAATCACTATAAAAACTACCTTGATTATACAGGGTATCCCAAGAACTTGGCAACGGGATTTAATTCTTTATCTATTAGAGATAAGTGGGCAGTGTTGATAATAATGTTCAAAATAAGGTCGAAAATAAGACTCCGTTAAGAAAAAATTCCTCTCATTAATTTTCATCACGTTACACTTCTTAAATTTGCATACGATCCCCGTACGAAACTATTCCCAGTTAGTAAAATGTGCCCCATACACTAAAGAAGCGACATATAAAATTTGAGAACTATATCTTAAAAGGTGTCAAATATATGAAGATAAATATAACTCTGACTTAAACCACTTTTCAATGGCTCTTTGAAGGGAAAAAATCACGTCAAAGGACATTTCAGGGGTCGTACAGAAATCACGAAAGGCAATATTTTTTTTACTCTAGCAATAAGCGTTTACATTCATTATCATGTATAGACCGCGATTATTTCTCTTTAATCTCTGTGTATGATGAAAGGCTCAAATTTGATACCTCACCTCTTTAGTGTATGGGGCACATTTTACTAATAGGGAATGTTTTGTACGGATGTCGTGTAAAAATTTAATTAGTGTAACGCGTTAAGGAATGACGCGATTGAGCTGAAATTTTCAGGAGATGCAAATATACTGTGTAAAGCAAATGATTAAAATTTCAATGCTACTGCATATGAGAGGGTTCAGCAGCACTCTGTGTACTGCTGCTGAAGCCGTATAAATAAAGGGGTGTAGCAGCATGTTTAAAATAGTCTGTGCTTATCTGCTTGTGGTATAACAGTGAAGGAGACGTAACTGCGCCTTGTCGATGGCAGAGGGTGATATTTGAACAATTTAACGGAGTTTAAACGAGGAAGAATCATCGGCCTTCGTGAAAGAGGAATTTCTTATCGCGTAATGACAGCACGTATGCAGCAGAATAGTGTTTCGATTTTGCAAGCAGTGGGCAGACGAGAACACTCGAAAATCCGGGAGTGGACACTGAAAAATGACGTCAATGCGCGATGATAGACACTTGATCCGCATGATGCTGATGGAACGAACAGCTTCATCTAGACGATTGGCAGCACATGGGTCCACTGCTACAGGTGAATCGCTTTCTGCTTCATCCTTGGAGGAACGAATAGTGAGAATAGTTCATAGTCTCTCCTACAAGGCTTAATCAATTCGTCGACATTTACTGCACTGTCGACTGCGTGTACAAACCATCGACGCTTGCGACTGCAATGGGATCATGAATATAGCGACTACCGTGCAGATTGTCAACAAGTGATGTTTTCTGACGAATCCCGATTCAATTTGTGGCCCCATGATGGCCTCATTCATGTTAGAGACTATGTTGGTGAACACTACCTTCACGAATGCATTACGAACGTCATAGTGGACGAACACCCGGAGTTATGGTCTGGGTTGCGATGCGTATCATGGATGTTTTCTGCTGCTACGAATTGTGGGTGTCCCGCAGTAGTCTGCGCGCTAAACTCCGTTACCATTAGAACACGGCAAGTGAAGCAGCATCCGGCTTGGCCAGTGCTTGGGAGAGTCAACTTCCTCTCGGCTCGACTACTGTGGGACCGTGTACGCTAATGGCTGGTACACGTGAAATCTGCAGTGGCTCCAATGTCCTCCAAGTAGTTAAACGATACCTCTGGGTGCCGATTTCAGGGGGTTGGTCCCTCCTCTGGAATTCGTTCAGAATTAGGGGACCACGAGCAAAATCGTACTTACTCCCACTTGGGCCCTAAAAATGGAAAGCGCACCCCTCTGCCCATCGCCTCCCTTCGCGGGGAGGATCTGGCGACTAAGGCTGTTAACGGTCGGTTGCTACGGTCTGCCACTTAAAGTTGTCAACAACGCAACGAACAACACAACAAATTGTGAGTAGTCTGAATAGCGACAGGTACATCAGAGAAGTCCTGGAGCCCGAAGTAGTTCCTTTCTTTCGAGCCTTTCCTGGAACTATCTTTCAGCAGGATAATGCCCGTCCACATGTAGCAAGGAATGTGAAAGACTTCTTTTCAGTAGGAAACATACAGCTTCTTTCGAGGCCTGCTTACTCCCCGGACATGTCACCTATTGAACATGTGATGGATTTTATTGGTCGGCGACTCGCTCGTGATGCTCGTCCTACAACTCCGACGGATGAACTTTGTATACGGCTACAAGAAATATGAAATGCTCTTCCCCAAGCATGCATTCGAAATCTGTTTGACTCTATGCCACGTTGTATATTAGACTTATTGCAGTGCATGCTGGCCACACCAATATGTAAAGTGAGACTTAACCTCTTGGCGCCTCTTCATTTGCACCACTTTTCCAATTCGTTCAAATGGTGCAGGGAGTCTTGCCGCGGCGAGGTTTGAGTATCTGTCGCTGTCGCTCACCTGCGAGCGGTGAGGTCGCGGGTTCGAGTCCCATTATCACATGGTTGTCACTATCCGCTTTTCTTGTGCTAATGATGTTATTGTGTTATTCTAAAATTGTTAATGCCTAAAATAGAAATGCACTTGTATGCAAGGAACAACATCGAAGAAGCCTTAACACATAGCAGCCTTATGTCCCGATAAGACCTCACAAATGCATGTAGTGGTCATAGATAATCGAATAATTAGATTGAGCATAACGGGGAAAAATTTGATGTTACCAAATATTAGGCATTGTAGCGGTATACCCATGCGCAGAATGGGACTTTCTTATATAATAATGTTTATTGCAACTGTTCCGGGAAAGTCTGTGTTTTATAAAGTACGCTAATCTAAATATGTTCCCCTGAATTTATTTAATTTTCTAAAATAGTGCAATGTTCATTTTACATCAACGGAAGCTACTGCAGTGTCAGAAATAGGGTGCATTTTTGACATCGAATGTACACAATTAGGAATATTGGATACGCGATTTAGCTACTCCTATATCTATGTCAATGGTAAATAAATTTCTGAAATTAGTGGCATGAAGAATTGATTTCGTTTTTTAAGGAATAAAAAATAAAAATTGTATTCGGATTTAAAATTTTCATATAATTAAGGGGTTTTTTTGTGTGTAAAAAATTATTATTTGAAAAATTATAATAAAAAAATAGATCCATGATTAAATATTTTTGTGACCAACAGCGAAAATTTTAACATTTGAGCGACTTCAAAAGAAAAAAAAAATGCTGGGCTCTTGAAGTATAAACTTAAGGTTGGGTAACGGTTGTACCTAACAGTGAAAGGACTACCAACAGACAAGCATAACCGAAGCAATTCAAAAAGTCATCGAATATGTGTTCCCATACAAAACATTTGTCTGTTTTATGTCTATTTCATGACAAACTTATCCAAAACATATCCATTTCTTTAACGTGAAATATCCTGCATCATTTCAATGGTATTTTTGGGTTAAACCATAATATGTCTATGGAACAAGATATTAGATAGGCATGTAAGCATCTGAATCACCTCTCTATATAGATATAAACGGGAAAATTCATAATAAGGCTATAGCATGACGTGGAATGGACAAGTATGTACCGCAATGATGTCTCTATATTCACATAAACTGGAAAACCTCTTTAGAAGGTCTCCATAAAATGAATGTTCAAAATACAACAACAACTTGTTTGCTTCAAGAACCCGCTTATGAATCGTCGTAGAATAAAAGGAACAACACTGGCCGCATTCGTAAACGCCAAACGAGTTGCACTCGTGCAACGAGTTTCCATTTAAGGTGTTCGTAAAGGAAACTGAGTGCATTCAGTTTAAAAACTCGAACGTTTGTATACAAAACTGAGTGCAATTAGTTTCAAACAAAGTAAACCGAGAGCGATTTAGGTTGATTGAGTTTGTTGTGAAGATTATTTGCTGCACGTTGTTGCTGTTTACAAATGGCGTCGGTTGTTATGGAAAGGTATGTTGCTATGAGAAGTATTTTACCTTTGCTGAAGCTGCAAATATTACTTTTTCGAGGAGGAAATTCATGCATGCGCTAGAAACTGCGACGAAGGTACATAATTTTTCAAAGGTAATCATTTACTTGTATTTTTAATTTTAGTAAATTCAAAAATGCATGTTTTAGTGTTGAGACTGAAGTTGATTCAAACCGTTATTAGCGAAATTTGAACTTCTCTTGCTAAATACTTTTGAAAAAATGAAGTTTAAGTTGAAATTTCTAAATTTTGATCGGTGCACTTCAATTATGGCCACTCTTTCTTTTAAAAATCCTGTTGATTTTATATTGAGTATGTACTAAAAACTCTCCTCAGCAAAATTAACGCATTCGCGAATTGTAAACTAGCACGTCTCTTAGGCGACGAAACTAAATAAACTGAAGGTGTTCGTAAATTCCAAAGAAACTGATAACCACAGACAGCACTAAACACACGCATTCCAGTTTTCTTACGAAAACTCGTGCAACCAGTTTGTCGTATACGAATGCACCCACTGTGCAAGTTTGTATATTCTAGCCAGTGAAGTGGAATTTACAGTTTATAGGCCATACATAAATAACCAGGGGTGAATGGAAATTGAACCCAAGATCAGGCCCTTAACCTCTCAGTCACCGGCTCTGCACAGGGCTGCAGAGCCGGGGGACATGTAGCTGCTGTTGTTGTAATTGGAACATTCATTTCCGGATTTGATTGCTTGGTATAAGGAATTCGCTTATTAATCCTGGTCGAATAAACTGGACAACAGAATTGCAGTTTTCATAAGCACAGAGAAAGGAAATTTAAACAACCAGGTTATGAGAGGGAATCAAACCCACGATCGAACGTTTAAACGATTGAAGTAGAGGAGGACAGGCCCTTAACCTCTAACTCACTGGATCCAGGAGGTTAATAGCTCGCAAGTGAGATTTAATGTGTTGATTGAAGAAGACCTTCTCCTATGCAAATATTTGACTGTATATATACTGCAATGAAGCGGTTTCGCGAATTTGCTGATGAATGGTTATACGTTTTCAAAGCCAACTCTGTTAGATTAATAGTGACGCTTTGAGGTAAGGGTTGCGATACTGAAGTTATTTAATTTTGAAATTTTCTTATGTGCTTCTTTTTATGAGGTCGTAAATATAATATATATTGTGATCGCGATATTCGTCAGCACCTATTTTCTGGAACAGAAGTTGATTTAGGGAGTTACAAAATTGTTTTGGGTGGTGGTAAAAGGGTTATTTATAATTCTGAAAATACTTATCTACACTACGATTGAAAGACTCTGTATGTATAGTATATTTACATTAGATTCTAATTGATGAAATCCAACTAACGTAAATATAGTAAATGAACTCTAAAAATTTAGTCGCATGAATGATTCTTTGAACTAATGAGTAGCAAAAAGTGTAAATAATTCAAGAAAAATTCACTAAGCTAAATGGATAGATTGTAGCAAATCTAAATTAACATCCATAAAGCTACCAATGAACGAAGGCATTGCACAGAATTAGTTTGATAATGCTTATTTAGTTTAAGGGCGTCTTCTCCGTAAGGGCTTTAGAAGGCTTGAGGTATTTCTTAAGACTTTTCACAAATAAATTGTATAAGGAACCGAGGCATTGTAGTATTTTTAACTATTATTTGACTAAACTTGAAAAGTATAGGAGTTAAAACGAGTGCGTACTGCAATGTTAAAGTTTTGGAATAGTTTAAACACTTACATAAACGTATTAAAATTGTATGCTAGGTAAATGGGCGTATGTAAGATTAAATCGCTGCCATGGATCTTGTTCAAGCAATTTTCGATAGTGGATAAATTAGTATATTGGGAGAAGTTTTTACGTAAATTATCTGCACATTAGAAATCGATGCACACATACGCTGTTAGACAACATTGCAATAGAAATTAAAGTAAAACAGAACAATTTGTTAAACACTATTTAGTTCACTAGCATACATTCCCATACCTAGCGTCAACCGGAGTAGATTAAAACCTAAAATAAAATTATAATGGGATATGCGAAGACTATCCCATTATATCCCATCTAATCCCACTAGCTGCCATAGTTTAAGATCGTAAATTGTTCAAATGATTCATATTAAAGTTGAATAAAAAATAGATACTTCAGTTCTACATTTTAAGTTCTAAAATGTAGATGTTCAGAAATTCTAGTTACACGAGCATTAGACATGTCTTATGTTTAGTGTTACGGTGACAAGGGTGAAGTAGAAATAAAATTCAGAGTGGAAATAGATCCTAAAGTAAAATATGCTGAACTCTATGAAAGTGGAGAAGGAAAGAATTAAATGGTATCTGCACTAGAACCTATGCATTTTAACTGTGGATGATACTAGACAGATTTTAACTGATTTAGATTTACTGCAATATTCATAAATTTGAAACTATACAACGGTATGTTCAAATCCCCAAACACGAAGCATTTTAAAAGAAAGCACTGGAATAGTGTAGTAGAATCAAATTCGGATGAACTTAATGACGATTATTTTTGATTTGAATCTGGATAAGGTATAAAAATAACGAAATTCCTAAGTTTTATAAATAGCAATCGTAGATTAAAATGAGGGTAATCTGAGGGAGGAAATAAGTGAATTTGGACAATGTAAACGTTTAAGGGTTTCCTTCAAGGACTCATCTTAATGTATTGCTTTGCACAAATGTTCGTACTTGAGAGGTAGAAATAAAGTGTCCAATTTGAGCAATAATTTTTTCGTTATTTAGGAAAAGTTACAAGTCATGTTTATATTATAAAACGCAATAGAATTCGCTAAGAAGTCTTTAAAAAAATTTCTGAAATAAAGAACATAGTTTCTTCAAAATGTAGTTTAATATTTTTAGCGTAAAACTACAGCCCTTTATCAGTCTAAAAATTAGATCTCAATATGTACATACCCTGGGCATGCCGGTCTGTAGATTTTTAACCCTGGCTAAAACAGTCTTGAAGAATATGGAATGAATTTGTTTCGGTAATAAAATTAATTGGTTTAAAAAATTTAGATTGGGATAATTGTGAGTAAAAACATCTTAGTATTGGTAGTACATGGAATTATGGTAGCATTCGGATGGAAATTTTAGAATCATCAAAATCATATTCTACCAAATTGGATTTCAAGTGTGCCTGTAATATTTTACCAGTAGTAAACTTTGTAAAAAGATGGAATTTGTATTTAGTGTTCGCGCAAGTCTCTCCTTTTTACCAACTTTTAATCGCACGTCCAGATTCTTCTATGATGCTGGTAAATCTACTACAGAATATTGTATACTACAATGCTTGAACATAAAATTAGGAACTTGTCAAATGTTTCCGTATAATGTGCTGTGCATTCATCTTGTCAATTGCACACAGAAAAAGGCATTTTTCTTTTAATAGTAATGTTTCTATAAACATGAAATTCCCAAATAACCTTGAACCTGTCGTAAAACCTAAAAATATGAATTATGACAATTAAATCGCTTGAAGTCCAGCTTTATAACAGCGAGCTAAACATCAGTTCCACTAGTTTTAAGTAAAACAAGACATCTACAAGGATTCTTTCCTGTAACTTTAGTTACGTGCAAGTCTGTAAATCTAGAGCACGTGAATTCCTTAGCTATGGAGTACCAGAGTGCCTGTTACAGGACAGATGAATCTGAATAGTCAAAGTTCTGGAAAGAGTACGGCTGATAATTATCCATTTTCTAGATGGTAAAATATTGCGACATTTTTACGGGGAGTGACATTGAATCTTGACATTCTTCCGCTTCAAAAGTGGCACGATTATTACTCTATTAAACACGGTATATACATAAAAAATCTTAGTACGAGCTTTTGGAGTTACCGCGAACCTACGTGCATCTTCCATCTAAAGTTTGGATGACGTTGCTAAGCAAATTAGTTTCAGAAATAAAATTACTTAAATACTCTTATAAACTTTCAATGGTTTGCTTATAGTTTTCAGCAGACAGCAACTGGCATAAGCTTCCCTGAAACGTGATGTCTCAAATTAACAATAGTTGTACATTTCAGCATTGGGGGAAGAACATGTTGATACCTTAAATTGTGTATTCGATACTAGATTATAGAATATATTCGGTCAAATTGTTTAAATGTATCCCTCAAAGCATAATCTAATGCGGATCGAGATGTAATTTATTCAGCTCTCTAAAGTAGAGGATTTATATTTGTAGATAGTACTATGCTTTAAAACTACTTGCAGCAATGATTTCGGTCGTCTTCATACTACATGAACTTGAAAGAACATACATATACGTGCAAGCAGTATACCAATTAGATTAACATTCATATTTCAGAATTTGTAGTATTTCGATGTTTTGCCCTCCACAGGGGAGAAATTTAGTTTTTAATTCGGTCACTTCTTTGAATGAATGAAAAATGCTCAACTTTCGCACGAAACTAATTGAAAATATATATTACAGATGCCAATTACGGAATGAAGCTGGCAGAGAAGTCTGGCCGAGCCCTGAACAATCCGTGCTGATTTGAAAGATCACGACTGTTGGAACCTCCTCGTCCTGGTGAACTACTGACAGTATTCAGACTCTACGAGAAGCCTGGTCGGACCCTGAACAATCCGTGCTGATTAGGAAGATAATTGTTCGAACCTTCTCAGCTCAGTGATCTGCTGATAGATGCTAATGTCTTCTGTTTTCCGAATTGCTGGTGATCTCTCTCCTCCCCCTTTTTCCGATGAGTTGATTAATTGTTAAAATAAATTGTGTCAGTGGACTATTTATATTAATGAATTTTAAATAGCTCTAAAGCTATCAGAATCGGATACTTGCATTGTATAATTCTTTGTGCAATCTGCATTATTACAATTAACGAATATAGCCTACTCATGCTCCTCGGAGGCTGGAATTAAAGCAAATAAGCCAGTAATTTAAACTAAATTTGGCTTTGATACGGTTAAAATAACGGTTAAATGGTTACGGTTAACACAAATAACGGAGAACAAAATGTTGGAATTCAAACCTAATTTTGTCAATGTTTAAAGATTTCAATGTTTAGCAATTTAGGATAAATTTTTGTTCCGTTCGCCAGTATCTAATCTAAATTTCTAGATTTAAAGTTTGTATTGCATTCTAATGACAGAGTATAAATATCGACAATATTGTTTGTCATTTTAATGCTATATTCGAGTAGAGAAGATTAAAATATTTAATTTTAAATGCTGATTTAGTTGGCCAAATGAGGATTGTCACACTGACAATACTTTGAATCTGATAGAACTGGATCTCGTATATTGCCACTATTAAAAGTAATTTTATATTGAAACCCTCTTATACGATTGCAATAAAATGCTATCGGTTTCTAAAGTTCATGATCTTTCGAAAATAAGTCGAATTTTACGTACTTGGTGCAGTATTTAGCCGATGGCTTGTACATTCGAAGAATAGTGCTCTACATATTAAGCTTAAAATAGCTTCAGAAAAAAATATTTTGGCAGACTTTCCCGTAGGAAGAAATAAAATTGCCTCGTTTCTCCTTAGCTGATTAGTCTGATAGGCGGGTTCTCTTGTAGGAGCGTTGCGCAGAACGTTTATTCTTTCGTGCGGGATCATAGGTGAATACCTATTTTCCGTGTCGTAATGCCAGGGTGACGATTCTGGATATTACGGCACCTGTATAAAGATCCTGAATCGTTACGTAGGGGTATTTAAATTTAATTTCTGGGTATCTTAATTTCTAAAATATTTTAGAGGTAGGGTTGTTTCTGCAATATATTCGATTTTATTTCTTCCTATAGGTAAAGTTATAAACTGTAGTGCAGTAAATCTTCAGTTTCCACAATTGTCTAGGATTCGTAATCTTCGCAACAAATGTTCTCGAACCGAAGAAATTAAATTTTGAGCAATCTTTCCATAGTGTAGTAAGAAAGTGATCAATTAAAATTTAACATTTGGATTTCTAGTTTTGCAGTGCAAGGTCAATTTTAATACGTTTCATCCTAAAGCTACCTTAATACTGAACATTTAACTTGATTCCTGCTGTAAATAGGACTAAAAATGCGATATTAAAACTCGACAAAGTGCTGAGAGATTTTCGAGATGGTAGAAATATTCGGTTCATGACATACCTTAAAGTTTCGTAATGGAAAATTTTAAGCTTTTTAACATTGGCCAGTATTAACAATGCATTTAGAACAGAAGTGCTCCATTTTCTTGTGAAATACATGGGCTCATTAAAGGTTTAAATAATGGCAGCTAAACTTGCAACGGAACACTTGATCGTTGCAGACATTTGGACTAACCTTACGGTATTTGCGGAGGTTTATATTTCGAACTTCGGTGTAAATGTTTTAAATGCTTTTTCGGGAGCGGTGTCGAATCCTCTATAGGACGGACCTGTAATGGCTGGCCGAAGGGAGCGGCTAGCATTTTAAGCCCCAGTGCAAGACACTTCGTTCGGGGCTTCCCAATTTCGAACATTGCTCGATATCGATCACCTGAAATCGGCACCCCAGAGCTATCGTTTGATCATGGAAAACATTAGAGCTACAAATGGATTTTACGTGCCCCACCTACAACTAACGTATATGGTGCTGAGCTGTGGAAGGGTAAACCAGGGTAATTATCCATTGACAGCGATTGCCCGCTTTAAAAACATTGTTTAAAGGTTATTTTTGCATGGTTTTATTTTATATTCGACTAGTGTTGCACAGATATAAAATGTTAGTTTTAATGAAATCTGCAATGAATTTTGATTCCTGTGATTTTAGCTGTGGGCAATCGCCGAACCTAATCCTTAAGCGGACGTACCTGTATGGTTTAAAGTTTTAAATTTCTACGTATGCATAATTGTTTGTTCAACTTGGAATCGTATATTATCAGACTTCGCATTGCACATTTAAGTATTGCATATATTTGAGAGTATCGAAAACGTATTTAAGTACAGATGAGTTTTGTTTTACTGACTAAAAACTTGCAGATAACTTCGCACTCTCGCTAATTTTATCTCTTCTGTATGAGAAGAGATCACCAGCAAATATAAACTCCTGCTAATTTTGTTTTGAATTTTCAGTTTTGCGGGATTTTCTGTTAAATGAAACTGCACTTTTACTTAGCAATAAGTAGTATACATTCTGTCACTTTACGTTATTGATAAATATTATATAAAGTTAAAGCACTGAAAAGTACCAGATTTAAGAGGTGAAGGCTCCTGTAGATTCTGCAAAACTAAGTTTTCAAATAGTATCTTGAGCTTTCTTAATTGAAAGTTCTCCAAGTAAGCTAAGGCTTAGTTTCGTTATGTGATCGAAGTTCTAATGAGGCCGACCAATGGCTGAGTAATAAGATACTGAACATAAGATGACTAAAGTGTGCAGGCCCAGGCTTTTGGAATCTCTTGTGTCTAAGGGTCTAGTTTTTGGAAGTATCTCTTGATCGAACGTGACTAAGCATTAGAACCCCACTAACTTCCACCCAAAGCAGTCTTTACTGGGGAAGAAATTTCTTGCGCGCCTGGACTTCAATTTCTAATTCATGTTTATTCCATGGCGCTCCAGTATAAATTGAGATTTGAAACGAATATTAAACCAGGCTCTGCACGATACTTTTCTGAATTTAAAATGTTCCAATAAGCTAGTTTAAATTTGAATTTAAGTTTATATTAAAGTTAAAGCTTTCTCTAAATGAGTCATCAGAAATTAAAGCTGGGAATTTATGAAAATAAACGGGAAGTTAGCAAACCGCTTGCAGTATTGGGTTTTTGCTAGTCAAACGGCTAACACCAGCCAGGATTTCATGCTAATCCTGAATCAAGATATCTTGCTCATGGAAATGTATTACCTGCAACGATCACTTCATTATAATTTTAGTATAAGTTGTCAAATTAACATTATCTATTAGTACATATTTTAAAATAATTTGCATGACATCCAATCTCTGACGGCATAACTCATTGCCTGGCCAGCTTTCGAGTCCCTTCAGAGAATTCCTTCCCATCCTCGCAGAATGGACTTGATCCCCCATTCTGGGAGGATATATGCAACTAAATCTTAAATTATTGAAATTATTTTGAGACTTGATAATATTAGTCTCAATTATGAAGTAATCGTTAAGTGATACAATCCACTTCGGTAATAATTCTATGAAATAGGTATCTTGATTCAGGCTTTGCTGGAATTTTGGCTGGTGGTAATCGTATGACTAACAAAAATTAAAGTTGGTGCATTTGTATGATAGCTATTTATTCACATTTTAATTCTAAGATTTAGATATTTAGCTTAGACGGTCTTCTAATTTTTCTTCTAAATCTAAATTGCCATCTAAATATCACCAAAAAGTCTGATCCAAATTCCCTGGGAGCGGATCGGGACCCAGGTAATCGGATTTTTGTTTCTGTAGTTGAGAATTTACAGAAATAACCAGTTAGTCCAATAGATTTTTATTCACCTGAAATGAGTAAACTAGACACAAATAAAAATGGGGTACTGGACCATGCACGAGATGAAATTTGCCAACATTTTGAGATTTGCTTCAAACCACTTGCTTAATACACAACTCAAAATTCAGAAAATTATCGCGTAGAGCCATATTTAATATCAGTTTCGAATAAATCTAAATTGCTAAAACGTCATGCAATAAGTATAAATTTGTTAAAGCAAAGCTTACATTTCTTGGCAAGTAAAGAATGCTTTGTCCCAAGAAGGTTCTAACGAGTCGCGTAAACTAGGAAAGGCGGACAAAAGATATGTATGAAATTAAGTTGAACTGTTTTTTTTTTATTTTTGCTCGTGAAGGTGTCTTGGTAAGTTATCTTGTGTCATGAGGTGCAGTTTCAAAGATAGGCATGCTTACACCAGCATGTAGGTTTCTATCTCGTTACACTAGTTTTAATTTTAATCTTGAAATTATTTTACACATACTGAATGATTTGCACCAGAAAAACACTAACTTGTTGCATCCCTTTGGCAAATAAATTGTTAATCGGTGTTGTTGTTAGCATGTTTATTAATCTTGGTTAGCTAATGAGTTATGAATAGCTAAAAAGAGAATCAAATATCTAAATCTGGTACTTTTCAAGTGCAAATTTTAGAATGCCAAAGGATCTTATTTGTATTATTGTATTTATGTAAATATCTTGTTTGTATGCGTTTTCGATTTTGAAATGTAGTTTATTGCAATTTACGTTTGATAAGTGTTAGGCGATTTTGATTCGTTAAATAGGTTTGCCTTTCCCTTTATCGCTAACTTGTATGTAAAAAGTGCAGTTAGTCTGCCTTATCTCCTACTTTAGAATTTTAGGAAAGTTTTTGTACAAAATAAAACTTTGTGTTAGCGGTCTCTAAATATTGAGGTTGTTTAGATTACTAAAATTGTTGCAACAAAAGTAAGAATTTCATAGGCGAAAGTATAGAGTCGGCTTTGCTTTTCTAAGATATTACGATTATGCTTTACACTTACTTGAATTAGGGTATTTCTTGATATGTTAGGCTAACCAGAGTTTCATTGAGTAATAAAATTCTCTGAAATTTTTAGTTATTTGTAATTGAATGTGGCACTTCTGATTTTGTTATAGCAAAAAGTTAAGTTTTAATGATTAAAATAAAGGCTCATTCAGTTAGGTTATACAGTAAATTGCGACGACTCTTTCAGTTTAGTACTGCATGTCTTCAAAATATCAGTGGAAATTTTGCTCTTGATTTAAGCTTAAAATTAATTGTTGTATTTTCCCTTATGTTGACGTGTACTGAATAGTGCACATAAATAGCAATTTTTCAATCTTTCTCAAAGGTAGGCAGGAAAGGCATCTTAAACTTTCCAACATATCTTATTGTAACTGTACCAGTCCTGCAATGAGTTTCATATTGAGATAGAAAAATAACCAGTCAATAGTGTTAAGGTCAGAATTTTCATTAGAATTACAATTTGTGTTTAAATAAGTCTTAAATTTGCTGCATTTAATTTTTCAAGTATCAATTTCCATTAAAAAGGAAATGGCAGAGGTATGAAAGTAGCTATGTTTAGTCTTAAGGCAAATGATCTACGCATGGGCGTAACTTGGGCTTCGAAACTGGGGGGGCAAATGTCATTCTAAATGAAAGTCCATATATGCGTGCCCGCACACACACACACACACACACACACACACACACACACACACACACATATATATATATATACAGTGGCGCTCGTCATTAAGGGCCAGAGGGGCCTGGCCCCACCGTCTAAACCAAAGTATCTTCCTATTATGTCAGACAGTTCTTTCAATAATTTACCTTCATTAAAAATAATGCACGCATTTTACTCTATTTTAATACTATCCACTAAAAAAAGCATTTAAAAATCCGATAGTTATACGATTTTCCCCCTATCTAAGCCATGCATGAGCTGGCTTGCCCTGAATTTAGCGTCTTTTCTCCGTTCACCGGGTTGACATATTTGGCATTGACCACAAAAGCCATATTGACGCGGAATTAACTTGGCTTCCAAGCGGTTTATTTGGCGCTGTCTTCTGGCCCCAGATCTTCGGGCCCTCGCATGGTTATCTGCACGAGTGTACGAGGAAATTTCGGCAATCGGTAGCTATTGGCGAAATTTTCCGTTTAGGAGGAAATCATTTTTTATGTGCGTGATCTATTTTTGCAGTGCAGTCCCTAATATTTAGAAGTTAATAGCATCAACGCAGACAGCTTACGCCATTGCATTGCAATCATGGCACGTTTATGTTGGGTTATTGCCACAAAAAGGATTAGAAAAAGGTTTTTCAACCTATCCATAGAAATTTTTAATAGGGCGCCGTCCGTATTTTCAATTCGCAAGTGAGGATCGATGACGTCAGTTGCTTTAAGATACGTAAAAATTACGCCACAATTTTCTCATTTATTCCAGCTCTTTTTTCAACACAGGGAGACGATATTTTGATTAAAATTTACGGTAGAAATAAACTAAGAAATTCACGATTGTTATTATTAGAAGTGGTATTTTAATCCGGTGCTTATTTAAAAATTGAAATGTCTTAACACAGCTGAAAATGTTCACTTTAAAAATTACAAAGTTCGTTTTAAAGCGCGATATATTAAAATTTTCTATTTACTTTTTTTTATTTTTGGCATTTAATTATGGGGCGGGCGTTGCCTAACATATCATGCATGCTGCGAGTATAGCTTTATTTTAACGTTGAATTACGTTCCTCCATAGTGGTCCTACATAAAGCAAAAATTTAATGATACCGTTTGAAAACTACTATGCAAAATATCGAAATTAACTCCCTCGGCCAACCGGGGTATCCTTTACGGCAGTTAAACAGTGACATCATAAATTTAAAAAAAATGCTTAAGCTCTACAATTCTAACGCCCTGTCACAATTAAAGTGGGAATAAATAGTTCCTCGAGATTGCACAGTTTAATGTTTTTCAAGAGACAGGACCATGGAGGATATATAAGATATCGCTATATTGGATACATGGATATTTAAAATGGCACCCCTTGGATAGTTTCTCCCCACGGTGAGATGAAATTTTTTTGGGTGCTAAATACACCAATCTTATAAAACTCTGCATAAATTAAATATATATGGAGAGTTTCCTTAATGGTAACGATTATGTGAAATGATTATTATTTATGTTAATGCGTAAATTGCAAAGAATCGCCGTAGAATCAAAAGATCCCATCGGTGCCAAATAATCTAAGCTGCTTCTTTTAAGCGAGTATTGAAGAGGGAAAAGCAAAGAAAGATAGTATCATCTACGTAATAGGTAGTATTATTAGATTTGTAAGGCTAATATGCATAAATCACAATATACCACGTTAATAAATATTTCATGAAATTAAAAGTGTTTAACCTTTTTCAACGGTTGTCTTAAAACCAACTAAACGAAAAGTAATTCTAACTTACGTTAATATATCCCGCCGTAATTTCAACAGAGGCGTTTTCTTGAACTTTTTTAAAAATAAAATACTGTTTCGTGACATGCAGATATGATTATAGTAAAATATTCGCTTCTTCCCGTATGAAGAGCGGGTACACGGCTATTTTAAAAACATCTCTTGAAAATACCATAAATGAATTCAGAAGACCTCAAAACGTGTAAATACGCCAAAATCTCGAAGTCGAATTTTTTCATGATTACAATATTTCCTTACATAGTACATGTTCGGAAACAAATAAACGGTTGTCCATTTTATGTAGTGTATTAGGTATTTAATGCTACAGCTTGAACCTAAAAAACAGTAGATGTAGATGTAGTAATATGTTCTAGTATGATGTAGAAATAAGACATTTTGAAAGCCAGGAGTTCTCTGCAAACCATTAAGCTTTTCACTTTTTTGATAGTGAATGACACTGACGTAGTTTTTGAGTCATTATACTGCAATGATGCCAGGTTAGTACTTACTCATGACGCAAACTTTACGTCACGAGTCAAATAATTTTGCTTTTTTTTTTTTTTTTTAAGAAGATTCCACACCACGAATAAATTCGAATTACACATCTAAGGAAAATTTTCGTTTCCTACCGTGAGAAGAACGGGCACGCAGCTAGTATATTTCTAATTCTTGATAATAGCTGTTATTTTTCTGCGAGATGTCTTATTTGTAGTATGTTTTGTGTTTTAATTGTTAGTTATATATATATATATATATATATATATATATATATATAACTATAAATCATAAAATATTTATTCTATAACAATGGAAAAAATACTGTACTAAAACGGATAAAATTTGAGAACAGTTATTTTTAACTCTTGAAAACAAAAAGTAAATAGTGCAATAAGTATAATTAATAAAATAGATAAAAAGGGCTTACTTTTTTCCCCTTTTATCAAAAGACCTCCACAGCCACTGGTATCACTGGGGACCGAATCAGCTTTAAGCGGTAGAGTCTGCTCTAAGAGAGAGCTTTAAGTGGTACGTCCAAAACAAAGTTCATTGGAAGGATTGGAAATTGCAATATGTGTTCACTATAAAAAAAAAAAAAACCTCCACAGCCACTGGACATGAGCAGGGCTTGACTGTCAAGAAACATTTGACGGTCAAAAACTGAAGCGGCCAACTTTGATTTTCAAACGCTCTTTCCAATAAGTAAGGAGAGGCATCATTTTTAATTTAAACAAAACTACATTTCCCCCCTCAAAGCCTGAAATCCTCCTCAGGAATTCCTGAGAAACAAAAACCCAGATCATGTTCATCAGTACATTGGAGTCTTTTCTCCAGACTAATAGTTTATCTTTCTTTAAAATTTACAGATTTGACAAGGAAATTACGAAAACTACTTACCTGTACTCATGCACAAAGCAAGTTAATATTTCACTGCAGGATACAGATATTCGGCTGGTAAAATTCATTTAACTTAACCAAACTTGACACACAGGCATCATTTATTTAGATTAGCTCTTTGTAATCCATTCTTTGCAGCTCATTCAACCCTCTTGTACATCTCCCGTGTCCTAACATCGAGTCAATATGCTTGCGGGAAAAACTGGTCCTATTCTATTTAAGTGAACACAGATGTGACTGATTTTTGCGTTAACGGGAGATAAAAGAGCCGCGTTCGACATTTAAATCACTCCAATTTTTCACAGAATCTTAATGGTCATTTAGTGATGACATGTTCTTATGTTTTGTTTATAGGTCCAGAAAAACGATCATTTTATGCCTTGTTAAAAAGCCGCTTTTCTTGCGGGGTTTGAAATACATTACAATGAAACTCATTGCACTGCACATTTTTTTTTTCTGTAACCTCTGTTCTCGCGGTACTTTCTTTAATGATAGCGACCTGCTAAATTTACAGCATTCTAAGCTCAATGTTAATGTTTTTCCTTGACTTGGACAGAAAATTTTAAAGTTGTAAGAGAGTCCAGTGCGTTATTTTTATTTATTTATATTTTATTTTATTTTTTATTTATTTATTTTTGGGAGGGGGGGAGGTTGATATTGTAAATATTTTTAGAAAAATAATGTGGAAAAAGATATTTAATAATTTGAAGAGGTGGAACGACTTTTAGCATGACTTCATTAATCAAAAGTTTGGCATAAGCGGGGAACAGGCGTCGATACAAACAAACATTGGGTTCGTTTTGTGGCCCTATAACAAAATTACAATCGATTTTAACGGAACCCCTTCACAAAAATACAGTCGATTAAAACTGCCCTTCATTGGCATTTTACCCTACATTTTAATGTGTTTCATCAATTAACAAAAAAAGTGACTTTTATTAAAATTTGGTTTGAAAATTAACAAAAAGTTCTGAAATTCACAGAATTAAGCATTAAAATTCACAAAAATAGGCAGTTTCTACAAAAATGGGCCCTGGAAAATATTCCTGGATTGACCCCTGATAAATTATGTATGTTATTGAGTTGAAGACGTATTCACGAAAAAAAAAGGGGAGGTATATAAATTAGGTGAATGTACATATACTCTAAAGAAAACTAATATTCTGAGATATTATCTTAGCTAGACTTATAAACGATTTTTTTGAAATGCTTGAAAATAGAATTATATGCACACATGGGCGCCCACAAGGGGGGGCAAGGTATGGAACTTGCCCCCCGACCTAAAGTTTTAGGTTTGTCTCATGATGTTAGCAATGGCAAAAACAGAACTAAATTTGTTAAAAGTTAGAAATTTGCCCCCCTCTAGAAATTTTTTTTGAAATTTGCCCCCCCCCTTAGGAAAATTACTATGGGCGCCCATGTATGCACATCAGCAGATCGTTATAAACAATAGCAGTGAAGGTTCCCCTTCTGTGTCGAACGTTGCTTCTCCCTATTGCTGGGAGCAACGCTGTTAGTAGGAAGTAATGAGGTGATTTGTTGCTATATTTTTCTAATGCATGAAATTCTAAAAGGGTTAAAGGTATCGAAATACTGACTTAGATAGTACTGCAACTAGAGTTTATCTCTCACGACGAACCAACTAGAACGGCCCCCTCCCATGGAACCATAACTTATTTTGGAGCCCCCTACCAAGTCTGGGGCACGTGTCCCTAGGTGCCCCTGGCAGCAGATATAAATCATAAAATCGCAGACCGTTTCTTATTCTCTTAAACTGCGTCGCATTTGAATTCGCAATTAGTCGTCTGTCAAGTCAAGTAAGTTGTGCCCGATCATAAAAGTGTGTTGTCTCTCTGCTACTGACCTTCAAACACCAAAATTAGGTTCATTAAAATATAAATGAGAAACTGGCCCCAACCTGTGACAGGGCGGCAAATAAAGGGGGGCAAGCGGGCACGGGACAAGCACCGGGAGACATTCTAAATGGAACGCCAAAATCAGTTATAGCTTCTTGGGATGGGGCGCGGCTCCATGCGAGGGGGCACACGACCATGGGCACCCATAAGGGGGGAGGCAAGGTAGGGAACTTGCCACCCCCTAAAGTTTTAAGTTAATGTCTCATTATGTTAACAAATGGCAAAAACAGAACTAAATTTGTTAAAAGTTTGAAATTTGCCCCCTCTAGAAACTTTTTTTTAAGTTTGCCCCCCTATGAAAATTACTATGGGCGCCTATGCACACGACACTAATTATGGTTTGCCCCGGATGACATAAACTCTAATTGCGGCATTGCCTGTGAAAATGACCTCTTTTTGCTCACTATTTACAGCAACAGGTCTTTTTTCTAACGCTGAACAATTGATTTCAGACAAGTTTAAAATCGCTGCGCCTAATTTTTGCTTTCCTGAGAAATTATCTAGCTTGGCCATTTGGTAGAATCTGCCATCGTTCCTGTTGGGTTGAAAAGCTTCTGTGATTCTATTCTTTTGTTGATTTTTGCAGGGGAATTTTTTTTTTTTTTTAATCTGATAGTATATTTGGGTTATAAATGCATGATTTGGGTTCAAAATCATAACTTTGCCCCCTGACTTTTTAGACTAGGGGGGCAATTTTTACAACTGCAGGGGCAATTGCCCCCCCTCGCCCCCCCCAGATTACGCCTATGGATCTACGTAGGATTGACACAAATGCATTTGTTAGACTAATATTGCAAGGTAGTGTACATTAATAAGCACAATGTTAAAAGACGTAGTAATTTTAGTTCATTAAGTCTACTATAATGAATGTTTGCTCATTTGAAAGTGTAAATGACATAAAACTAAGACTGAAAGGTTTATTACAGTCTGCATATTTAATGTTTAAAGAAACTTATTTGATTTAAGTATCATCGATTCCAAACTTTAATTTCTTAAATGGATGGTTTCCATAACTGAAAATTAAATTTGAAACTTAAGCTTTAACATGTATTGACCCGAGTACCCGCCCAGGTGTCGTGGCTAGCTTTACACTTTGGGTCCGTGTTGGATACCTGGCTTGGATTTCGCGTTAACTTCTTGATCCCGTCATAGTGGTAACGTTAGAAACCTACTGGGTGCTTCCACTCCAGCAGTGGCAAATGACTGGGCAAGGAACTTCTTTTCGAGATTCTTATAGCAATAGAAATGCCATCTGCAGAGTAGCTTGGTGGGTAAATAGATGCAGAAGAGCTTTTAAAATATAAAATCATTCTATTAACAAACTGCTTTAGCCAACGATTTACATTCAACGTCTGCCAGGTTCAGTTCCAAAATACAATGGTACAAAGGGTACAATAAGTAGAAATTAACATAAAGGGCAATCTCTGCTCATGTAAAATACTTCTAAGAGGGTGGGTTCCTTAAAAAAAAAAAATCCAGATACATGAACACCCTACTTCAGTTTGACGCAATTTAAATAGCATTGCTGGTTAGTGAACCATTTATTAAGAAACTTAGAGGGTAAAATATTTCTGAACTTTAAGTATGTGTAAAGCCGACAAGGATAGTATGCGAAAATTGATCACTGTTCTATCAAATTCCCTGAACGGACCTTTTTTAAAAATTAATAAAATCATAAACAAGAGTTCAATTAACGGGGGTAGAGAAATCTTATTTTAATAAGCTAGAAAATCTTAAAAATTAGCTTTTCAGGCGAACAACTTCAAAATTTTTAATTTCTCTCGGTTTCAAAAAGAACCGAATATTAAACCCAGCATTAGTTGAATTATTCAGTTTGTCTTGCCATATTGATGGATAAATTAAGCACAAAATTTTGTGCACTAAATCGGTGTTTACTATAAGCAACATATCCTGTAAAACTAATGTTCAGTTTTAGTACCAACTCATTCGAATTGATCTCAATATTTTTCTTATTGAAGAAACAAGTCGTAATATTTTAACAAAATTAATTCTCATGAAAATTTGGTCTTCCAGAATTATTTCGTAGGCTTTTGGAAATATTACGGACTGTTTAAATTGCTTTCAAAATTTCTGCTTTAAAAACTTAAGTTTATTTGGCACTGCCATCGGTTAGTTTTTTCATAAATTAGGCAAATTAGTTTCGGTACATTTTTATATTGCTCATTAGATCACAATTTTCAAACTTATTTACAGGGAAAGGGATATCTATTGCGTTGGTAGCTGGATTTCCAATTCCTATATTTCTAGGATTTGCAGGAGGGTAACCTGTTGGGTTTTAAATTCTTAACTGGGCAGGGAATCATTCTGTTGGGTTTTAAATTCTTGACTGGGCAGGGAATCATTCTGTTGGGTTTAATTTTCACGGGATCTCGAAAGGAAACTGGAACCTGGCCACCTTCAGTTTCCTTTTGAGGATCTCGCAGAATGGCCTTGATCACCCATTCTGCGAGTGAACTTTGCTAACTTTACAGCAGACTAGTTTAGTTCTGTTCGTACTGGAGATTAAAAAATGGAATTGAAAATACAACACTTTAAAGTATTTGGGAAATCCAGCTATCAACGTGAAAGAAAGTCTTATTTGAAAGTTCCCTCACGGCCTCAAAAATAAAATGACATTTGCAACCATTTGTCTGTCGCACTGACTAATTTAAACCCTCAAGTTGGTGTTGACGTAAGATCTAGTCCTCTCCGTTCTAGTCAATTCAGTCGTTAAACCCTCGGATGGTATAATGGTTTCATAGTATTGTAATTAATACAGGAGATCTTTTTTACGATAGCAAATTTTCCCAAAGTAAAATTTTATTTTCAAGCTGCAGCAAAACTTTGGCAAATAATGTAAAGTTGTCTTCATGGTAATTTCAGAGATGCCTGGAGGATTAAAAACATTCTTGTATAAAATTACCCTTGATATAATCTCGGCTTATTCACAATATGCTGTTTATCCTTATCATACCTGAGAAAAATTTGAATTAGATTGAATACTCATTTCAAGTAAATGTTTAACGTTGAATTTTTTTCCTTGGACTTATTTTACGACATCCAGCTTGCACAATAGTACAAAATTTGTCAGATTTTGGATGCGGGTTCTAAAAAGGGGTTTAAGCTTAGTCTTTCTTTCTCTTAATCTTTATATTTAAAATGGCTAAATTTATCTACTAGATAGAATGTACACTTGCCGTGCTATTAGTTTGTTTTAGTCAAGTACGCTGAATCTTGTTAGTAATTTTGAATATTGGAATTTGAGGCCTTACCAGATTCCAGATAATACAAAGATTAGTTGAATTCAAGCAGAATCCAATATTAATCTTATATTTGAGACCGCTTTTCTTACTACGCATAATTTTTCTAGTCTTGCCTGTAGTTTTTGGTACGTGGATCATAAACACTTTCTTAACTTCTTTTAAACTTGGCAATGCTGATATTTATGATTGTAATCTTAAATGTTTCATCGAACTTTTCTGGAATAAGCAAATTCTGATGTCGTACTGTTATATTAAATCCCCCTTAACTACTATATACTAGAAAAATCTAACTGTTAAAGTGGTTTTAACAGTAAAGCTTTAGACGTTGGTGTATGGGTATTGTCAAAGTTATCTTTACATTTATACTACACAAATCTTTGGTGTATAGTATGATTGTATTGTACATGAAACAAAAGTGGACTTAAAATGAGCAGTTCTTAATTATGTTAAAATTGACTCTGCATTCAAATATTGTGTTCAAGATAGAAACTTCCTTATTACTATTTTTTAGAATTTTTGCTGTACGTTGTACTTTCCACGGGATGAACTTGTCCCTATGTTTTGTAGTTTCTATTTCACTTTCTAATGATGTTGATTCATTATTAAATTTTAGAATACCAAAGTTCTAGCTTTTCGCTAAATTATTCTGAATGAGCTGAATGTCTTGAATACACAGATCGTGTTTAATAGAACTTGCTGTTTTTAACAAACCCGTTAATTGTTTTGTAGTATGAAAATTATCTTTCAGAATGTCAAACTAAATGAAACTTGTAGAAGTTTAGTTAAAATTTAAAGTGCGCGCGCAACCACTCGGGATTTATCAATCCATGTATATGAATGTTCTTGGAAAATTTCTTGGCTGTTTCTATGTACAAAGCCAACCGCATAATTAAAGTAAATTATGTTTAGGCGATTACATGCATAAAAACTTAATTTTTATCAAATGAAATAAAAAACCGATGCTTTACGATTTTATTACTTAGCATTATTGTATTTGTTTCAAAGAATGCAAACGTGCTAAAGCAAAACTTCGGTTTTAACGTGCTACTAATTCTCGGAAATGTTAACTCTGAAAAGTTGTAGGACAGCGAAACAAGTTTGATTTGCAATATGTAGTTGTTGATTTTAGGCAAATCTTGTCAACGTAGGATGCTTATTCGAAGAATTTTTAAAATATTGGGGAAACTTATGTAAATGAGCTTAACACAACAGTATCTTAAGTCAGGATTTTGCAAAGCAAAACCGATGCGTTAGAGGTTTTTAACAATTTGTCAATGGATAAATGAGCAGTTTTTAGAACTACTTGGCATTATATATTCTTCACTTGTACTGTGCAATCTTAAAACTATAACCGTAATGTGTCGACCAAAGGCAGTGCATGAGACTGAAAACTAATGAACGGCTGAAGCACGAAGGTTAAAGGCTCTGGGCTACCTCGAAGCTGTCTAACAGTCTGGAGTTATGGGCGGTTCTTGGTTCTTAAAGGTAAGGGTTCTAACGCATGTTAGTTTTTAGTCCTCCCATCACATTCCTTACTTTAGAAGAAAGTCCTAATGTACTTCACCTTAACAAATCAATCTATAGAATGTATATTAATGCTTAATTTTATGCTTAAATATTGTCTAAATTTATATTTCTGTATTCTTCGTTACGGTATTGAGACATATTTTATAAAAATATTGTTCTGCTTTCAGGAGTTCTCTTTTGTTGAATAGTAATAACGAACAGCAGTATTTGTAGTTTTACTTTGTCAAACTTCTTAAGATGTTGCTTTGCTTGTATTTGAGTCTGTCTATATTGTTATAAACTTACTCCAATGATTTTTGTAGTTCGTAATTGTCATTAGAGCATTTTACAATACTGAAACTTGCAATAAAATGTTTAACTTGTGATCAGATTCTGGTTATTTTATGTCTGTGCGCAATAGTTACTTTCCCAATTTACGAGTGCTTTGTCATGAATATACAGAAATTTTATTTGCAGCTAGCTCTCGGTTCAATACTCTATTCCGTGGAAACCGTACTCTATTCCGTGTAATTATAGAAAACCTTTTCAAAGAAGTGATAAACTAAATAGAGCGCAAGAGAAACCAGTTTATCAAAGTTTACACTACAGATTTTAACAATCACGAAATGCTAAGAATCGGAGTAATTTAAAGTAAGTAGCATATCGTTCATTTTCTGTAACAACGTCGTCTCTAATCACTTGAGTTGATACCCTCTGGGTCAAATGTAGTGTGAACTCAAAATTGACAGTGGCATTGCTCAACTTTTAATAGTTATCAGAGGGATGGCGGTTGTATAGTTTTGGTGAACAGGCGTTTGTTACTTTCGCGAAATTTCAAACTTATTTCAGAAAAATAGAATTGGTTATGACGTTGCAGAAAATAAATGATGCTAATATTTTAAAGTAAAAAAATCTTTCATAAAACTTATATTTATGAAATTTCTGAAGTATTTCCATCGTATGAAAGTGGAATATAACTCAAAAAATCAAACTTCAAAGTTTGATTAAAATTTTTAGAGGGGTATGCGAAATCTTTAAAATGGTCATAGCTTTTAAATTTAAGAACAAATGGATGGTTAGATGAAAGCTTTCATGTTAGTCAGCTTTTTGGAACATAGCTGTACATCTACTCTTATAGAGGGAACTGCAATATACCCTGTGATGAGTAGTAAAGTTTTGATTTAAAAGTAAGATAGAAAATATGTCAAAGATGGCTAGATATTTAACATGAAAAATACAAAAGCGGCAAGTATTGTCCGTAGCGTTTGATTTACAGAATTGTTTAGAGACGTTTAACATGAATACCTGCTAGTACAAAAAAATCGAGGTGCCGGATTAAGAGTTTGGCTTGCCTGCCAACGATGATACTAGCAAAGGCATCGGAAGTACTTTCTCCTACAAAGAATCTTACACTAACGATACTGTCCCAGGATAAAGGCCGTAACCATGGGGGGGGGTTGCACCCCTCCCGAAATTTTAGTGGATGCATTAAGAGTTCTTTCATTTGTGTTGATTTTTAGAGATCATTTTGGAAAAAAATTGTAGCGCTGCATATACCCTCCCAAAAGTTTTTCTGGCTACGGCCTTGATTCTAGAGTGTTAGGACTCTAGTTATACGCATTGGCGTATTATTTTTTGAGTTTTCTTAAATTTATTTTCCTGGATGTTTGGTGTTTTATGTAGATGTTCTAGCATATGTAGACCATTTTGGGAGTAGCAAAAATGCGTGCATTCATAGCGCAAAGATGATTAAAGAAAAATGAGACTCAAATTACTTGAAGTGGTTTGCCATCTGGAGAAGTGACTTTTTCTGCAGCTTCCCTCATTTTGAGTGCCATCCATGCTGATTGCTGAGCATGCGTGGTACTTATCCTGTGAAGGCCTCCTGCTACACAGTACGCATCACCAATGGTTTCTGTCTGGAAAGATTACAGATAAAGATGAATACTTTTGGGAAAAAACATGCGCGTAAACACGGTGCTGATAGTTATATTCCTTATTCAGAGCAGTGTACAGTGAAAACTATTGGTAAGAAAACTCCAGAATTTGCGAGAAATGTTTGAGACCATGGGAGAAAGATTTGTGTTGAAAGTAAATAGTTCCAAAAATCACATCCAGGCGGCGTTGTACGTTTTGGTTCCTGATACGAAAATTCTTCCTCTGGGCTAAGTTATAACTTATCTACTAGCATCTGGTCATTATCTAATCCCAATTTTTTTGTTTTGTTCACTTGAGAATGGTCATTTACCATTGTCTCATTAAGGCTTAGTGCAATTGCCAGAGTTCCGAACCGTAGTTCTTGCTTTACACCGCTCTGAAAAGAAACTTGCATTATGAACACATTACATTTGTGTGCATGTTACAAAGTAAGAAAACCAAAATTATGAGCTTTAGATGTCGATTCTTGTTGGAGATTAGTAATTTTTTGAAGATGTATGCTTCTTCAGTTTTCTCACAAAAGTTGCTGAATTTATGTAGACATTTAAATTATGGGAAGATTTTAGTTTTTTCGAAACATATACATGTGCTTTCAATCATGAGAAATTTTTGATTACCAACAAGTTTTTTTCTTGAAACCAACAAGATATAAGAACATTTCTTTACACATAAAATTTTATCAAGTAACTGATTTGAAGAGAAATGTTACTGATTTTAAAATCAAACCCATTTCTGCAATATTGTTGAAAAAGGATTATGATAAATGTAACTGATGTGAAGATTGCCTTCATATTTTTAAATATTATATTGGATCCTTCAATATAAAATTTCTAAACTTTTGTAAATAAAAAAAATAAATATTTTAATAATAAAACAAATTTTTCTTTATTGTTGGCGGAGTTTATTCTAAGGTTGATTCTTTACAAATGTGTTGTATGTCTTCCTTCAACAGCAAGTTTACATTTTTAGAACTCTACAGTATAGCTCAAATTAATAAAGAAATTAGTCATCAACAAATTCAATTTTAGTAAAATTGATGGTATTGTAATAGATTCATTAAAGATACTTGAGCCACATTTATCACTGTGTAAATAAATGCACACTGCAATTGAAAATTTGACAGATTTATTACATAGTGTTCCAAAATTATTTGGCAAAATTGTAGAGATATAATTCACGTGCACAGCAAAAGAATGGACCAAAAATTTATCTTCATATTTCTCTTAATAACACTTGCGAGGTTTTGTTTTCGAAATTTCCAAACTAAGTCTCGCTTAATCCTCTATGCCTTCCTAACTAAAATTGCTAAATATAGTTGAATTTCATTTTTAATTGAGATATTTTGACAAACTAAACAATTATGAATCTGAAAAAAGGGAAGCTAATTATGTCTGAAAAATTAATAAAGACGATTGGATGGTCAATTTATCCCCCTAACACGATTTAAAAAAAAAAAAAACTATTGTAGACTGTGGATTCAATATTGAAGAGGATATATTATGATGTTAAAGAAACTTAATATTTGGCTTTAAATCGAAATCTCGAAATGGTAGTGTTATAATAAAGATGGATGAAAATGTTCATCCTACAACGGTGTTGCCAACTAGTCAGCGAAAATATAAGAACATGGGGTCGGGGGGAAAAAAACTTGTGACAAAAATTTTTAAATAATTTTTAATTAATGCAATTATATAAACATCAAATATAATTTTTGATCAATATGATACTAAAAAAGCAGAAAATGCATTAGAATCGCAGAGCTTTGTTTTATTCATTGCTTTAAAAATACTTTTTTCATACGCTTTTCGTTACTGTTCAGTCTTGTTGAACTACTAGCAACCGTGTTTCATAATTTCCCCGCTAAAGTCTAAGAGAACATCCAGGAATCCATACAACACAGTTTAAAAATCTATGCTCGGACATACTGTAACATTTTGCAAGATTTTCTAAAACTCTTTTTGTACGTTGTGCGATTTACATCTGAGTAGTTGGCTTTTGTGCACATCATAGGTAATTATTAGAGCACTTGAAAAATTTCACTCATAAGTGTTCTATGGGAAAATATAACCATTTAAGATTAACTTTCTAATTCTGTGTACCTTTTGATAATTGTTTTTGTACAGAGATATCAAATTTTAAGACGATGGTGAGGTATTTTATGTAGAAACTATTAATGTTTAGCCTTAGACTTTAAATAGTATGCAAAAATGGTAAATCTTTATACATTTTACTTTTATGAAAAATCTAATCTTCTCCTGTACATATGAAACTAAGTAAGTTTAACGAATTTCATGATTTAAAATTTATAAAACGGAAGAAAAATATTTTATTAGTTTCAAAGTTACATATTAAGTAACAAACGGTAAATATTGAAATAGATTCTGAATTATTTATTAGGCCCGAATAATGGGCGAATACGTGGTGGTTTCGACCGGGAGAGGGACAGTGACTGGTTCAAACCCAGGTGGCGTCCGTCGAACAAGCAGTTCTAAGTTTTCCGTTCCTTTCTTCGAAAATTGGCCTAAATACGGATTAGGACACCTTAGAAAGACCTCCCCCTTTGGAGGTACACCCACAGGGCGTAGATAACTCGTGTAGATAATATGTCGTATTCCCCAAATCAATCATGTGAATAATTCGCATTTTATTGAATGCGAAAGACGCTATTATTCATCTCCAATGAGGATTGAAAATTTCGAGAATACGTTTCACGATGGATTTATTAAAAAAAGATTTATATTATGCCGATTACAGTGGTATAATATAACACAAAATTTAAATGGATGCTTCATATGTAATTTCCGACAACATCATCTAAGGAAGGTATTGTAAGCATAAAAAAAATATGACTGAGCTTTTAACGCATTTGCACGTTTTGAGGTCTATTGTATTCATTTATGCTATTTTTACAGTGTATGCATATAGGTGTGTGTGAAACAGAGAAGACGATTACTCCTAAACAGTACATTTGGTTGAGCTAAAATTTGGTATATATATTATAAACCACCCATGAGTAGCATAATTGCTACTCATTTTGGGTGTACAGGACTTAGTTTTTTTACAAGGCCACAAAAAAGAATTGCATTATGGCGTATGGACGAATATTCTTCAAAGAGCACTAGCGTTTAAACGTCGCATTCGATTGAGTGCAATTTAAGTATTCACATTAAAGGTCACGATCGCATGACCTGCATAGATTTTGTTGAGTATAAGACTTATAGCTGATGGTATGTTCAAGAAGTTTCAAAAAATAATTGTTTTACATTGCGGCCTATGGACTCAAATCATTTAATGTGTCCTAGTATCTAAATGGTGAATTCTACTAAGTTTGAATTTGGTATGTATGTTATAGCTCAACGTCACACAACCTGTATAGATTTTGGTGCTTTTAGGGCTTGCAATTTTTGTAGAGGTCTAAAAAAGAATTCTTATACATTAAGGCCTAAAGACGCAAATGATGATGATTGAAAATGCACCAGCGCAATGGTGCATTCGATTCGGCGGAAGTTAGGCACGCATATTATAGGTCAGTTTCTTGCATACTGTGTAGTTATGTGTATGCAGGGCTTACAGTTTTTTTGTAGGACTACAAAAAAGGTATTCTTACACATTGCAGCCTATACACTCAAATTATTTTTAGTGCACTAGCATCTGAAAACTGCATCCGACTGAGTTGCACCATATCTATTTAAACAATTGTTAAAGAGTCCATCGAAGTCACTCCAGATTCTTTATATTTGAAATAGCACTGAATTGAAATACGAACATAAAGAGTTTTAGATACGTTTGACAATCTTGAAAATGATTCGTGAAATTATTAAAATTAGGAAAAGTCTTTATTTTTAGATTGCTGTATGAACGCTTAAAATTAGATTCTCTATCAAGTTTCGATGTTTGAAGTTTTATCTAAGATATTTATTTCAATTAAACACCATAAGTTGAACTACAAATCTGCTTATTAGAGCTTTCATGTGATATAGCTATGTAAATTCCTGAATTAAGTAATTAATTTAAGTAACTCCTTCGCCATTTGTGCCTATTCGTACTAAAATATTGATTGCGTATTCATTACATAGATGTGAACCTTTCAAAATAGTAATTCCCACAATGCAATGTTCTTGAAATGCTTAGTCTTATAACTCAAACTTTATAAGAGCACTTAATGTATTATAAAAGCAATTCAGAAGCAAATATGCGTGCTCAAGTGATGATATGGAAGAGGAAGAATCATTTTGAAATATGCGAATGAGTAAACAACACTTTCGCATAGAATTCTATGTTTAATGCGTTTTGACTTTTAAATCCTCGACAAAGGGATTTTTAAAATAAAATTTCTTTTGGAAATAAACGAATTATTTAAATCTAGGGAAGTATAATAAATATTATCGCGACATGTTTATCGAAATTATGTTTAGTGATAATGCCATCAGAGTTAAGTATTATCGGTTACATAAATTATAATAATAGCTGTATGTAATGCAAAAACACAGTGTATGTATCTTTAGAAAACGCCAAATGAGCAACTGTGGTTCTCGGAAAAAAGAATCTCGTAGTGAAATGTCAATTATTGAAGACAATTTGCAAAGATGCCACTATGCATAAATATAACGTTCCTCGATTTCCTGTATAATATTCTTCGTAAGTTCAGATATGTATTATTAAATTTAAGTAACTATGTAACAAAGTGACAACATAGAACCCCTTTTTTTCAAATTATTTTTATATATCGAACTGAATGTATATAAGCGAATTTATCTTCAGGAAAAAAAAAGTTCATGCTTTTGTTTCGCCAAACTTCTTATTTCATAGGACTTAATAGCTATTCATAATCATTATTAGAAAATAAAAATTACATAATTTTCCCTGTCATAAGCGGCCACATTTCCCAATCCTTTACTTCTGAGTACTTTCTGCTACTACACTATATGCTGGTCAGCAATTTCGGAAATGGTTAAATAATACAGAGAGAGTCTTAATTTTTTCTCTCACATACGCATAAATTCTAATTAATCATGTAAAAATAACCCTCCCTTTACTACACGTCTTATTCATATGCAGCGTGCTTCGCTACCAGACTGTCAAACTTGCAGGGGAGGGGTGTAGGGGGTACAGAGATGGTTCAAAATCACATAGCAATGCGTGGTTTGAATAAGGTGACCATAAGTCCCGTTTTGAACGGGACAGTGCCGTTTTTAGGTAGCTTGTCCCGTTGTCCCCAAGCACAGCTTTGAGACATTGTAATGTCCCGTTTTTAGAAAGAGAGCAACTTACGGTACCGATTTCAATAAAAGCCGCTAAAAATCTAAAATCATCCAACGGCAGTGTCTGTTAAAAAAAAAAAAAAAAAAAAAAAACCTTAACCTCCCTCCCTCTCCTCTCGAGACGCAAAGAAAGCGATAGGGTATATATTGTTTTTGTGTTTGTTCTTTTAATGTTCTTTTTTTGACAACTATTTCAATTTTTTTTTTTTTTTTAAAGTCATGTTCCTCTTTTGCTTATCCCCCCCCACGATCTTCACTTTATTTTAACTTTTCACTCTGGTTTTCTAAATTTTTTTCCTTCCGAATGACAATTTCCTTTTTTCTGAGTGTCCTTTTGTTTATATTTCTCACTTTCCTGCCTTGTGTCGGATGGTGTTTTTGAAGTCGAAGAAAGGGTACCACTTTTCGGGTGATACCCTTTGTACCACCCGAAACGTACGTCTTGCACTATTTTTTAAAGTATATGTGTGTCTTAGCAATTTTAATTTTAATTTCAAAATAAACACAAGTTTTTTTTTGCGCGTTTTCTTAACAACTAAGATACCCAGACCTGAAATTCAGTCTTCACTACACCATTACCTTAAAAACAGTAGATACCCCGTTTTGAGGTAGAAAATAAACACACTATTGCCTAAAAAGTAATAGATGTCCCGTTTTAAAGGAAAAAAAAATAAATGGTCACGTTAGGTTTGAAGCGTCGTCTTCGTGTACGTTGTAATGATCACTTAGAAGAAGTGTTCAAAGGATGGTAAACTTTCCGACCGCGGTTTTTCAAAAACTAATCCCTCTTTCATCGATTGCACTTGATGAACATTGTTACTTCTGAATTGTTTCTTTCATTACATTTATGAAATTGTCTGAGGAAAGCACATTGTTCATGAAACGTGGTTAAAGAATTCGACGCACACTTCAACACTTCTTCCAAAGTGATTATTAACAGGTACATGAAAACGACGTTTCCCAGCCCCACATTGCTATGTGATTCTGAACCGTCTCTGTACCCCCTACACCACCTGCAGGTTCGTCAGTCTGGTAATGAATCACCCTGTATATTTGTAGTCAAGTAGTAGTAACGTATTCAAGCTATCTGAACATGTAAATGACTTCAGTTAAATGAATCAATGTGCTTTTGTTTTACTTCATTTATTGTTGGCTGTTTGAAATCCACTTCTTCTCAAGTATATGAGTTTGAACGTAGTCAACCATTTTCATCATTCACGAAGTCAGACTACAAAACATTTTCATAAATTAATACACTCAAGGTCTAGATTAAATTTTGACCTTAAGTCCGATTTTGTTGACCTTGAGGGTAATATCATGACTTAAAAGTAAGCGAAAGACAAGAAAAAACTGCTACATATAAACTGGATTTGAAAATGTTTTAACCCCGGATGTGTAGTTCAAGGTGAAATAGTTTTTAACAACAAAGTAGTTGGTAATTATTAAATAAATATTTTAAGTACAGAAATGTTTGAGGAATAAAATATCTCCAAATAAACGTGGGCTGTTGAAATGTCGACATCAAAACAACAGATTGTTAAATATTAATATTCAGATAAGATTAAAAACCGAGCTGTGATTTTACTTATATATGATTTTAAATTTCTGCTTTACTGCCTTTTAAATTCAAATAACATATTATCTGTGCTTCAGACGATAAATTAATTGCTTCGAAACGCAGCAATTTACTTTAATTATAAAGAAAATTGTCACAAGCTGTCATATTTTCAACAGAAATTACAAGTTAAAACTTTTGAAGAAAATTGATGGAAATACTTTTTTTTGTTTTTTCAATATTGTCTATGTGAAAATGACAAGAACTTCTGCTTTTCGTGAGATAAATGTTTTTAATTGTTTATTATATGCCGCTTAGTCTAATTTTTTGCTTGAAATTTCATTCTGTTATAGTGGTGTGTATCTGAGTGAAATGTTAGGTAAAACGTACAGCTTTAAAATAATTATTAAAAAAATTACTAATTGGAAATAGCAAATACAGTTTTTTTAAATAAATAAATATAGTAACACAATTAAGTACACAATAGTCTCTATGATCCTAGTACTAAAGAGTTATTGTGACCCTCCATAACCCCCCCCCTTGGCTACTCCCCTGCCTCATGATGAACAAACTTCATAATGCTAGCTTTCGTATAAAATATATGAAAGTTCAGATTTTTTAAAAAGGGCAACGTTTCTGTTGCTGCGATGTAAATTTTGGATTTGTATCGAAAGAAAAAAAAATGCGAAGATAATAAGGCGAAGTGGATAAAAATGCAAAGATCATAAATAAGAACATTTAAATGAAAATTTTTGTTTTTGGTTATATCTTAGGCAAGCAGTGGTAGAGTGGATAAGACTATGAACTTTAAGAAATAGCTGGGGTTTGCAATTCCAGGGTTCTGGTCTTTCGCTCGGCCGTCGATCATATAATCTAGAGTTTTGGCCGGCTTCTGCAGATGTCACGCGACTCGTTAAGCCCCTTAAAATGTCCTCTGCCGAAGGCATCCCTCCTAGGCAGATTGTTCTCGTGTGTCCTTGACCCAACCAAAACATCTATAAATATTGTTCATAATTGCTAGAGTTATATTTCAGAAATAAGACACTTTTTACTCACTAGCTTTGGCGCTTTCAATTTTTTCCCATTTTGTTGATAAGAAACACAAAATGACCCAATAACTCAAAATTCACGTTTTCCGAACTTCTTTTAAAGTCACTATACATATTTAAAAAAATATGTATCGCTTTTTTCAGCAATGGATGTTTTATTACTAGCATTTTATAGGCTAAGAAACTTCCACAACTTTATGATTTTTTTTGGTGACCTATATACTTTCTTCTTTTCTCTTTTCATTTATGATTCTCTTAAACATTAAATTGCATTACCAACTTTGGAAAAGAATTTTTATTTTATACGACTGAAGCATGCGATCTTCGTAATACATTAATATATAGTTTATTGTTGTGTTTTCTTTATTACTTGAATACAACGAGTTGAACTAAAAGCATATCAAAAATTAATAATCTGCCATGTACTCCTCAATTCTTATTCATTCATACACTTTTAATAAACTCTCCTATAAACTAAACATTACAGAATGTGTTCAGAAATTCCTCTTTAGAAAAATGGATTTTTGATAAATAGTAGACCCACCTGAAATCACCGGTTTCAAGCATGTCTTGGAAACGAGACTTGCAAAGTTAACAGAATAATAAGTACATGAACATACTAACTTTGTTAAATTCACGTAAGTGGCCCGTTGTTTTCTTAAACTCTGGCAAAGTTCATTAATTACATGATTATTTCTTGAAAGCAAATACATACCTCTATCCCACGAAAAGCAGAAGCAACTGCACGTATAGAGTGTAAATATATTCCCAACAACTATTTAATTATGATTAAGTTTATGCTACCCAAATATTGAGAACATGTCAGCATTTTAACGCAAGTTATCAATTTAATGAAATAACATAACCGAGTTTGAGATATAGATAAATATTATTTTACACGCAATTTAAGGTCTTCCTCTGTTTTGAAAAGCATGTTCAAGACCTTAAAGTGATAAATCGAAGTTTTAATTGAAAGTGCAGACTTTTTATAAACACTGTTGATGAATGTTTTGGGAAACGAAAACTAAAATATTGGACTGGCGTTTTCGAAATCGCATTTTATAACTACGCTCTTTTATCTTAAATTTACCGTACTATATAGGTATTGTTAAATAACCGTATTATAGTGTGAGAATATAAATGTATTTTATACTTCATTTTAATGCTCGATGCTGCGTTATTTTACTCGTAGTATCCTAAGAAATAATATTGTTACTGACAGACGAGTGTATTGATTAAAAAAAATGTTAACGTGCTAGACTTTAATCTCCGGAATGTAAAATTACAAACGTTAATAGCTACTAATTTTACAGTTATAGGCAGCCAGAACAACTGGTAAACTTTGTGCAATTTTTAATCAGTTATTTGCTGTAATTTGACGTTTATAACAACCAAACTTTTAAATAGCTAGATTAGTACAGTTAAAGTACTTCCTCTACGACCACGCTTTAGCTTGCATCTCGACGAAGTATGAACTTTACACTCTTATTCATAGTTGACTCACAAACATTAAAAGAATGTAGGATTTATTTAATTTTTTCTCTTTCTTTTTTGCATACATTATAGCGGAAATAACTAAATTTGTATGTTTCATTTTAATTTTTTTTTAATTTCCGCTTTAAGTTGAAAGAAACAGAACGCTGGTATTTTTCATCTTTTTATAACTTCCGGCGAAAAAAGTTTTGGAGTAAGTGTAGTTTTGGGAAGAAAAAAAAAGCTGCCATGCTCTTGTAAAGATTTTAAATTTAAAAAGCGATAAAGTATTTAAAGTAATTGACAATACAAACTGCATATTATTAGGATGAAAGAAACATCTATAGCGTCACAGTCTAGATTAGAAAAGAAATTGGTTGAGTGATAGTCAAAGTATCATGTACATGAACCCTTAAAATCCACCCATTGCGGTTAATATTCTTTTTGCATTTACCTACCTCTAACAGACGCATATCCCAAATGACCTCAAATATCTGATTAGTAACATTTTGTAACACCTTACCACATTATGCTATTGTGTAATCCAGATGAATTGCCAAATAGGAAAATTCTCTTTTTTTCGTTAGCGATATTTTCCTAAAACAATTTCAAACAGATTTAATATTTACTCAAGTGGAAAATTGTTATCATCAAAGAATCTTAACAAATATCTACTTACTTTGTAGACATCCAGCTCCCCGCAAAAGTTGTCGAATCGTGTGTATAGATCATTCAGCAAGTCAATGACCATCAACGGTGTTGCAGTTGAACAAATAGATGTAAAACCTACTATGTCTGAGAACAACATCGTCACGTTTTCACGCTGCTCGGCCTTTACTGTTTCACCTGTTAAAAGATAACAGAATATGAAGTTAGTAAACGCACAGCAAAAGCAAATCTGGGAATCAGATTAATGCGTCAATACATTATATATTAGAGGGACCGGAAATATGGCTGACGAAATAAACAGGCTGCGGTGTTGACATTTTAGTCATGCCCTTTAGCACTCGAAAAGTCAGGTGACCTAGAGTATCTGAGCATCTTACTATGGTTATCTTGGACTAAGATGGTCACACTTTCTCGGTCACATGGCTATTTGGGTGCAAAGGGGTGTGGCCAAAATGTCTGCCAAAACTGCAAAAGCTAATAGTTACACATTTTGTATGTGTATGAGATTGGTAAAGAAGGTGCTCAATAAGAGGGAAGTTTCCAAATTTCGAAATCCATAAGGGCTTTAGGGCCCAAAACGTTCGTTGCACACATCCCTGTCGAAGGGAAAAAAGAGATATGCTATATTTAAAATTCCGGGCCTGAAATGCTACATACACGAATGCATAAAAATCAATTTCAGCCTATTTTGATATTCGCCCACCGAAGAGGATGGGCGGCAACCTTAACCTACTTTAATAAAAAAAAAAATAACTAAAAAAAAATTATGGCAGTCACTACCCGTTGATAGGGATAGACAACTACTAAAAACGGAAATGTTTGTCCTTTTATTAAGAGGGAACCTAATAGGCGGACCAGTATTTCCATGAAAGGACGAATGAAATCGCATCCAAGTGTATGCCAGGAATTGATTCCGACCCGTAGTACGGTGGAATGGTTCTTTAACAACTACAAATCCGGGAGACTTTTGACATTTGATTATTACTCAAGGAAATAAATGTTTCCTATGAAACTTGTTGTGAAATGTAAGAAGTAGGAATCCCTTTTTTGTTTAGTTACAGTTTGCATGTAGTTTAAAATTTCTTTGAAATTTATTTCTTTTAACCTAAGTAAAGAAAAAAAAAACATATTAGTTTCCGGCACATATAGTATTTTCTTTTACTTACTTTCTTCACCTTTGGTGATATTTTAAAATATTTTTTTACTTTATCAAGTTCTGTTCAAGGATTGTTTTTAAATATAGCTTACGTAAAGAAAAAATCATTTCATCATATACACTGCCCAAAACAATTAAAGGATATTGCGGTTTTAGGTGGATCTTGTGGCTGGGAAACTTTTTAGCTGATTGATACATGGTCGACAGACGTAGTAGGTTATATAAGAATAAATTACACTTTGGCAGAAAAAAGTGATTTTTATTGCGGATTTGTGTAGAAAAGGAAAAAAACACAATTTGTGCATATGAGAAAAAAAGAATAAGAAAAGGTGTTTTCTTCAAAGGAAATCATTTTCAGTAGGGAGTATGGTTACCACGGACGGCCAGCAACGTTGAACACCTTTTAGGCATGGAGTCAATGAGGCTATTAATCACGAGTTGGGGTATTCTGTCCCACTCTTCCAGAAGAACTCTTTCCAGTTCTTGGAGAGTTTATGGGTGTGGTTGGCGGCCAGCAACTCGTCTTCCTAGACCGTCCCAAACGTGCTCTATTGGATTCATGTCTGGAGAACACGCTGGCCATTCCATTCGTTCGATTCCTTCCTCGAAAAGGAAATCCTCCACCAGGTTAGCACGATGTTGTGACGAAGTTCACATATTTTTCGCGTCTTAAAATAATGTTCCTATGTTTAGTCTTTCTAAATCAAAATTTCGTTTTCAGTATTAATCTCTCTCCACTTTGTTTTCGGCTCGATAAAATGCTCTTTCCTTTTGCGCGACGGTTTGTCTGGGTTTTTCGGGGTTTCCCTTCTAAATTAATTTTGCCTTAGCATATGCTGTGTAAATTCTTGGTGCCTCCCGATCTTCCGTCGTTGTTTTCTCACGGGGTTGTAGCCTTATGTATTGGCATTCGCCAAATTCTGGCACTTCTGTCTTGGCGTTAATCATTTAATCCGTTTCTTTCAAGTTTTTATATTGTTTACGCCTACCGGACGGTGGTTGTCACGTGGGGCAGTGGGGCTTATGAGTGCTCATATTTTACTCGTCAACCTGTAAAGAGCTGGCAGAATTTTTCAATACACTTCTTGATAGCTCTCCGTCAGAGGAGGTTGTGTTTTTTTTTATGGAACTCCGGCATGCCGTGTGGCCGGAAAGATTAGATATGTTCCTGGTGTTATGTTTATAAAGCAATGTACTGTACGTAATTGAAGTTGTTTCCTTTAAGAGTCTGTTTTTCTGTTACCTCTAATAAACGCAGCTTTTTCTGAATTCGACTCGTCTTCCTGTTCTTCTCAGTCCTCAGCGTACTTCAAGGATTTTATTAATTACACTATACGTCACGTAAACGGCCTAGAGAATGTTTTCTTAATCGGCTTCCGACAACTCCCTCATAGATGTGGCCTGCAGTTATCGTCCATTAAAATGAAGTCATCTACGATTGCTGCAGCGTAAGGGACTACAATAGGTCTGAGGATCTCATCCCTATATCGGCGACCAGTCAGAGGTGATCTCGAATGATGTAGAGGTCTCGAATGATGTGTGCCCGTCAATGGAGATGCCACCATACACCAACACTCCCAACACATACACCAACACTTTGGCAGTGTTCAACCACTGCCAATGCTGACACTTTCGTGCACGAACATAGGATTATTCCTACTGCCTTAGTACCTCCAGATGAAAATGCGCCTATTATCAGGATGAACTGAAAAACGGGACTCGTCAGAAAAAAGAACATTGCTCCATTCATTTCTCCTCCAGATCACATGCTTTGTTGCCCACTCCCTGCGGTCGTGACGATGCCTTGATGTTAGTCTAAGACATACCATCGGTCGGCGAGCATACAGACGTACAGCATGGAGCCGGTTTCGGACAGTCTGAGTTGAAACCGTGATGCCAGTAGCCGAGCGAAGGTGTTGCTGGAGAAAAGTAGCGTTCATATTCCGGTGTCTCCGAGCCCTTAACACTAAATAACATTCTTCACTGGGCGTTGTTGCCCGTCTACGACCTTGCCCTGGTCTTCGGCCTGCACTTCCAGTCACCAAAAACCGGTTCCAGATCCTGGAAATCACACTTTGCGACACTCCAATGGCTCGCGCTACTTCGGCTGGAGTTTGGCCCCCTTCTAACCTACCGACAACTCTCCAAGCTTCTGAATCGGTTAAATGACTTCGCTGAGACATCGTACTCATCGAAACAAAGCAGTCACTGAATGCCGATCATCCTTGTCTTCATTGTCTTTTATTCAGTTGAAAGTCCAATTTCATTCGCTGCCGCTGAAGCGACGTTTTTGACGTCGAACTCAAAATTAGCATACTCCACAGTTTGAAAATCAGAAAAATTTGCATTTGTGATTCTCTTCTTCCATTTTCGGCAAAAAAAAAAAAATCGCTTATATCTTTATTTTATATAAAACTTACAATATCCCTTAATTGTTTTGAGCAGTGTATTTATATAAATTTAGCGGAATATTATACAGGGTGTGTCAGAATTACCTACCGGGTTTGGAAGGCTTATAAAAAAATAAAATATTACCAATATAGCAAAAAAGTTGACGTGGAGAAAGAAAAATTACAAATGACTGGAGAAAGAAAAATTTCAAATTTTGTTTCACAAATAACGAGCGTCTTGCATGTACATATGTATACAAAGTGTGTCACAATGCTCTCCTGGGTTTGGAAGGATTATAAAAAATGATATATTACCAATGCAGCAACAAACTTGACTTTAATGGAGGAAGAAGCATTACAAGTTTTGTTTCACAAATAATGAGCTTCCTCGTTGTTGAATTGGTCGAGATTCAGACGCCTGCAATCGCCTTCCGTGGCCACCTTGCTCTCTGGAGCTAACTCCATGTGATTTTCTTTATGGGGTTAAATGAAAGATCGCATGTTCGTTCCCCTAAGCCTCTTGATTTAAAAGATTTACGATAAAGGATCACAACCCCATTCGCTACAGTTGATCACGATTTGTTAAAGCAAGTGTGGGGAGGGAAGAATTTGACTTTAGCCTTAACATCTATTTGATAAAAGTTGTAACATTTCTTGTAACAAAACTTCTAACATATTCAATAAAATGAACTTTGTTGATGTATTGGTAATATGTTTTTTATAAGCCTTCCAAACCCGGGAGAGAATTGGGACACACCCTGTATTATGAGTCAGTAACAAAATGAAATACAGTGTTTTGTTTTAGTCTTTCTCTGATTCACATTCTTTATCTTTCATTTATTTACTTATTCTATAAATTCATTGTACACTTCAGTAAATAACAGTTAGAAAGCACCATTAATGGTAGCTTTTTTTTTTCCCTTGACGATGTTTTATTCATATCTACATTTTTTCAACATCTTAAACTCCCATTTTATCTGCCCTGAAATATTTGGCTCCTTCTTACATTGATGTTAAATTCAAAGGCTGTTTTGCATTCAGCCCGATAAACTCCTATAAGGTAAGATAATCATGATTCTTATCATGAACTGTTGTTTCAGCATTGATATTCAGCGAATATTTCTTCTCTCTGAACAATGCTCGTAACACAGGTGGAACTTGTATGTGCTCAGTGAGTTATTTTAAAATGCCTACTAAACATTTATTTTTACGCCGAGGGAAATGATTCAGATATATTTCTTTTTCCCCAGAAAGAAGCATATTTCGATTTTTGTGAAGCTTTCAATGGATTCTTGTAGAAATTTTGCTATATTTAAAGAAGCTCATTTATGCGTATTATTTTTTTTGGTGGAAATGTGGTTCACATCTTGTAAATTGTTTAGAATTTATTTCCCCCTTCGAAAGGTATTTTGAATTGACTGCTTTATTTTGACAACTGAGTTTTGTACTGTTAGAAACTAAGCAAATTGAATTAAATAGGTATTCATTTTACGCAAAACTCTGCATATGTGATATCTACAGGTATGTGATATTTTTTTCTGGAAACTAGAAAAACAGGAAACGATTCAATTTCTGATTTCTTTTTTTCAACTTTGGAAATATTTTATTATCGGCGGGAGCGAATAACCTAGAACATACTGGGACATAGATGAATTAAGACATTTTGTTAGAAAACATGTTGTAATACAGCTTATTGCAACCCCATAAGTAAGCCCCAAAAGTGATTTTTTTAAGTGCATATTTTCGAAGGACTTATTATCTAATCATGCATCCACCTAAAAATTATAAGTTTTTGATGCATAGTCATTACCGTCAAAATAGTTACTGAAAATAAAAAGCTTGTTATACCGAGTTGTAAAATCACTTATAGGAGTATATTCAAACCCACTCGCTAGCTCGTAAAATCGAAAGTGTTCGTAAAAAAGGGCATTAATTCAACACTTTTCCAGGTTATTTTGTTATAATTCGTTATTATGGTACAATATTTGACTCAAAATATAATTGTATTAATTATGTTATTATTATTATTAATTTTTTATTTAAAAATATTTGCTATTATACGATTTCAAAGTTCGACCAAACCTAGCTTTCAACTGCTGCCATGTTTTCTAACAGAAACCATTAGAAATTGTGCTGTAATCTTCAAATTGTAAGCATAAAGCGTAACGGTATTCATAATGTTATGTGCTACTCTAGAATACATTCATGTGTGACATAATTTCGCTAAAGCTGAGAACGACGTTACGGCTTTTAATAATCACCTCAGCTGTTTAGCGAAAGTACGTAACTTGGTCAATAACGTTTATTTCTAATTTCCAAGGTGACAGATTCCCTTATAATGAAATAAAGTAGAACGTTAATCGCCAGAACTGATTAAAAGGGACGTGGCTGTTAATTAAACAGTTCAGAAAATTAGACATTCATGACCGGGCAAATTTTCTAGCTACCTCAAGTTAGTTATTAAGCCTGAAATAAATTCGTAAATAGAACCCATGTATAAAGGCAGACACCTTGAATTATATAAAACTTTTACCATGAGATGCACAGTGCGGCATAGAAAATATTTTTTGAAAGAATCGCATTTAAAAAAAAATATATTTATAAATTGCTTTCAGTTATACCAAAATATGGAGCATATATCATCATAACATATTTGTAACTATTTGCATAAAGAGAGGGAGGTTATCATTACATCTTTTTAAAGAAAGATAATAACTTAAAATGATAAATTCTTCAGTACTGAGAAGTACTAATAACCGAGAACATTATGAATAACATTAAAATAAAGGTCCTGTTAGAAATATCCCTTACACACAATTTACCTAAAATTATTTGTTTATAAATGAATTTCATTAAGAAGAAAGTGGTAAATCTATATTCTTAAGGATTATTGAGTAGCACAACAGCTATGAAAAATTTGTTTCAGTTACTTCATTTTATCAAATAACAGTGCTTGAAAATTCTTGTAGACATAAAATATCTATAGAAGAAAGGTTTTAATTTTTTGTGCGTTTTAGACAGAAATCATTTAACAGATTGTGTTACTCAAACGTAACATTTATGAACTCCATTTTTAATGAATCTTCAAAAAGAATAACTACAGATGCGTGTATATATACTAAGGTGTTTCAAAAAATGGTTTTCTTTCTATAGATTAGGTTTCTTACTATTTCTTGATTCTCTATTTTCCGAATCAAGAGTCTGAAAATTTGTCTTCTTCCACTAGTATAATATATAGGCTTCGCTCATTGCCATTAAGTTATAAGATTTAGAGTATTCTGCTTGCGTTTGCAATATATGATTGTGGATGTGCGTGAATATTTTTGAAACATTATTATATTTATTATTTTCGAGAGACTATTCCGTTTAAAGTGAATTAAAACTGAATTTATTTGTATTTAAAAAATTATCTCAAAGTAAAACATTGTTAAGAACAAAATATGAAGAAATGGTTCATAGTCGGTTTCATAAAATTTGTAACATTTACTGGGTTTTTTCATTATTTTTCTGGAGCCCAAGCTTCTTAATTACCCATTATGATTATCAACATTATACAGTGCCTGCATGTGGTTATCATATTTGCTTAGTTTATCTTTATACTGCTGAGTGAGGGCACACCACTTTCGGCGGTTTCATTAACTACCTACACAGTATCCAGAGCACTTAAGAAAGAACTGTTCTTCGGCCATTCTTTTGGGTCAACAAGAACAAAATGATGTGTGAAGCCTAGAATTTTTTTTAAAAAGGACTAGGTACTTTTTTTAAAAACAAATCCATACAAAGCCGATGGAATATTTTTCAATTTTGTAACAACCGTAGTAGCAAACGGTCATCGGTTTCAGAAATGCCGATTATCAATTTTGGAAGCAGCACGAAGACGTGCAAGGATCTGCATTGCTTCCGGGGAACTTAGTATCCCTCCTCTAGGTTCCGCATGTCCGCTTGGCAACAGTGGGAATACATCACTGCACCGGGGGAAAATTGAGCGTGTAGCCAAAGCGATTAGCGACTTCCTCAGCACCGAAGAGATAACCGTGTGCAACTTCAGTTGTGGAACATATGGCCACTGCTGAAATCGTGCAAGCGATGAAAATTTGGGAAAATAGTAGCATTGCATATTTGCTTGTTTATTTCTTTTAATGTTTCAATTTCTTCATATTTTCATATATGCATGTATTTATATATGAAGGGTCCACGGGAAGAACGATGAGAGTCCAATACAGCTGATTTTCCAAAAAATCGAAAGGCGCACGGGACTTTCCACGTTCTTCCCCAGTAAAATGTATCTTTGGGCTATTTTTTCAGTGTATTCTCATCGTCCTTTCCCCTTATGGGTTCGGATATTAATAGTGCCACTAATGAACAACAGAATGCAGTAGAAACCTCAACATTGGCGAAAAGTGGACTCTCATCGTTCTTCCCGTGGACCCTTCATATGTACTTAATATAAGCGTAGTGTGACCGAAAATTTTTGGGGGCATATAAGATATTTTTCGCACTGTAATGAACTTTGCCTTCAAAATCTGGTGCGAAAAATTTAGCTTTTGAAGGAATATTAGTGAGATTTAAATATGCAATTACTTGTAAAAAAATTAATTTGTAAGTCCGATTCTATTTAGTGCTCGTTAAAACTGAATTTTTGGATATACTCACGAGCAGACACCAGACAAGTACGAAGCAACTTTTAATTGATTATTAGAATTTAACTGGATATGATAACTGTGAGTTTTTAAAAGGATTATGCTTATAGTCAATTAAATTTGTTAAAATTAAGTAATCCTGACAAAAATCTAATATAAAAAAGAGAATAATAAAATATGAAAATATGTATACAAAATCCATATATTACCATTGCTATAAGGTTGCCACTTAACGGACGTATTTTTTTCATGAAAACGGAAATACATGCACCAATTTTTTATTTAAAAAATATTCTGTAATTATAATAGCATGTACAATATATGCATCCATTTTAAGGTTTTGGATATTTTTATCTAAAAAAAATCCGAGCATAGGAATTGAAATGCTTTATTTTACTGGCGCATAACTTTTGAACTCTCCAGCCCAGAAATTTCACAGAAGCGAGACGGAAGGGGTATAAGTCATATCTAATAATCTACCTGAAATCTGCTTATGAGACATTAAGATAGCAGCACAAATTCTCCTAAAATTAGCTGTTAACATGCCAAAATTAAGATAAAAGAAATTTTGACATCCCAAAAGACTAATCTTCGTGCTTCCGTCAGATTTTAAGATAGAAGAATAAATAACCTTGAAAATCTCCTATCGGAACACCTCTTCCCGCCTAATGGCTTAACCAGTCCGTAGTCTTCGTACAGTTATAAATTAATAAAGATCAAGAACTTTTCGGGTACTTGGATGAAAGTGAGAATATGGACCGGTTTGCGGGCTTTGCCATCGGCAAACATTACAGCACCGATCACATCTGCTTGTAAAGATGCGATCATCGGGAAGCGATGAATATGAAAAAAATTAAGGATGATCAGTAATGATGAGACGATCACTATCCGAGGCACAGATGTTAGATCGGGTAGTGTCCTTTTAAAGATCGCTATCAGGAAAGGAAAGCAGTTAGAGAAAGCACGCCTCCTTTATCTAACTTCTCGCACACTAAAAAGCTCTTTAGGTAGGGGATCTTTTCTGTAGAATATTCTATAGCTAAAGTCATTTTATAAATCCGTGGAAATGTTCAAAGATAAAAGCAAGACCACCAAGGCGCTCTCTTAATAAAAGTGTCGACTTAGTTTATCAAGTGCATCTATTCTGATTTTGTGTCTAAAGAGCGATGAGAAGAAAGTAAAACGTGCAGGAGTTTAAGAACTTGGTTTGTGTTTCTGAATGTAAGCGGAGCATTGTACAGAGATTTTACGTAATGGTTCACAATGAAAATGTAAATTTTTCGAATAACAGTCCGTAGAACGAGGATCAAGCTTTATCTGAGAAAAAAAGAAGAGATTTAATTGTTAAAAATTGCATTCTTCAAAGAGTGTGTAGCAAAATACTCCTATAAATTGTTCTTTTCACATGCTTGATTTAACAAACTCAACAAAAAATATCAAAAATTAAAATACACATGTCTTCTTAAAATTTGACGATGAGCGACCCCTTATTAGTCGATTTTCATGAAACATTTATCATTATTTTTTTTTCGTCAAATAGCACCTAGGAGACACCAATCCAAATTAAATATCACACATTTTTTTATACAAAAATTGGAAGGAATCCCATAAAACCATAGTTTTTTTTAAAACTTTGACAAACTTTGATTCAAACTTTGACCTGAATATTATTTCATTTTTATTAAGCACTTTGTATTTAATTTTTCTCGTCAAACGACACTTGAAACAATTCGCCTACATTAAATATCACAAAATTTGGTTGTGAAACAGCTTAACTTATGCCCTTCTCAAAAAAGTATTCTATAATAAATCAAAATACAAATGTCGGTTTCACAAATAAAATACGGGTCTTTATAGAAAGTATATCATGTAGTATATAGTAACAACTTCTCGTTGGCTTTCGAGTAAATTAACTAACAACAAAGATAAAATAGGAAACAGGTTTTACTCGAATCCTTTCCCGAGACAATTATTTTCCATATATTTTGTAGATATTAATTGTTAAGGAACTTATAAATCGGGTTTAGAAGACAGTGGGGTGGCTAAAGGTTTTTATACGAAAATAAAGGAGATGTCCAATAGCAGTTGATTTTTGCATTCCCTTTCGAATTCTTTCATATAAAAGGCAGAGTTCGTCTAAATTCATTAAAAAACTTTTTTTTAGTTGCCTGAAAACAAATAAAATGTTTTGTATCTGTATCGTGAGTGATCACTTATACAGGCGTGGTCCTGACATTTTAGTCACACCCGTTTGCACTCGAAGAGACATGTGACCGTATCAACCCGAGATAGTCATGCTAAAATGGGCACAACCCCCTAAAGTGTCAATACTTTTACAGTACAAAGGAGTGTGACGAAAATGCCGGAGCCAGAGCCTATATATCTCGAAAGTCACGTATTCATATTTATTTGACTGACACATGTACAAGTTTCTGAGGCAGGTCTGTCAGGTGCTGTGCATAAGAACCATAGGTTTTCCGATTCCGTCACAATATAAATCTCATTAAAGACGAGTCAAATTAAACACATACATTTTAGATTTATGTTGTGTAAAAAAAGTTCTTTTAACATTTGACCAATTTAAAACTTTAAAGAGATAATAAAGTTTTAAATAACGTGTTTTGTTATAAATTGTCAGTTCTGGCCATTTAAGGATTAAAAAAGCGTAAAACTAATGGATAGCTGATACGCTATTATGCTGATAATAGCTGATACGCTATTATGCTATAACATTTTGCAACGTAAATAGCTGCTTATATTTGTGTTATATACAACGCAGCAAACGAAAATTATGTACCAAAACTGTTTCAGTCAACTAGAAGCTCATAAGTTCAAAGCTGTTTTATTGCATGAAAGTTGGACAAAAAACTTACAACTTGAAATCAGTTTTCTCTATCTGAAACGCGATCAAAGAAAAGAACGAAAAACTGAAAATCGAATTTTGAATTTCATTTATTATTTTATTTTTCGAACACCAATGCACAAGAAAACAGGAAAGTTCCAGAGTATACTTTTGTAAAAATATATTACAATACCGAAGGAAAAAAAATCCGTTATAAATGCTTTTCCTTTTGAAGAAGAAAAAATATAATAAGGTTTATAAAATTTTACAGTTCTGTAAATTCAAAGAGACGATGCAGATTTCCACTTTCATTTGCTATAGAATATTTTTGTTTTAGATGTATGAAATGCTTATTGTAGTGCTTTTTCATGCTGTGAGCTTTTGAATATTTTCTGGAGTAACGATCTCAAAAATTCGAAAAAAGGAGTTTTTCATCAAGAATATCTGAACCGTTAATTTTGGGGTGAAATATTCTTAAAGGTGATAAACTTAAGACCTTATAAAGAGTCGTTTATACTATATACACGTACATGTTTTTTGAAAACAGTATATTATTGAAGTAAATATTAAATATAAAATTTAGTATCTACAGAATTTCTGAAATAAAATTATAACATAATAATTTAAATGAAAATCAGTGTGCGTTTATTAATGAATTTCTTTCTGTCTCTTTTGTATATTTAAAACAACATAACTTTTTTCAATATATGCGCTATAATGTAATCATCCTGTATTTATAATCTTAAGTCTAATTTTTCAATTCACAAACAAAATAATCTTTCAATTCATGTGACAAGTGAAATATAGAGAATGCCCACTAAACTCCCTTGTCATCCTCTTAATTTTGAAACGGTTGCCACTATTTTTATAAACGGGGTGTCTAGGTATAGGAAATTGGATATGCGCTCACAGACCGCTCACAGCGCCACCTGGTGGAAATCTGAGGAGTTAGCTTTCGTATCTCGAAAACGGTACGAAATAGGAGAAAAATTGAATTACAAAGTTGTAAAGCGTTATCGACTTAGTACGAAAAGACAGCTCATTGACATAGATGTGAAAAACAGAACGGTTAAAACGTACATTTATATTTTCGTGATTCCCTACCCTGCGAAGGTTAGAAAACGGTCAAAGCTAGAATAAAACAATTATTTATAACTATATAAATTTATTTAAGATGTTCAAACTTCGTACCGTCAGCTGCAATGCACACTTGAATCCTCGTTTGAATTTCACATTGCACGCGTTGGAGCATAGAGGGGGACACGTTGCCACAAGTGTCCGTAATGCGTCTTTTAAGGTCCTGAAATGTTTGTAGAGAGGTCACATGTACCTGCTGTTTTAGGTATTCCCACAGAAAATAGTCCAGTGGAGTCAGATCAAGCGAACGTCGAGGCCATTCTTCGAAACCGCTATACCCAATTATTTGGTTCCTAAATTCTGTGATGAGGTACTGCTTCACTGGAGATGTCTTGTGAGCAGGCGCTCCGTCATTTTGAAACCATGCATTCCTAAGATTAAACACCGGCAGGTTTTCCCAAAAATCGGGCATTACGTTCGTAGCAGTTGTAAATACCGTGCTCCTGTTAAAGTACAATTGTAAAATATTGGGCCGATCAACTTGTTACTGTAAATTGCACACCAAACGTTCATATCAAACCGCACTTGATGTCGAATATCGGTAAAACCTCTAGGATTTTTCAACGCCCAGTAATGGGTGTGTTGCCTATTGTGGACAATAGGCAACACACCCATTACTGGGCACTCATTACATGCTTCTCATGCCATTCCGTGAAAAGCATGCCTCATCCGTCCACACTACATTTGCCAAGAATGTTGGCTGGACCTGTATCTGATTCATAACGAAGTTGCACCATGAATAACGTCGTTCGGCATCCCTTCCATTAAAACCTGCTTAGGCGTAGTCGGTATGGATAAGCGCCTGATTCTTGTAGGATTTTCCAAGCCTGACTTTTTCAGAGGCTACAGTGTTCACTTATCTGTCTTGTGCTGCATTTCGGGTATGCGAGGGCGTATGCTAGTTCCTCATCTGGTTGAACATGCCGTCTCACCTTATCTGGTCTGCCAGATCGAGCTCGACTAGTCACGCAGCCTGTCTTCCTAAATCGTTTAAATTCTTAGGTTAAAAATCTTCGGATTAAGATCATAAGAGTTGACTGCTATGCTACTCAAAAACGCGTTGCGTCTTTTTTGGGGGCTTCAAAACAGGTGCAACTTGCCTGGTCGTGGATGACACGAGTTATTGGTAGATAACTGGGGATAGGCTGTACCAAATATTTAAATAGCGGTCATACAAAGTCGAGCTATTTGTGGTGTTTGAGCTCTGAGCTACCGTAGAGAGGGCAGCAGCTGTTATTTTGGAATACGGCGTACTCCAATACGACCATCGACGTGATGAAGGCAAAACCGGGATTCATGAAACCAGGCAAATCTCTTCCCCATATCCATGGTCCAGTCTCGATATTCCCGTGCCCACAGTAGGTGTAGTTGAGAATGGCGCTTGATAAGCAGAGGCGCACGACCCAGACGTCTGCTCCACAGTCCCATATCCAATAGTTTCCGCTGAACTGTGTGTTCCGAAACACTTTTACCAGTAACTGCATTTGTATTGGGCTGTCATTTGAGCCACTGTCCGCCACCGATTTTGCTGTACTAACCCTAGTAGCACAAATAGTTAAAAAAAACGTTCAAATTACATTGGAAACGCGTTGTTCGACTTTAAAAAACGTGTTTTAACCCATTTGTGCCTGGATATTTTTGCGACTTTCTTCGATTTTTACTGATAACAGAAATAATAGATAAATTTCTGATGTCAACTTCTTGAACAAGGGATGATTTCTTTTAAAATCATTATGCATAAAAATCGAAATATCAACATTCTACTTCGTCATGTTAAAATATTTTGTAGAGTTGAGGCTCAGTACTCATGAATAAAGGCTAGGAAAAATAAATAACGTTTTCGACTAATAGCGAAAATGCCGTACCAAAAAAGGGACACTAGGCATAAATGGGTTAAACGTCTTTTGGACTAATTGTGCTATTAGGGAAGGGGTATAGTCTCCGACGTCCTCTTCCTTTGGTGATGAGTAAACGTCAAACATCCTTGCTTTTACTGCTGGTTTCACCATCATTAATCCGCTTTTTATAAATACTAACAACGGCCGATCGCGAACAACCGACCAGTCGTGCAGTTTGGAGATACTCGTTCCGAGTCTTCGTGCCATTACAGTCTGCCTTCGGTCAAACTCGGTTAGATCATCAGCCTTTCCCATCACTCACAAACGTAAGTGCAAGAATTATTCCTTATCTTCTCCAGCAACAGTTAAGTACCATTCTCACTTCATTACATGCTCTCCATGTCATCCAGTCGAGTTCATTGAAAAATGTGGGGGTGGTCATACTGTTTTGCTTCGTCGGTGTAAATAAAATGAAAAGTAGTTTTATATTTCCAGATAATTTCCTTTTCTCTCGTAAAATTTTGTTTTTTCGTACGAAGTGTCATATTCAATTTATTATAAAGTGACACGCACATCTATAATGCATATACGTGTAGTATTTTTAGAAACTCCATGCTTCATTGCTTAGTTTCCTACTTTTGGAATTCAGCCATTGTAAAATAAAATGCACGCTGGAAACTCGCAGAATTCAGAATTTTGAAATTTACTATCCTTGCGCCGATGTTCCTTCAGAAAAGTATTCTAGAACATAAAACAAGGAAAATAAAAGCAAGAATCTGAACTTCTAGCTGAGTTTATGCATAAATAGTTTGCTAGACGCCAAACAAGAATCCAAAACGCATTTGCTTAAATATTTAAAACAAATTCTCTTCATGAATTTTTAAACATTATTATTTTCCCCTTTTCCTTTATAAAAGATAACCACACTCGTGCCGTTTATTTTAACGCCCGGAAAATAGAATCTCTGCATCAGAGTTTGATGTAGTTTTTTCTTTCTTTTTCTTTTTTACTTTCTACGAACGGCGTATTTTAAACTTTAAACTGAGAATTGATTATCTGAACGGAAAACAGCAGAAAATTAACACGGAACTGACGCGGACAAACATATGAAATGGAGTCGATAACGCCTACGGTTATTTTAATTAGATTTTTTTTTATTCACATTATTTCAATAACATTTCTTGCTACGTATTCGATTTTTAAGGCTGATTTAAGCTGACGCTGGGGGAATTTTGCTTTGATGAAGAATTAAAAGCTCAATATGTTCAGTCGAATGTGAAAGCTCCGAAATAATTTGTCAACCATGTGTTTTTTCAGCTCGCATACAAAAATAATGTTCTTTCGTAAACGAGTTCTATTTTTCTAACATGGCCATGATTATTTATTTCCTTGTAAATTCAAATTAAAAGGCTTATTTTTATCCCTACTATTTGAAATAAACAGCCCAAACTTAATTTTTTCTTACAGGCGTCCGTCGCAGTCCGTCCTAATTTTTTTAATTCCCACTTCTATAAATAATAGAGTAAAATGTTTTGCTGCTTCAACAGTTCTTAAATGTTCTTTTAGATGTTAAGGTTTCTCCTATCAAACCATTAAAACACTAGGCTATACAAATAAAACTTTGATGAAGGTAGGAATTAAAAAAAAAAAAATTAGGACCGACTGCGACGCCTGTACTTATGATTCATTAATGAAATATTAATACTTCGCAGTCCATCCCATTCTTTTTTAAATTATATAAATTGTGCATTAATAAATTAATATTCGCAAAAATTATGAATACCGACCAAGTCTAATTTCGGCGGAAATATATGCAAAAAATAAATTTACATAACTGTGTAAAACTAATAGTCGATTTTATATTACCATACTTATCCGCGTACAAGTCGACCTCCCAATTTCCCGGTCAAGAAATTTATTTTTTTAAATTAATTTATTTAAAATCATCTGAAAAAAATGAAGTACTAAATATTCGATAATACAGATAATAATATACAAACGTAATACACAAAATTAAACGGATAATTAATAATATGACACCCCTGAGTGATAGGGTAAAGTTGTTACATACAACTTTACCCTATCTCTCAGTATGTAACTTTTTCAAGATCCGATTCAGTATTGGACTCGCCAAACAATTCACAAAATTCCTTCGTCGTCATCGGCTCATCATGATACACGTTTTCCATTTGTGCATCGCTACATTCTTCCTGGAATGGAAGTTGGCGTCACTGTGTTATGGAATGCGGGAACACAACAATTGTCTTTCAAAGGGGCATTTTTGACTTCTGATTTAAAAAAAAAATGAAGGACCCTCGTATAAGTTGACCCCCACTTTAAAGCCTTTCTTTTGTTCAAAATTTCTCGACTTATACGCGGGTAAATACGGTAATTAAAATATCTTATTTTGATGAGCTAAGGACCGCATATCAATCTGTTAATGGAGTACACGCGTTCCAATATGTTAATGGAGCTGAATACGCGCAAGAACCTCTTATAAAGTCCTCCTAACAAGGCAACCCCCATCCTTGGCAGATCGCCCTAGCATAGCTTTGCCATAATCACACAAACAAACAAGCATAAACACATCAATCTGTTAATTTTTCGAAAGTTAGCTTTCAATATATATCTGAGCAGAGGGAACTGAAAAAAATCTTTTTCAGTTCCCTCTGCTCAGTCAGTCGAAGGACTTGTCTGATGGAGACCGAAATAACTTTTTGGTCGAAACGATCGTAACATTTTATAAGTAACTTTTATGTGTGTTTTTTTCACAAAATTTTTATTTATTTTACCGTACTAGCTATCTGTTATACCGTAAAAATACTAGCAACAAACTCGCATCTTTTCCCAATTTGCGTTTCCCTACAAATTACCTTAAATTTATAATTCATTCCGGATACTGAGAAACTGAATAATATTTTCGTTTGGTAACTTTACTGAATAAAATGTATGAAGAAAATAAAATTAAATTTCTAATTATAACAGTTCATATTTATGTATCATTTATTTTAAATGTAAAATAAAGAAACGTGTAAACCATCAAAGACTGTTATAATAATATTTTGAAATGAAGGTGATGATAAAATATATATTTCTAAAACATCTAATCTGTAGTAAATTTTAAATTATTCATATTTTCCAATGATTTTTTAAAAATTTAATCCAAGCTCACCAGGACTTTTTCAATTTTCTTAGGTTTGCCATGATTTTTATGTTTTAATAGCAAATTATGCTTTTTGCCACAGATGAAATTTCTTCCAATAGATACTGGCAACTGTTTCACTATCATGCAAGATTTTGGCTTCACATAAATTCCTACCAACTCTTGAAGAGTCTTACACAGAATATTTTAAGTGCAACCTGTTACACAGCACTCCAAAGAACGGTAGAAACATCATTAGCCACATTTGTAAAGGAAAAAAAAATTCAATTCAAAGAATGAAAATAAAAGTTCGATTCCACTACCCCCAGAGGAAAAGAACTGTCTCAGCTTTAGTCAAGTCACGTACATTTCACGTGAGTTGAAAATCAAGAATTTTTTCTGTATGCAAAAAACATTTGTAATGAAAATGCATTATATCAACATTGCCGAGAATTCTACAACAACTCAGGCCAGATTTAAAAGCACAAATTTGTTACATTTACCCTTAAAACGAATATTCTCTGTGTTATTTATTTTCTTGAAAAGCCAAAAAAAAGAAAGAAAGAAAAGGAAAATAGTTTATCTAACATTTTTGAAAGTATATAGCATACACATGGCGGCCGAAAGATCAGAAAATACATTACAAATAATAAAGTAATATGCATATTTTCTACTTTCACCTGAAACAGGTGGATTAATGCAGATGTTTTGCTAAAAATTCTGTTTTCTTTTTTCTATTGCCATGGACATTGCACACTACATTTTCTACCTACTACTGGTGCTGCAGCTGGATGAAAGAGCATATTAACAAATTTTAGTGGAATATTCAACATATACTGTGCATCAACTATTTCAAGACTAATGTGCATGCCTACGAACTCTACGGATTACAACTAACCACTCTTGAACAGCAAGTTTCTTTTAAATATTCTTCTAATGTAGTAGCCACGTCCCAGGAAGTGAGAAATTTTGATAACTAGAAAATTAGTGCTTACAAAATGTTGTTAATTATATTCCGTAAAAGTTGGCAGCTATGCTATTGTGCAAATAGTTTATGAGAATCTTCAATGTTTCGCACAGTTTCTTTCATAGTTACATGAACGTATGCTAACGGATGGTAATTTTAGTGTTTTCCCCAAATATTGGAAACATTTATTTTCAAACTATTGAGTATCCGTACGTTATGCATAATTTAATTGGTAAAGTGCCTTATTATTTTTATTGCATGAAAGTAAAGCATTAGTAACTGATTTGGAATAGTCATTATACTATTCAGTAGTTAAAAAATAAAACAAAATATGTTCCTGTACTTTAAACACATATTTATGAAATTATTTTCAGAAAGATTATGCATTAGCATCAAACAATTAAAGATTATGGATCAATTAATGAGCCAACAGCTACTTGTATAATTAGTTTTAGTTTCATGAGTTTAATTCTCTGATGATAAAATCTTTAATTTTTTATGTTATTACATGCATTATATTTGAATCTGATATTGCACAGCGCTATTGATACGAAACTTTTTCTATTCCAGTTTATTATAAAAGAATTACACATTAATTTTATGGTTTACTTTAAGTTTTAATAATGCTGTTCTAAATTATAATTGAAAATGCAGCTTTTCACTGAAGTTATTTTTTTAAATCTTAATTAGGTCTCATTTTAGGATTTAAATAATGTGCCCCGGTATGCATAAATATTAAACAAATTTCATTAACATAACACTAAATTTAGCTTTTGTCTTTGCATCTATCATGAATGCAACTGCATTATTTTAAATTTTCAGCTTTGAAGTACCCATTACACTAGCTCAATACGAAAATTATTGTTACTTGTGCTCATTAAACTTTCCTAAGTGTCATTTAAATAAATCAGCTAGCAAAATAATTTGTTTTAATTATTTAAGCTAATTATCTTAAAATAAAACTGATGAAATTGTATACTTATTCAATAAAAATAACAAAGACACATTACCGATATAATAAACACTAACAACGTTCTTAATTATTTTAAGTGTTTCATAAGAATAACAACTCCATTTTTTTCTGAATTCCGTCGTCTTAATGAACTTAAAAGAGCAAAATTTCTCTTTAAGTATTTGAGAAATTAAGGAAAGTATTGTATGAAAGAAGGACTACTACATTCCGAAATGCATTTTATAAGTATTAATTTTAATAAAAAGAAATTAAACATAACGCGTGTTGTTAAGAATTTGGTAGGATGGAAGAATTTGGTAGGATACAGATGGAAATGCTCTAGTTCACATTTTAAGATAAATTATAAGTTTGGTTATTTGAAAATTCCGGTAAAAAATACACATTTAATATGCAAAACAAAATATGCTGTTTTTTTATACCGATATCAAAAATTAGTGGCATAAGCCCGTTTTTCGCACTAATTCAAAACTGCCTCCAGTAAAATTGATAAAATCTTTACTTTATATACAGAGTGTTCTAGAATTTAACGTACTGACGGCATATTCATCGTATCGTGATGAACAAAATAACACAGAATTTATATTCTCGCACATTGAAGCACGAAAAGAACCTTACATCAAAAACCAAAGAATTGATGAAATGATAAGCAGACGGTAAAGGTTAATATTTAAAAAAAATCTTTGGCATTGAGTTCCTAAAGTTCCTAAACTTCTAGGACACACTGTATTTTGAATAACGAACGCAGTTATAGCCTCCAATTTGGAATAAATAGTGTTTAGCGTTATTTTTGTAGCGCATTGTTGAATTAGACTGCTTAAGTATTGTCTGCATTGTTGTGAATACTGCGTAAAAATCTTCTTTTGACTAAAGTGAAAATGAGTTCTCGTAATCATTTAAATGATTACGTGAAATAGAGAGCCATTGGTAAGCTTGAAGTTGAGCAATCACAAGGGGCGTTGGGATTATGGTCAAAAGTGTCTCAAAGAGATATCCAGGTTGTGGAATCAATTCAAAATATATCATGACCAGGAAGTCCAGTTAAAGTCACCAAAATTCAACAATACCTGCAAAGCCTCGCTAGTTGACAGTAAGTGCACGACGACGGTCTAAGGAGACAAGGGTTACAGATCTTCCTAGTGACTTAGCTGCTGCGTCTGGAAAAGCAATTTTCATGTAAAGAGTGTATACAGAAGTCTTGCAAAAAAGGACCTTTACGCAAGGAGTCTTATGGTGCATCTCTCCTTGAGCACAAAGCAAAGTGGTAGCCTGTTTGTCGTGAAGCCGTAACAACCATTTTTAGACACATTAAGAATGGGAGCGTGACCTTTTCACTGGTAGTCAAGATTCAGCATACAGAGTGATTATCGCCTAGTCTTCATCTGCAGAAAAAGAGGAGTTTGAAATCATACTTCTTTCGTAAGGGAAATTGAACAAAGAGAGGACAGAGGAGTCCTTGACTGCGGCAGTAGCCTGCTGGGAGTCGTACATAATTACATGACTTTTTTTTAAGCTCCGTCACCGCTTAGCGTTATGGGGATGAGCTCCTTGAAGGCTATGTAAGGCTTTTGATGTGTGTTGCAAGTCCGGATTACCTTTATATGGACGATAATCTTAGGCCGCACAGAGCTCTCGTTGTGGATGATTTCACGAAAGGGATATTTGCTGCATGAACTGTCCTGCAAAGTCTTCGGTCCTATAGAATATGTTTGGGTTGGTCTAGAAAGAGCCATTGCTCGACTTTCATGCTTCTTCCAGAACTCTACAGGCATTAAAAGGCTTGCTATTGGAAGGATGTGAATTATTGCTGCAACGGTTTCTCGCACCGCCCTCTTTAACAGCATGACAGCTCGTTTTAGGCTTTTACAGCAGTGTATGATGGCGATACTCTGTATTAGATGAATCTTTCCCGAGATATGAAGGATCACGATTCGTCAATTTTTGATAGATTCTGTATACTAACTAATTGCCTTTATTGTGATTGTCATGTTGCTATATGCTTTTTACTATGATAGTATATATATATATCTGTGCCAAATTTTGTTATAACAAATAGAATAATCCGTTATCACACATTTTCTATTACCATAGCTACCAACCTTTTCAGAATATAACTAAACACGAGTTGTAAACAGCAGTTTTTGGCTCAAAATACAGCAAATTTTCGGAGTTCAATTTCAGGGATCGACGTCTATTTAAAAAAATATTCGGAAAACGTACTGTTTATAAAAAGTGGTTACTTATATTTTGTAAGTTTTGACAGCTGTGTATTTGCAACCTAAATTTTGGATGCCAGTATGCTATGCAGTGAAACCTGGTAAAGTGACAACCTTGCTAAAGAATTGTCAACTGTCTGTGTCTGTAGTCACCAATTTTCTAAAAATGTTCGTTTAACTCGGATAAAATGTGGCCATCCTTTGCATGGTTGCCACCTATATAGGTTTACCACCTTTGTCATTTCCAAGTGCTACGATTTTTGGGGTAACCCGCTGTTATGGGGTTTAAAATAGTTTAAAATTCGTATTCTACACGTCAAATAGTTAAATTTTACTTTTTGTGGCATCAAAATCGGCCAAGTAAAACGCGAGATACGGAGTTATTTTTTCTATTGGTTAGTGTAGCATTTTGTAGAAATTTCGAGAAATATTGGTCCTAGGCTTTCGCTACCCTCACTTTCGGGGACTTATATTTGGCCCCCAATTTGGCGATATTTCGCCAAAAGTCGCCAAGCTTGACGGCATTTTGGTCATTTGGCGTGATTTTCCCGGTGGGGCTCGTAGAGTTGGTTTTTCTGCATTAAAATCACATAATAGCCTAATGATTCAGCTGTAATCCTATGACGTAATCAAAATTCGCGCCTTAAGGAGAACCTTCGGGAAGTTTCTAATAGCTTCTGAGTCATCTATAAAAGCACAGCTGGTTGCCCTGTTAAGACAGTCTTGCTTTTGCTTACGTCAAGAGCAGACGTGTGTGAAAGCTTAAGACTTTGTATTGACGCTATGGAAGCGGTGTTTTCGCTTGTTTATGAAACTTTGCTTTTAAGTGCTGTGTGTAAATTCTTCATTGATGAGTCTTGAGGGACTGTTAGTGATATCGCTCGTATATTTCCACTGATTTTTTGCCTGTGAATGTGTTTCGTTGTATGTGAGAAATGCAGCATTTGTGAAAATTTCTGTACCAAGCGAACTGTCGAAAGCACATTACTGGCTGATTGTGCTTGTGAATATTGTACAGCTGATTGTTCGACGAAGCTCTAGAAGCAAAAATGCTTTTTTTCCATCATGATAAATGGACCCTTTACTAGAACTTTCTACACCAACTGGACTTTAGAACGACGAACCCAGGTATAAGCAGAGTATTCTGTAACACAAATGTAGTCTCATGAGGCAGGTTCTGTAGTAATTAGAAGATCTGATTACGGCTTACATTTGTAATTTTGAAAGAAAAAAATCGTAAAATGTATTTTTTTAATTATTAACTACGTATTCAACTGTAATATAAATTATGAAAGTGTGATATTTATGGTAATTTTTAACAATATTTTAGTTATAAGATTTTTTTAATGATTTCCTTCTTTGACCTAAATCACATTAATATAAGCAGACTAAATCATTAAAAAAGAAATAAAAATGAAATGCAAAATAAATAATTAAACATAATTAAAATAAATAAACATAATTAGCTACGTAAATTCAACAATCACGGAAATATGGCATTTTAATGTAATCATTTTTCTTAAGGAATACTTTATATACTTATAAGTATAGAGAACTTTAATTTCAGGCTACTTACTTTAGTTATATAAAGTAGTTTATACGTTAAGTGCTGTTGAACTCATGAAATGATGGTGTCATAATCATCAAACAGATGCTGTAGTACTTTTCAGATCCAAGATCGATTATCCTCCCACCATACTTTTCCCACGAAAGTACATTGAAGTATTTTACTAGAGCGTCAAAATTTCTCTTCTTAAATAAGCTCTGAGGAACTAAAAGATGGCCTTCATTTGCTGTCTTGATAACGACGCGGTGCAAATTAGATGTGTTATTTTGAATATTGCGTAATTATGGTGCCAGCTCTTATTCAACCATTATCATAATATCTTAACCGTTTGTGTAGTAAATGTTTTAGTACATGAGCTAACTTACTCAGAGTTCAGGAAAGTATTAATTTATTAACGACTCCAATATTTTGAGTTTCAAGACAATCGGAGGGAATTTAAATGTTGAAAGAACTTAATGTTGATAGCTTGAAGCAAGTATAGTGTCGTTTCATAGTATCCAGTGAGTGATTTTTGCGAAAATTTGTTACTATTATATTGTTAGTTGCGCAGTAGAGTAAAAATTTAGAATATTCCATTAAAAGAAAATGTTTTTACTTCTCAAACAGAATTATTTTTGAATTGAAATACGGCAAATTTTTTTGAAACATGAAATCCCATATCCCCAGGGGCTGATGTTGCAATGTGCTTGAGTATAGCTTTAAATGATCTTAAAAAACAATCTCTTTCTTCACTTTCAACTGTTAAAATGCATTTCAAAACAGGTTGGAGAAAAAAATAGTGTTTTAAAGCGAAATTCATTCAATTCATTACGTACAAAAAAAAAATCTTTTTTACTGAAATTTTTACTGAAATAAGGCATGTGTGTAAAAGATAAAGGATAATTGTTAAAATTTCATTCTTTTATGCGATTTTTTAAAAATTTAAACTGATACAGACTAACTTCTCCTTAAGGACACATAATAATATTCCACTAAAGAGAAGAATAAATAAAGGTGAATTTTACGGAATATATTCATTTAACTTCTTTGCGAAGAAGAAAATGTGTTAATGCAATTAATGATCTCTATTCTCCGCCTTTAAGGCATAATGCTTTATATAAAAAATGGATTCTTAAATTAGTTTCATTTATATCTATAAAGCAAACAGACTTTCACTAAAGCTGTTAAACAGTTTCGCTTAAAAGGAATTCAACATTGCGCAGGTAATATTTGCCTGCCGGGTAAAATATTTATATTTGCAAAAGGTATTTCTATATATGCGTTAAAATATTATACAGAATTTTGCATTGAATACGGAAAATGGTGTGTAACTAAGCATATTTAATGATAATGAACAAACACCTTGATTCAGTAGCGCTTAAAATGCTCTTATTTTTAATAAATAAAATAAAAGAGAAACTTTTAGATGTATTTCAACATATTTATTTCATAGACATCGATTAATGATGATAAAGGTAAGACAAAGTGGGACATAACCCTATTTTTATTATCATTCGACTATTGACCGAATTTTGCAAATTTCAACTTTGTGAATTGTTAACCTTAATTATAGGAAAAACGTACTTTTAGTTATTTGGAGCGGGGGGGGGGATTTGACCTTTGAAGAACAACTAATAAAATTTTTGTTTCAGTAGCAATTATGATCTTTCAATTGTTGAAAAAATGAAAGAAATTATGTTAAGTAATGTTGTCCTTTTAACAAAAAAAATAAAGTAAAAAATTAAAAACTAAATCCAAAATAAATGTTTGAGGACACAAGGACATGTCGATTAGTAAAAAGAGGCAATTTTTGCAAACACCATGCATTTTATTTAAAATAGAGATGGAAATGATTTTTTTGCCCACTGTATATACGCACATTATAGTATGTCAGGTATTTTTAAAGAAATAAGTTAGTTAAAAACTTCTGGAAGTTTCAACTGTTTACCTGAAACACATTTTTATAAAACTGTGCCAAACCATAAAATACACATTTTGATAAAAATGCAAGAAACTAAAGCTTTATTGTAGCCAAACCAGTCTAGTTTACTTTTTAAAAGCCATATTTTGAGTGTTTATATATTGAAAATCGACACAAATTATATATGTATGGAAATCAATACTTCAAAAATTGCAGTGAATTTATGTCCCATGTGTCCTTAAGACAGATTAAAATCAGAAACTGTTCTTAGTATGTCGTTTGTCAAAACATTTTTTTTTTCACTGACACAAGTCTTTCAATGGAGCAGTTTAAACCACGTGACTGCAGATAAAATCCAATATTTTCCAAATGACATATTACCATCAAGATTTTGAATAAAGAAACAGAAATTACATTTCACATGAATGCTGCCATCTAGGAGAGAATTATGACTTAGTCTGAAATTGCCTTTTTATTTGATTATGAGATAGTAACAACATGTTATTGAGACATGTCCATGGTCTAAAACAATTTTATCTATTCATTTGTCCCATTTATTTTAGACAAACTCATACCTGGCACACTTTTACTGTCTTGGTATGTTTTTCTGGCTCTGTTCAGAGACCATGGCAGTACGTTTTAAGCAATTGAAAATAAAAAATAAATTAATGGCAAAACTTCCATTTTGTAATTTATTTTTAAGTTAAATGCGACAAATAAATAAAATATTTTAAATTATTTTTCTTTAATGTTTTTAGTGATATAAAGAGAACGCGTGCATTTCATCTAAAGAATGAATTTGTAGTTTTTGCACATTTTCATAATTACTCCACGTTTTAGAAAGTAGTGATGTGATCATGACCATGAATTTAAAAATATTTAGCTATGTAAAAAAAAAAGTAAAAACATGCTAGAAGCTTTTAAAGACATTACCAGCATACTTTTCAAAAAGAATTATCTTGGCTAAAAGTTTCCCTGTGTGCACCAAATAACTGTGTTACTACTTTTAAATAAGTGTGAGTTACTACTTTCGAGTAAATTTTCGATTAATTGAATACATCATACCCTTAAATTATTATGTAACAGAAACTTGTGTTTAATAATTTTGGAGTTATTCAAGAAAAATACGGAATTTATTTTTAGTTTTTATACAGAAATTAAAAAATTAGCCTCTAAATTAAATAAAATTTGAAAATCTCTGCATCGAAATCATGTTATTACAAAAATGATGTATTCTGTTTTGTGATTCTTAGGTATCAAAAAAGAGGTCTTATATGACTAAAAGGAGAGCATGTCTAGTATGAAAACTTTCACATACAGTGTGTCCCAAAAATACTGATCTAGGATTTTATTCCTTAAATACTGAACATAGACATATACAATAAATTAGAAAGAATGTACATAATTTTAGTCTTCTTCAACTCTGGCTTTACAGCTGGGGATGGGCCTTAGCCTGTCACAAAACCTCTTGCCAGGTAGCTCCATCAGTAATTTTCTTTTTCCAATTAGCTACTCTCGTACTTTTTAGGTCATTGACATCATCCAGCCATCTTTCCTTTGGTTTGCCACATTGGCTTGCCAATCGCCACTAGTTTGTATCTCAGTGCGGTCGAGCCAAGGTAACCGTTGTGCCGTAATAAATTTTACTACGTCATTATACTTTAAGATTGTTTCTATTATCATATTTGCTCTTATTCTCATTAAATTATTATCTAATTGAATTGTTCAATGTCTTTCTCAATATTTTATATTCAAATATTTTTAAAATATTAATATATTTTATGACATCGATTAAAGCTTTTTTAGGAGATTAAATCTGAATAAATAAAAAAATTACATTTTTATACGCATCGTACAAAAAAAGTCCACATATTAAAATATACCCATTTATATTAATTAGGTGATGTACATAATTTCGGACTTTCATCAGAAAAAAGATCGGAGATATATTTAAACAATGTCCGTAGCGGCTACAATAGCAAAATATTATGTGTTTATTCGACTATTATTTTCTTTCTTAATTTGTACACAGCCCTAGTAACGAGATCTTCTGATGTACTTTTCTCTCTTCAGGACACATTGAAGCTTTCTTTAAGTCAACCTCTTTCTTTTTTTATGTCACTGAGCCTTTTTATGGTGAGATAAAAATTTGAACCTCACATAATTATTGAATGGAGCATATTTTACTAATTCAGAATTGTTTGCACGGGTCTGTTTAAAAAATTACATTTTACATTTCTTTAAACGTAATCTCCGGAATACAGCAATCAACCATAAAATTATGTCCCTTTTTTTGCAAAACGTTATAATTAATTGTACATGTATGGTCATTTTTTAAAGGATAAAAGCCTAAGTCAATGATTTTGGGACACCCTGTATATTAAATCTGAATAAGTAACACAACAAAATATAAATGCGATAATTACGTTTTGATGATTAAGATTACACATTGAAAACGAATAATGTAGCGATTATCTAGCTATAAATATAGAATCGAAATTATGTAGCGTCATGAGCATTAGAAGCTTTCAAATAATTTTGGTGAAGATTTGGAGTGATTACTCCACTTTATTAAACTATGATTAGTCTGTAATATGTTTAGATGTCAGCATTTAGTCATTGATTATTGTTCAATGGTGAACCATGATATGGATATTATAAAGAAAAGCCTACCCTTTAAATGCCGCACTATAATTCAGGAATAAAACATATAATTTATTCATCAAAATTACATTAGAATACACCCATAATGACTGTAAAACAAAAAAAAAAAATTCCATTTTTGGAGCAACGCTCTCTTTAGTCTTCTTATTTTGCTTCATATAAACAACAAAACGCTGTATGATAATTCAAAAATTTTATGCAGTAATAAAGGTTTACTTGATAATTTGGTGTGAAATGACGAAAATTTAAGCAAAAAAAATTAAAATTAGTATAATATTTTATAAGAAATGCAATGAAAAAATGAATAAAATAACGATAAAAACAATTTTATGCTTGCATACTCGTGACTAATAATACAGATAATATAAATAAATGCAATTCGAAAAATGCAAAATACTTTATCAAGAAAGAATAAAATATTTTATTTTTTAGAGAGAGCTTATGATTCCAATCAGTAATACAAAATTTTTATAATGTACAGAATCATTAATTCCTCTTTATCATTTTTAGCAGTATTTCTCGATGTCGATGATCTGACGGACCTGTACACGGGGCTTTCTGTTGCAGTCGAAACACATGTGTTTATAGTATTTTTTTTCATACTAGAAAATAATCATGTAACTACATAATGTGCATATGAATATTTTGCAGACTTTTACTAATGGTCACGGGTTGCGGGTATAATGTTGATTTTAGGCTCCGTCTAAAACAAATTTAAATTAATTTACTTCTAAAATTTTACTGCCCACAGACGTCTCCAGGTGTAATTAGCTCAGAAGTATTATCATTTATTTCTTCTTAATCAGTAATGCACCCGTTTTCATCAAGGGCAAATTGAAAACTATCTGTGATTGATATATTTCAATCATACGATAAAGAATTTTTTACAAATCTACATTGTCTATAGTTAGAAATTTCTTACACTGCGCAATCTACATTGTTGCTACATATATGTCTACAAATTTCTACTGAAATGGTCTCTAAAAATTGCAGAGGGTGGGAAAAAAATCCAGCATATATAACTTGATGTCACTCCCTCCCACACGTTCCCTCTACGTAAAAAGGACTTAAAATAAATAAATAAACCCTTCTGAAGCACACACGTTCATTGCTAACAGAAGAGACAAGCAACTATCTGAGCTCAAATCAGAGGAATGCAGCACTTACTAACCACCCTCTTTGCCTCTTACTGTTTAAAGGGGTGAGAGATAAAACAATTTCCCCATCCCCCCTGTCAGTCCTTCACCTTTCAAAAGTATGTAGCATACTTTTAATGTCATTTACAGATTTAAGTACTAACATCTAATAAAGCAACGCAAGCAACACATACATGTGCTACACCTGATTTCGTATATCGTTACATGCCGATGTTCCTTTTTTGGAACATTGCAGTTTTATGCAAGATTGAGAAACGATATCTTGCTGTTATTTGAATTTCTTTTATTAATGCTTTTAATTTCTCATTTGATAATACAATTGAGGATTTTTTGGGAATTTTGTGGAATATTTTTTCTTGCGTTCAGTGAAAATTGTAAAGAAGTCGATTTTAAAAAAAAATTCTGGGCTGAAATTTTTACGTTTGAAAAATAAATAATCTCTTAAAAATCAATCAGACTTTCATTAATAAGCAGTATCTTTTTCAAACTAATAGATATAACAGTTTAGTTAAAAAATATTATACATTATGTTTCGAAATGGGAATATTGGCACATAAAATGTTAAAATAATTCCAAAATATAACTTTTTTTTTTACAAGAACTCTAATCTCACAGACGAGACGAAATCAAGTGTTTAAAAGACTTTTGAAGGAAAAGAAGACCTTCACTTGACTTTACTTGTTTCCCACTGTGAGGGGGGATAATTTTGGAGATCTATGGCTTTCCACCTTTTATCTCAGTTGCTCCTATTAACTCGATTCGTAACACATAAAATTTGGCAAAAAAATAAAAGAAAACAACAGAAAAGAGCGCACAGTTCAAAGAAAACAAAAAGGAAGATAGGAAAAGGAAGAAATCAGCAACAGAAAGAAAACATAAAAAGAAGTAAAAGAAAAGGGGGAAAGATGGGTTGCCACCAGCAGGGCTCAACGTGGTGACCACCTACCTTCCTTCTGAAAATCGAAGAATGACGAAATGAAAAAGAAAAAGAAGGAAAACAATAAGTATGCTGTGTAATATGCACTTTACTAAATGATGTAACACCAATGAAGAGATACTGGTAAATTTGCGTCTCAAGTAATGAGGTGTTAGCATGACGGAAAAGAAAAGTTCATTATTTCAGTATTTGAAGACAGTTAAATGGAGCATAACAATATCTGTGGAATAAGATATAAGAATAGCGCAATCTCTTTATAGCGAATGGAAAGCCTTTCTCTTATTGATTACTTTTACTTTCTAAATCATTCTGAAGTCAAATTTTACGACCAAATTGGGCGTGAGATTTATCCGTCTAAGCGGTTATATTGCTTTTTTTTCTGCTCAGAGTTAATTGAGCTCTCCGTTCAGTTAAAGTTCTACGTAAACTGAAATTTTTGATATTGTTTAAACTACATTTAACTACATTAAGTACGTTAAGATTATTTACTAGCACCAGCAGAAAAGAAATTCCCCTTTCCTTGACGCCTTAGCAGATTAAAAACCTGTCTTGAAATTTCTGTATTGCCGTACCTGGGAAAAGATTGAGACAGCGCGGATATAAGTATGATTGAAACACCATATCACAATGTAGACTTTAAAGCATTTGATTGAGTAGACTTAAGCGCCTATGCATAAAACTCCTCAAATAGCTCCAAAATGTTTTTCATGGTAAAGAGGACAGTATTGTATGTATGAGTCAATCGTTTGTCTTAAGTTAAACAATAAGCCTAAATTTGCCACTTTTGTGCCGCATGTTGATGTGGAGATTTATCATAATATCGTGTCGGAAGACAGATATAGGCTGCGGTGCTAACATTTTGGTTACACCCTTTTGCACTCGAAGTCATGTGATCTAGGGCAACTTACTATGATTATCTCAAACTAAGATGGCCACACATCTCTTGATCACATGACTCTTAGGTATCAAAGGGGTGAGGCCAAAATATCAGCACTGTACATGCCTCCTAAATATAGAAAGCCTTGCAACTCCTACAACACCAATCTTTGCCGCCCTTAGGCCTAGATTTAAATGTTGTGTGTGTGTGTGTTTGGGCGTTTTTTTTTTACAAAATAAAACTTTTGGAAATTTCAGGTGAATTTACCCATGAATAGCAATATTTTAATTTTTTTTTAATGGGCAGGCACTGGCCACAAGCCTTTGCCATCAACGGCCCTAGTTACTGTCCATTTTATTATGGGAGCACCCAGTGGGCGGACAGCACTACCCCCTATGAAGGGACGGACAAGTTAACATCCATGCCCAAGCCGGGATTCGAACCCGGACCCACGGCGTGATAGAATGGTTCTCTAGCCACTACACCACCTGGGCGGCTGCAATATTTTTATAAAAAGTATAATTGTACGACAAATGGCAGTTTTTAACCATGACTAATTAGATAATATGATAAAGAAATAGATCATTGACCAGAAATTTTAAATAGGTTTACTTTGTGAAATTAAAACTGTGATGACGTCACTCTCGTAGGTCTAGTGATGACGCCAAAGTTTGGTGATGTAGGAGTTGTAAGGCTTTCTATACATAGGAGGCGTTGGCACTGTAGCCTGTATATCTCATCAGCCACGTCATAATAATTACTGACTGACAACCAGAAAGGTGAAACAGTTTTTAAGGTTGAAATAAAAGGGTGAAGATAACAACTTTTCGGAGCTACAAAGTCTATCTTCATGAGTTAAGTCGTGTAAAATCGAGCTGAATGGTGTCCGTTGATTGGAATTTAATGATGAAATTCATTTGAGCTGAGCTCAATTTAGGCTCACGCCTGCATTACGATTTATTTTATTCGAACAATCTAGATGCTTGCTTCCTTTTATTATATCTATTTTTGCTTCCCGTATGTTGATTTTCAATTTCTATTCTGTGCTATTGCACAAAGGCTCACCAAATTACTTTGTTCGAAGAAATATAAGAGTAATACATGTCTGGGAATAAAAATGGGTAAATCTAATTTCGTGACAATAAACTGTGTACGGTAAGAATGTGGGGGAATTATTATGTGATTTATTTTCTGTTTTCGGGTTATATGCTATAACCCATAAAACTGCCTTCGTTTGTTTACTGTGTTGTTTTAATAAAAGTTTGATGGACTTTTTGCGTGTTGGTAACAACAAGAAACTTAAAATAGAAAGAATCTTGCTTAATTTTTTAGATATAGTAAAATTAACTGTAGTTCAAAAATGGAACTGTATTTTTAAATATAAAGCAAAGAATAGAAGCGTACTGACAATTAAAAAAAAGATTGCATGAATTGTATATTTTACATAAAAATTATTTGTTAACAAAATATAGATAATGAAGAAACAAAAAGAAATGACGGAAGATAATATCCCTTTTCATTTCAAAGCAGTACTTTCGTAATTAATACATGTTAAAAATTTGTTCTGTTAAATTTACGAGAGCGTGGGAAATCTACGCTATAGCCAAAGCATGTTTACGAAATTAATGGAACAGGACTGTGGCCTCAGTCACACACTCATACAAATGTATATATAAGGCAAATTATTGGAAGGGCTCATGCCCGAACGACCATATATTTGTACGTTAAATCTTTAATTTTAATTTCAAAGTGAATTGTGACAACGCCTCCTAGATATAGAAAGCCTTGCAACTCCTACGTCACCAAGCTTTGACGTGATCATCAGGCCTGACTGACTGACTGACTGAGGGGTATACAAGAGTACCTGCACTCGAGGTGCTTATCTCCAGTAATTGTTCACATGGTCCTCATTGGTCTCATGGTTCTCATGGTCCCATTTGTCCCTCAATTGTTCACATATGAATTTCCCAACACGGTGTGCGTGCGACAACCCTAAAGTAAAAAACCCTTAACATTAAAAATGTATCTATATTTTCGCTTGGTAACAATACACAGTGGAGTTATAGTTTTATCAAATAATTTTCATTGGTTTGTTGATTTACAATGGAACTGCATCAACAGTGTGTGGGCTTAAGAACTGGATTTTCATAAATACGTTTAATTGACTGAACAGTCAGAACATATTGTGTTTAACTGTTGAGTGGAAATGGTTAGGTACACAACTAACTGAAGCCTCCTTTTACAGAACACTATATTCAAAATGGGAGACATTAAGAGAAAGCTTTCAATAAGCGGGAGAGTAGTAAAAATAAATTAACATAGCTCGGCTTGCTACGGTACACGATTTAAGATGTAAATTTCAAGAGGAATTAAGTAATGAAAACTAATGACTGAGTGTAAAGTATAATGTAACTTTCATACGATGTTGACAGAATGTGTTATGTTTCCTCTTTAAAACTGTGCACAATTTCCATTCTGTGAAATACTTCTGACATTGAACCCAAACGCAAAAACATTAGATTATAAAATATAAATTCTTATCTTGTACTTTTGTCTTGCAAAAATTTAAGTATGTTTTTCATGAACACATGTTAAAAGGCATTTTAAATCGTGCTACATAATATAATTTTTAAAGAAAAAAATATTTTTCATGAAACCATGATGAAAAATTAATTTAACTTTCAGTACATTCTTTTTTTCAACGATAAAATATAGTTTAAATAAATCAGCGTTTCAACAAAGATGAAATATTATACGTAAAAGATTATTGCAATAGCAACACTCTGATACTGTATAAAATAAAAATATATTTCTCTTATAGGCTTCATTAAAGCAACATACTCCTTGTAATTTTCTACTGTTTTCGTAATTTACTAGCGTCGAAAGAGAAAAACGAGACAACGGTGTCTATTTTCTCGTAATTGCTATGAAACACGACCATAATTTACCATTAATGAACTCAATATTCTAGGAAACTATACGGGAAGTTTCTTATTGCAACTGTTTTTAAACGTGAGCCTTGAAGCAGATATCCAATTTATTTTGAATCTTATATGACAAGAAACCATTACCAAGCTCATCTCGTAAACAAGTTGTTAAAATAATTTCAAAACTAGCTCCCTTTGCTTTATCATCACCTATATACGTTCTAAAGTAAAATAAATTACTATCACATGGCGATCTTATCCTGTTTCATTTCATTTCCATTTAAGCCTCAGGCAAATTTTCCCTTCCAAGCGAAATCAAATTATTCATTTTGAAGTTTTCTTCCATTTTAGTTAGCCAAACACCGCTTTAAGAAAATTATGATTCATATTGGTTAAACAGTTATTCTACCTGGCTCTGTATTATTTCATAATGTGCTTACTTGTACAAGGTGTTTTCTGACCGCCAGGCATTTAAGATGCTCAGTCAGGAAAACTCAAAAGAAGCATTATCACATTTTTATAATGCAAAGCTTTTAGCTGAAGATTTCTCAATAAAAATAACTAAAAAATGTAAAATTAATTTTAAGTATATGTATATCCAATTTAAAATGTTTTGTGCAAAATACCTGATACAATTTTATTTGAAATCAACAAATTATATAAAGCTATTTCACTATTAAAATATTAAAATGAGAGTTTCAAAATTTAACAGTAACTTAAAATTACACTTCGAATATTTTAATACTGATGCATCTTTATCATTTTTTTTTACTAAAACAACAGAAAAATATATAGCATGCTTGATACAAACAAATGTATTCTATTCAATGAATTTTCTCTCTTTTTTTTAAATGTGTGTGCGATAGTAAGAAAAAAAAAAGAAATCAACAATTTCTCCATTTTTTTAATCTTTTCAGAGGCCATCTCCATAGAATGTACAAGAGTATTGTACTATTTTTATTTCCAAATCCTAGCTACAAGATGATAAATGAAACATATTAAAAAAATTGAATTTCACTGTAATTCAGAAAAGTAAGCTGGGATTGAATTACAAGAGAAAAATAGGAGGAATTATTTTGCAACTTTATTCGTTATTCTGCACTTTTTTAAGTATTGTATATCTTCACTTGCGTCTGAAAGGAATTTTAACTTTAAATATTTAACTTTATCTTTGATTAAAAAATTCTTTTTAAGTGTGTAACTTGCTGCAAGCAAAATGTATCAAATACTCTCGTAACTTCTCTATCTGTTTTCTAAATTATTAAATAGCTCTTAAAATAGAACTATATAATCTAAGTATCTAAGGAATTTAAACAACGAAAGATTATTTTATTTTAAACTTTCAACCAACGAACTTTTTTAGCTGGAGACTCATCAGAAAGTTTAATTTAATTTCGAATCATTTATTTCACTCGTAACACATTTAAAATCACAAAAACCGAACTTAAGAAATATTTTTTACTTTAAAAATAACTTTTGCTTAAGATTGCAAACTTTAAAGGGAAAAGCTTCAGGATTAACATTAAAATGCTACGAACAGAAAATACAAAACAATGAAATTCAACATTGAAAAAGAAAGAAAACTTTTACCTCTCCATAACTTTCGCGCCACTTCCGCTGGGAATATCAAATGCAACAAATCCACATTCTTTTGTCTCTCTTCTTCTACTGCTTGACTAGCTTCTTGGATGGAATTTTTAAGTTTGTCCATTCTTTTTTTTAATCCGTCTTGCGCTTTTGTTTGCTCTTCCACTAGCATGATGTCCCTAGTGGCATCGTGGACTGGTATATCCGATATATAAAGCCCTTTGCCCACCAGACCGGATAATCCCTTGATAACGGGCGAACCTAGAAACAGCAGTGATTGGGATTCTGGACAGTATACCATTTGGCCTTTGATGTTCATGCTCTGCAGGGAAGAAAAACAAAAAAAAAAGCGAGTCATACATCAGCATAGAAAACGTGACAATTTTCTTATGTTTAATGTAAGAAGAGTTTTTTTTAATTAAGTTAACGGTTTACAGCACATAGTCAGTGAACATTAATGTACTGAAAAAAAGAAATTATTTTTCTTTAGGGTTCCACGCACTGCAAAAAAGTAAAGAAAATGAGAAATAACACAGATGCTTTGATATCAGACTAAGAAATTGGTGTGCAATGTTCTGAATGTAAAAAAAAGTAGACGTAAGATATAACCCACTAGAACACACGCTTTTCATTACAGAAATAATGATTGCAAACGTTACCTTTAACGTTGACCACCTTGGTAAAGAGACCACTCTAGAGTGATCATTTTTGTACAATTTCAATTTACAACCACCACATTTTACCGCTTTTGTATGATGACCACCTTTATAAGGTGACCGATTTTGTTCTTTCCGAGGGTGTTCACATTAGGTGAATCCCGCACTGTATAACGTATAACTTCAAACAATATTTTTAATTAATTATTTAAATGCTCAAAGTAAGTTTCACAGACAGTTGGCATAATCTTACATAACTAACACAAAAAGCTTGTCATAAGTTGCCATAACTAGCACAAAAAGATTTAGTTTCTGTTATAAAGATTTAAAATAACCTATTTGATACAAAATTTATATCATTAACCATATTTTGTAAACTCAATATTTTGACTTCGTATAAAGCAAAGTTTCTGAGCAAGTCATGTACGCGAGATGGTGTTCTGAAAAATATATTAGGTTGTAACGAAAGTTTTCCGCCACTGCAAGTATTGCCTGCACAAGCAGTTCGCGTTGGTGTCCTTGCCAATATTTTGCCAAACGATTTTTGTTATTTGAAAGAAAAAGACTTGTTTTAGAGCACTGTGTTGTGAAATCTGTAAAACAATATCGTTATGATTAAGTATAAAGTGTCTAAAACGGAACTATCAGATTGAACCATCATTTAGTCTCAGTTCTATTGCAAAAAGTCAGCTACAGAATGACACCGAATCATGTGTACAGCTTAAGGTATTACTGTTGTATCATATGTAACTGTGAAGATTTGGTACCGAAAGTTCAAAAACGTGGACTAGGACATTTAAGAAGCAGAGCGCTCTGGCCGGCCTACTGATGCTGATGAAGCCCGCCTACGAGAATTTGTGGAAGAAGATAAACTATTCATCCACTCGAGAGCTAGCTAAAAGAGTTAGACTTTAGTGCCATGTCCATTAGTCGCGCTAAGCATCGCATAAACTTGACATATAAGATCAATAGCTGGGTACCGCGTGAGCTTACTCAAGCAAATCTGGCGGAAAACTTTCGTTACAACCTCATATTTAAGAATTTTACTGTCCTTAAAAAGCATTTAGTTATGTTCTGTAATAGTTGGCAACTCTACAGATAACTATTATCTTGATAAAGTTTCAACCACATTTAGATATAGCATTTATTTTGGCTGAGGCACTTTTATTAGGTAGCATTATTTAAAGGTACATATTAATTTGTTGCACCGAACTCAATTAAACATGAACTAGAGCTTAAGTTTAGACAGCTCTAGTATTAGTAGTCCCTAACACTTTTCCGCCAGCTTGAAAGGTGTCAAAGTACGATGCTCGTCAGAATAATAACTTCAATTAATTGTAGGTTTAGGAGAATGCAAATGACACTCTGATAATGTGAAACTTGAAACAGGAAACAGTCATGCATTCAATTTATATCAAAGTCAGGTGCATTTAAACTGTGGCCATATAATATAAAATTCAAAGGACAACACTGATTCCAATAGTTTAATTCTATAGTTAATTGTGAAACAGAATTTTAATTATAATTCGGATAATTATTGCAACTTTATTAATTAGATGTAAAGGAATGAAAATTTAAAAGAAAAAAGTCTGTCAAAAGAACAAACATTCTGTTAAATGTATATTTCTGCAAATCTTTCAAACAGGAATCTAAGAGTTATTCCTCGAGTTCAGCATTTTACAGAAAAAAACTGCCTAAACCTATATTTCTAGTTAAATAACATCTATTTCTGTTCATGTAATTTTTAGCTTCAGAAGTGTATCACCTAATTTGAAAAAACATTTTTACCTTTGCTGAGTGTTCATCATCGTTTTTCGAGCGAAATCTATAATCTACGATTTCACGATTACGCTGTTTTCACTTGTCTAATACATGTAATTAAAATTATGATGTAAAAAAGAGTGCTTTTGAAAAAAAAATATTAATATTAAGTATGCGATGTTAAGAGAGTAGTAACTTTTTGTGGTAAATAATAAGATAACTGTTTCCAATACTGCATAAATGGTAGCGACTTAACAAAATAAACAGTGTGTCCCAAAAACGTGGTAACACGCTTTAATTCTCTATCTATTAGAGATAAGCGGAAATGTAAGTTGAAAAAATAATGTGTTAAGAAAAAGTGCCTCTCGTTAATTTTCAAAAATTTCAATCTTTATACGACTCCCGTACAAAAACATTCCCAGTTAGTCAAATGTGCTCCATACACTAATTAATTAAAATTTGAGATGCATAAACGTTTTTTTACGGGGGGGGGATCTGCTCTAGATTTGACTACTGGGTAATTAGATGTAGTTATATGAATAAATTAAGTATTTAAATTATTTTTTACTGGTAGAACTTGATTACTAAAAAATAGTTTTTGTAAACGCTAAAAAACAAAAAAGTACGCTTGGCTGTAAGTTAATACATCACTCACCCGAAAAGCATGAATTCATGATTTAACTAAACTTGGCACCAAATATTTCCAGAAGGAAAACAATCCTACGCACAGTATACTTTGCAATATCAGATGTTTAATAGAAAATTGCACTGAATAAAAAGAATAATATCATGTGCTTAATGACAGCAAGAGTTATAAATTCCTTGTGCATAAATTTTTGTATTCTTATTTAAGAGGCTTTAGAAATAGAAATAGTTTTCTTCAAATGTTTAATAAATGTATTTCAAAGAGGTTAAAATGTCCATTTAAATCCAGATAAATGTGGATTATATCCGCATCCTACTGTAATTCTAAAGCACGGGAAATACATTTAAAATAAAAATAAATTTGTTTAACCTGATTTCGGGAAAAACGCTTTGCATGGGCTTAAGCTCTGTAAACGCAAAACGACTTTCTCAAATGACAAAACTGCTAAAGTCTCTTTTGTAAGCGCCATTTGACCCGACCTTGTTAACAAATACCCTGTATTATATATTTATTTGTCTTCTGTGCGTCAAACGTTTCCCGAAATTACTTCCTTTAGCTCAGCAGCCGAATTCGGCGAAGGTGAAGTTCTTTTGTTCTTCTAAAGAAACGAATTTGGTGCTGAACATGTTTCTGCGATTTGAATTCTAAGTTACTCTTTAATTAACATTTGCTTTTAAGTCTGAAACACATTTCTTTTCCCAGCAGCGCTCTAATCATTGGTCTGCATTCAGATTCTTGGTAAGTTTAGAAGTGCTTCTTGCATTGTATCGGAATGAGAAAATTTTTAGAATGAAATTAATTGGACTCAGTAGGGTATTTTAAAATGTTACGGTCGAAACAGTACACGTTTATTGTGCGTAATTAACGTGCTCGGAAGTGGAAACTGGAATGCTTTGTGGGAATAGTAACTGCGTAATTAGGGAACAATTTATGTCCTAAATAATTTTTTTAATGTTTGAAGGGAATACGTTTTTCTTATTAATCTGATCTTAAAATTAAAATAGCACTAAAATACTTAACCCCCTTGGTTGCGAATTTATTTGACTAAATTGGTGGTTACAGAACGGATATATATAACGGCATAGAAATGAAATATGGAAATGGAGGTTACGACCAATTATCTATGCTAGGGATCTAGGCCGGGGTTTGGGATTGTCCTCCGTGTGGGACTTGGAGTCCTAATCCGTATTTACGCGAAGTTTCAAGAACGGCATAGTTGCACTTTGTACTGTTTTTTCGTAAGACCTTAAGAACCTGAATGTAGCAATGAATTATTGAACAAAGGTTTTAATACATTTTTTCTGACCAATTCAGAAAACATTTGATATCACAAAACATTTGGTGCGGTGAAATACTTTGAAACCCCAATTCTTATCCTAATGAGAAGTGAAAGTAACTATTGTATTGGTACAGAACCACCCAGATGGTGTAGTAGAAAAAGCATAGCTGCCAACATGTATCGAATATAACTAACTACTTTTGGTAAACCGCAATTTCTGAGTTAGAAAATAGCAAAAAGAAAGCATGTGAACTGGTGATTATTTCGAAAACAATGTTTAAAAAAGTACAGATTATAAACTGTGGATAATTGTATCACGCACATGTTGAGAGCTGTTCAAACAAATCATTCTATCACAGCGTGAATTGGGGTTCGAACAACACCTCCTACATATAGAAAGCCTAACAACTAAAGCTTTTACGTCATCACTAGGCGTACCAAAATGATGCCAGCTTTCCTGTCCTAAAATGAAATTATTAAAATTTTGTGGGGAGTTTACTGACGCATCAAACCATTTAGGTCATATGAGACAGAAAAATCATTTTTATGACAAATGAAAATTTTTAACTATTACGAAATTCATGCTATAATAAAGAAATGGATCATAAATAAATTATTTTTGTATCAGAAGGGTATTTGAGTTTTTATCTTTAACTTTCTAAATGTATTTTAACTTTCTAACGATATTTCTAAATGTTTGTAGTATCCACCATAAATTTAAATAGTTTTACTTTGCCAAAGTAAACCTGCGACGACATCATTTTCCTAGGCCTAGTGATGATGACAAAGTGTTAGTAGTTGTGCTTTCTATACCTAGGAGGGGTTGGTTCGATTTCAGGCTTGGGTGTTAAGTGGTCCGTCACTTCGAGGAGTAATAATGCCGCATACTTGTTGGTTCCATAACAAAATGGCCAAAGCTTAGGACCTCTGAAGTGGCCAATGCCTGATCGGCTGCTGCCCACCCTTGTGGAAAGGAAAGGGCAGAGAGAGAGAAAAAAAATTACGCAGAAAATGGCATAACGCAACAGAAAATAAAGGTGCAAGAATTTTAGAAATTCTTGGTTATCAAATAGAGATTTGATTTGGTGTGGCTTTCAAGCGTAGTACTGCTATTAAATTCATAGAAAGAAAACATATTTAGTGAGATTTATTTAAGTAGTATCTTATTGTAAAAACGGCACAATTAATATTAAAATATTTTATTAAAATCAATACTTTTATGATAAATATACATTCAGATATTTTTTTTCCTGTGTCGAATTCCGAATTTAAATTATGTTAAATTTGAAATTTAGGAGATTTTTTCTCTATTTAAATATTTGCTCTATATTATTTTAGCCCTAAAAATTAAAAAAAAAAATCTTAACAGATCAATAAACCATAATCATTTGCTTAAATTAATTTATTTTCGTGTTCCGTTGGCTAATATATTATCGTCACCTGTCATGACAGAAAAAGTTTGAAAAAGAAATCTTACTTGAAGGTTGCATTTGTCTTATCGATTATTTTCACTATCCGTGGTGCGAAAAAAAGTTAATAAAAAGGAAAAGGGAAAACGACAAGAAGAAATTTATTAATTAAGGAAGTTAATTGAGGAAACGAGAAAAATACGTTCTCATGAAATGATAACGAAATTAAAGTTTGATTAAGACGGGTGAATTTAGCAATTAATTTAATTAAAATGAGGTCGTTTGTCAATTTAACGAAATAAGTCTCTTTGGAATGTTGCGTGTAAAAATTGATTCGTATTACAAAAATGGTGAGCGTTCTACATGATTTATTGCACTGTCTCTAATTTATAAATGTTTAGGTAATTTGACAGTATTCGTGAAGAGAATGGTAATTATATAATTATTTAAATTGAAAAACTAATAAAACGCCTTTGAAAATATACCACTCATTAATAAATTAGATTTGAAATACCAAAATTTATAACGTAAAAAAAGAGACGTTTATAGTTAAAAAGATGATGATCAGTTAGTAGTTTAATAAGAATATCTGTTATATATCTGAACGATTTAAGACGGTACCGTGGAACTTCCACTGAACTTCAAAAAATATTCATTTCATATTATTCTGTAAGTTATTTTAATTTCTCTGATTTGCATTTATTTTGGGTTATTTTGTTACTCGAATCTGTATAATCGTATTGAATAGAATAAATATTCTGAATGAACTGAAACGAAATACTAACGTTACTATTTTATCCTTTGCAAGCTTTTTTTCTACTTTACTAAAATGAATTGCTGTATAATATGATACTGTTATTGTATGTACTCCTTATGTCAAAATGAAAGAGGAAGCTCGAAGTCTGGTATTGTACTTTTTCAATTCAACCTGCTATCGATTCGAATGGCTGTTATTTTTGTGTCGTGTTAAATTCTATAGAGTATTTCTTAATTTAATATCCCAGAAATCTATACATCTAAATTACGGACATATAAAAGGTCTCTAATTGAAAGTACTTTATTCAAATTTACATGAGAGAAAATGTCTCTAAAAATGCAAAAAAGGGTTAAGTTTGCCTACTTCCTAGAAATAAAAAAGCGATGAAGAAAAACTGTTATCAGCAATATGTTGAAAGCAACCTTGAAAAGTTCTTTTGTCAAACTGCTTTCAAATTTTCCAAATAGAATAGGAAAACGAAATGCTTCGTAGAAAATGTATGAAATATTTCGTAGAAAATGTAGAAACAAGCTGACTTTCGTTGAGTCGATATAAACGATTACTTAAAGAAATATTATAAGGTTTAGTTTCTGTTGAACAGTGGGGGCTCGGTGGACCCCTGGGCCCATGTTATTTTATTATATGTTTAGTTATTGTTAAATTATTAATTGTTCAATTATTTTATTGTAATTATTTAATTGATTAATTATTTTATTTCAATATAAATAGAAAAAAAATGTGAAATTTTTTAAGAGATTTTACTGCTAATTATAGCTTAAAATTTAAAACATATATTATTGATATACAGTTTGTCATAAACGTTTAATAAAATTGATGTGCCACTGATTGTGTTGTCTGCCTGGAAATCTAATTTATATAAAAAAAAAATGTCAGTTAACATATTCTTCCACTAAGCCAGAGTTTCCTAACCCGTGTGTAACGCAACCTTAAGGGGGGGGCAAGAAAATCAGGCAAAAGCCAAGTGATTACTCATGTTTTAAAAAATTATCTTATTTATATTTTTGCTACAAAACATATCGAATTTTGCTTAAGATGTTTATCCAAACTTTACAGACAATATTATTTTGTAGAAAAGGTTACTAAATGATCACTGTTGAAGAATAAAATACTGAAAATGTGCTGATAAATGTGTGGTAGGGGGGTGCCACCATAAGTTAGGCTTTGTCGGGGGGGGGCGACGTTAAAAGTTTGGGAACCGCTGCACCAAGCTCTTCGCTTATACCCTGTATTTTCAGGTTATATTACATTTTAAAAAGAGCATGGGTATGATATAAACATGTAGTAATTATGGAGCACATGACTGTAAAATGAAAAGTTAGGGGCCAGTCTTTGATCCTGGGTCCAGGGCCCGTAATCAGATGTGAGGGCCATGTGTAAAGTGTAAGATCGTGTAAAAATCACAGAAATTATTACAAACCACAAAATATATTTTGACTTGCTTAAAATTGCAATATTGATATATAAATATATCAAATAAAATCACTGCCCACATGAGATATACCTTTTAAATTAATTTACCAAATGAACTTTGGAAAGCTTGATTTTATGTAATTACAAAATTTCATAAATTAAATATCGATTAAATTTTTTAAATAATTAAAAAATGAAAGCTTGTATTTGATTTCATTAATATGAGATTAGATTTTAATCAAAATGCCTTACAAGAACGAAGGAGAACAATTTAATTTAGAATTTATTTTTATTTTTATTTTTCATACAGCTTTATGTATAACTGTAAAATTGACAGACACTTTATGGACACTAGTAACAATTAATATACGACTAATTTTATTTTCCTTATGATTATGTAAAATGTTTTGTTTGTTCTATAAATATAAATTGATTTTAATTTCAGATTTTAAATGCAATTTTTTTACACTATGAGTGAATAAATTACCGATATACAAAATTTTTCTCCTCCAATCAGTTTCGAAAATACTAATTAATAATAGAAATTCATAAAGTTTAAATGCATGTTCTTTTCTGTAGGGCAAAATATCCTTATTGGCTGAAATTTAGAATTTTCGTACTCCTTTGATATTTGTACTCAACTAATATTCATAGATTGATTAAAATTTAATTCAAAAGTCGAAACTAACTACACAGCTATAAAACGACTTCGTACTATCTATACTTATACTGGCTAGCATGTCTGAAATCTTAACATGGTTTTATTTATACACAAGTACAGTACGTTTCCATTTGATCTTTTTTTTTCGGCTGAATATTTTTAGTCACATTCTGGATCTCAAAGCTATGAACTGATACCACAACGGCAGATACTATTCCTTATATAATAGAAAATATTTCTTATTGAATAAACCCAGATTTTTTTAGCTTTCTCTTTAGAGTAAAGAACAGACTTTTTGGTTGATTCAGAAATTAGTTTCACTGTAGCACATCCCTGAATATTTCTTAAAGAATAACTTAAAAACTCTCATAAAATTCTTAGAGTTTACAGGTGTAATTATTCAAAAAACGTGCTCAAACATTTTTTAATAATCATGCTGCACGCTGCAGTTTACAAGTGATGAAATAAGTAGCCTATTTTATAAACACAACGTAAAATAATCTGTACTAATACAAAAAAGTAATCTGGTGTGATTCATATTTCAAATGAGGATTTCCTTATAAAAAAAGAGAGAGAGAAAAACAACTGAATAAGAGCTTATAGAATCCATAGCTGCTAACTTTTACGGAATATAATCAGCCACTTTTTGTAAATAGTAATTTTTGTTAAATATTTTTTCAAAATAGTAATCAGTTCACACGCTGATATCTGAAATTAGGCTAAATTCTAAGCTGAAAAATACCGTTTAGAAAAAGTGGCTAATTATATTCCGTAAAAGTTGGCAGCTATGAGAATACCTCCATATCATTCAAAACGGATTTTCAATAAAGTATCATGTCGGAAACAGAGGATGGACATTTACTTTACAAATGATTTTTTATTTTTTCAAAGACTATGATGGCATATTACCAAAGAATTTTTGAAGGCATTGACACATGCAGACTGAATTCAGCATCTTCAAATTGAGATATTTGTGATTGACTTTTTGATTGACAATTTATTTTGATTAGTTCAGTGAATGTTAAAATACAAATATATTTGTTTCTAATCAGCTGCTAGCTTCCACATACCATTCCGTATCGCGATCGAAAAACCCGGATCTCATTCCTATAATTAAATGCATTCCACTCAGAGTTCAATCTATCAGAATAAACCAATATACCACTGATATATCTGACATAATACTGTTATGTATTAGATTTATGACAGTTAATCGGAAATATTCTGTTAGTAACATAATTTTATTAGTAAGACGACACAGAAATGTTATTAAGCATGTAAAGCTCTAACTTATCGTTTAATATTTCTCCGGAGGGGATTTGATTTAGAAATTTTTCAATAAGTTAAATGTACAAGTAACTTATTCCAAATTTAGAGGTTCTGTTCTTACACACATTTGTTTAAAGAATGCGTGGAAAAGTATACTCAACAAACATAGTATTATTAATATTACTATTATATTAATTTCAATTTTATTTTATTTTGATATTTATTACATTTATATGTTCAGTTTTATGAATTTTAAAATTCTAAAATTTTCATACTGTTTTGTTTTTTAAACTTAGTAAGCGTTTTTGAAATTTCAGATAGATATGGAGTATGTTGAACTAATTTTATAATTTATTGCAAGATTTTATTTACTTTCATATTTTAGAAAAAAGTGTTTGCAATATACTTTATTTTCTTGTTGCTTAATTTTTTATAAATTTATATTTAGTTTGATATTGCTTCAAACATATTAATCACTCCCTTGTATTTAAATTTTTATGCTCATCGTATGAAATAGTTTGTGATTATTGGGAGCTAAATCTTTATTTATTCTTTACATATACGTAGTTCCATCTAGAGTAAGTTAATGTTCAGTTCTTGCAAACAAAAAAGGATATTTTAGAACTATATCAAAGAGTTAGTAACTACAGACTAAATTCTCATAAAATGTATGATCCGCGTCCTTTAAATTTGACTGCATTTTTGGTGATTTAAGACAAATAAATGATTTGTTGCAAAATTTCCTATTGAATACACAGTAAAATTTAATAGAAGTTAATGTATAAAAATGAATATATGTTATCAAATTATGCTAACACAAATCTATCTGTATGCTAGTGCTCACACATTTATTGATACAGTTTTACCTATAAAAATTAAGAAATCTTGCATCTTATAAATTACTAGTACTTATCATAACTTAAAAGAATTTCGAATCATAAAAAAAACGAAATTACGTATAATCACAATGAACTTCCCTTTGAATGTCAAAATACTTCAGACTTTTCAAACACGTTAATATGGGTAGCCAGATGTTTCGTTGACGTTTAAATCCGTCCTAAGTGCCAAGATCTTTAAAAAATCGTGCTCAAGAACGGGAAAATCACATGCGTTCTGCTATCCTAATTTCTATTCATTCATATGCACAAACATTCTTCGACACAAGAAATTATTTGAGATCTTTTGGAATCAGTTCAACTCCTGTCTGCAGCTTGTGATAAATTAAGTTCAAGTACAGTACATTAGAGTGTGTAATGTTTTTCTCTAGATATTAGAATTTTTTAACTTCTCTATTTAAAAGTTAAACGCAAAGTAAAAACTCAAACGATAGTGGATTTACTAATTGATGGCATTCTTAGGTTGAATAATCACGACTGTACGTAGAATAAAGAATAATAGTAAGGCCGTTGAAATGATTAAATACCGACTATTTTTCATTTACAAAGCTTATATTTATTTTTTTTATTGCAGACAACTGTTTTCATTGAGCACAAGTAGGTAAATCCGTACAAGTACTACTATGTCAGTTCTTTTATGAAACATCACTTAAAAAACGTAATTTTTCACAATTTAAATTAATGGTCCTGAGCTGTTTTAACTTTAGAAAAACTCTATACGTTAGCAACAGTTGAATACAATATTTTTCATATACCAGAAATGATCAAAGAAATAATGTTTGTGCTGTACAATGATGGTATATTATATGGTTAACATTTACGTACAAAGTATGACCGGTGAATGATGTCATAAAATTAAGGAAACGCAAGAGTTGTCAATACAAAACACCTTACTAGCATTCAAAATAATAATCATTAGCTGCAACACCGTGGCTGACGAGATATAGAGGCTACGGTGCTGACATTTTAGTCACACCTCTTTTCAACCCAAATTCCAGGTGACCAAGAGGGTGTTGCCATGGTAGTCCGAGAGTTGGGACCGAAGTATATGACCGAAATGTCTCTATATCTCGTTAGCCACGCTACACGCTACAATGTTGACAACAGTTGCACAGCTGGTGGAAGCTTTCAACAAATGTTTCTTTCGGAATTGCTTGAAGCGCCGTTGGCACACGTTAATGAATTTCGTATATATGGACGATGTTCAAGAAATGGCTCAATAGGCTCATATGAACTGCATAGTTTCTCTCTCTCTGAAGCATTTCAATTATTGAAAACACACACTTTATTCACTTTTTCTACACCGTACACCCTCGTTAACACATGGCTCATGAGATATACAGCCTACGGTGCTGACATTTTGGTCATATCCTTTTGCTCTCGAAGAATCATGTGATATGAATATCTGTCGAACTATGGTTATCTCGAGAGTAAAAGGGCTACACCTCCTTGATCACATGACTCTTCGAGTGCAAAGGGGCTGCGGCCAAAATGTCAGCACCGTAGCATGTATACGTCGTGAGCCACGCATTAACAATTGAAGTATCTTTGTCGTCGTTTTGCCTTATTTAAAACAACACTTGATGCTCATGCACTGCTCCATTTTACAACGCCCCTCCTTCTCACATCGACTGGGTTAAATTGGTCGTTGCACGAACTTCTTCTGAACTGTCTTGATTTAGATACTAAGGGGTATTAGTTTAATTTTATATAAGAAGACTTCGTTAAAGAAGGAAATAGGGAGGGGTACTGCTCTTATCTGTTTCCTAAATGTTAACAACTTTTTGTAAACGCATAGCTGTCAGCAATTCCGGAATGTAACTAACCGCTTTTTGTAAACAGTATATTTTGTAAGTTTTTTTAAAAAATAGTAGTCAGGTCACTCTTTCAACCTAAACATTTTGCTGTATTCTAAGACAATCTGCACCGGAATGTAACTATCCACTATTTGTAAACAGTAATTTTTGGCTTAAAACATAGTAAATTTTTCTCGTTGAAAGTACAGACTGGTTAACCTTTTTCTTATTAAAAAAAACTTTCCAGAAAGTGGTTAATTATACTCCAGCGGCAGTTAGCAACTCTGTTTAAGTTTGCGCGCTTTTACTTCACTGGCTTGCATTTTTACGCTGTATTTTTGTGAACTGTTTATTATTCTATTGATTTTTGATAACATAAAGACAAAAAAATCTTTTTATAACATGTGATGAAATTTTACTCTTAAAAATTGCTTTCATTTGAAACATTGTATCGAGTATTTTAAATGCGAATTGTTCACAAAGGAGAGTACACTCCTTTATAATTCTAGTTTTTTGAATACATATATAATATTGTTTAAATTTCCAATGCAGATTAGAAATATAAGTTTCTATTATCAACATATCTTAACTCTAAAATATATTCATAAGGTATACGATTTACAGGAAAAAGAAAACATTATTTGCTGCGTAAAATGATATATGTATATATATACATATAAAGATTGTTGAATGTTTCTATGTATGAGAGGATAAAGTTCATCCATTTTTATATCATCGTGTTTTATTCATTTTTCTTTATTTTTTTTACTATCGATGCAAATAGCATTTTTAAATCGAATAGACATTGAAATATAGTTCAGGAAATAATAATTTATTTACATTCGCGAAATGGTTCATTCACATATATTTAATAAACATAGATATATGATTTAGAATGTGTATAAATTATCTAACAGAAGGCGAATTTATAAAGAAGAAACAAAAGTAAAAACTGTTTGTGAGTTCACTGTGATGAGAGTGAAAAATATAACATATTTTTCTTATATTATGCACTGTATTTCAGAAAATATCACTTTCTTGTTGACTCTCATCACAGTGTTTGAAATAAAAAGTACTTAACTTTTGTGTGGGAAAGTTCGTTCTTTTCTAATCGCGAAAAGTTGATCCATTTTCATTCATATGCATTTTCAGAACTCATGAACGGACAAAAATTCATTAATAAAAGCGACTTATTTCATTGTGGTGTTTATATGTTGTGAAATAGTCAGTACTTTATGATTTTTTTTTTTTTAAATGACAGCACCGAAAAGAAAGGAAGCACTAAGATTGATCTGGTGGTTATTTAATTACTGTACTAACTACTACTTTCATGTAAAGCTCTGCTTTTAATAATTATTTTTTTCTTTCGTTTTTAAAGAGCCAGTACAATCACAACTATCACAGACTCATTTGCTTAAATGAATTCTGTTTTGAATAAATTTCAAAATTCTTCTATTTTTTAAAAACTTTCAAAGGATTAATATTGTGAAGTACATAAGTTTCCAGTGAAGTGTAACTGTCATTGCCTTAAGAATTCCAACTTAACCTTTAGACGGCGGGAAGATTTTTTTCCTTGTTGCTTTAAAACAACAGGAATATGTCGAGACTTCTTTCCCCCTTTCAGTGATTCTTCAGATGAAACTGTTATTTGTACAACAATAGTTGACGGATTACAGTTTTCGGCCGCGATGTAAAACGAACTTCTTGAAAAGGGGGATTCCGTTTAGGTGATTATTTCCCTTTTTTGAGGATGAGGTATAATTAGAATGATGAATGGATGTTGACATATCTCCCCTACCGTCCGGTACTCGTGAACAATAACAAGTGGGGAAAGTATTATTTGGTCGAAGTATGAACAATTCCCGTTCTTTGAGATGTTCTGTGTTTTGGGTGAAAAATCTACCACTCGCCTTCAAAATGCTACCCAGCAAACACACACAGGCTCTCTGAACGTCTATTAACGTTCAGAAAACGTCTTCTGGACGTTAATAGACGTTCAGAGAACCTGTGTGTGTTTGCTGGGTAACGTTAACTTAGGGTAATTACTGTTTTTTTTTAATTCAGAAAAATGAGTAAACCGTTTAATTTTCATAAGTTTAAGGCTAGTTTATTGAATTTAAATAATTTCCCTTTATTAAAAAAAGTGTCTCATGTAGAGATATCTGAAGTGGAAAAAATTATTCAACTAAGGTAACATTATAAAATTTATATGAAATATTCTTTATCGCCAATCATAATTTTTGATGCTTAAAACTAAATTATAAAGCAAAGAAAATCTCATTTGATCAACAAATGGCAAATATTGCATACATATAAAGACCTGAATGGAAGAATATGTTAAATGACATTTTATAAATAAATGGATATTTTCAGGAAGAACTTATTAAATTCTGCTATAAATATTCGATTTTCATCAGTTCTGGCAATTGTTATTATTAGGCGGTTTCGAGTAGAAGTTGTTATGTACATAATTTTTAAAAAAAGGGGGGGGATTCTAGTGACTTAGAGGATTATTTAAAATTTACTTAGATGTTTACTACGATAGTCCACCTTTCAGCTCTTCGTATATTAGTGTGTATAAAGTATAATGTTTTATAAGAGTTTATAGTGTGGCAGAAAATTTTTAAAGGCCAATTATAACCTTTCCAGATTATATATAGAAAGTAACTTTCACGATTACACGTGAGATATAGAGTCACCAAAAACTGGAAAAGCTTTGCAATATGTTTGAATTATCTAACTACATTACTACGCAGTGAAATATAGGGTGTGTCACAATTCCCTCCCAGGTTTGGAAGGCTTATAAATATATATATATATATATATATATATATATATACAGGGTGTCCAGCTAACGCTGTCCAATGGCTATTTCCTAAACCGTTAGTCAAAGACACGTAGTTCCAGTTGCAAAAATGCTTTAAATTGTATAATCTATTATATCAGAAACAATTAAAGTCAATAAATAAATTCCTATAAAATTTACTAAATTTAAATTTTTACACGGTACCCCGGTCCTATCAGTTATATACAGAAACATTTTCTTCAGTTATATACAGGGGAAAAAAATCGTCCTTATGCAACCAAAATTCGCCGCGTTAAGTGCTTAAAGCACTTTTCGAGCTGCGAAATAGGGGTTGTATACCAAATGAATTTGAGAAAAATTAATGCACATGGTTTTGAGCCTTGTAATATTTATTAGAAATTTCATTAACAATTTTATGATACTGTAGCTGACTTTTTGCACTACAACTGGAAGTAAATGAGGTTCTAATACGGTATCGTAAGAGTTTTCAATTTGAGTTACCTTGTACTAATGGCAGGGGCGTAGCCAAAGGGGGCGTTAGGGGGGTCATAACCCCCCCATGAAAACATTTTTGCCATACAAAATGTATATTCTTCACTACATTATCACACGCACGTATACATATATATCAGTTGTAGTAGTCGTAACCCTCCTCCCCCCTATGAAAAATTTCTGGCTACGCCCCTGACTAATGGTAATGATATTTTTTTTTACAAATTTCACAACACTGTTCTAAAGTCAGTCTCTTTCAACTGCTGAAAATCGTTGCCAAAATATAAGCAAACAGTCAACGCGAGCTGTTCGTGCAGACATTTGCGGTCGCGGGAAACTTTCGTGGCTACCTAATATCTTCGAAGAAATACATGAAAATAAGTGAAGAATTGTCTCTAAATCCCTGCTCGGCTTAATGCCTACGAACTATACATCCTGATAGAGCAAGAGCCGGCAGCCGCCAGACCTTCGTCATAGTATAAAAGCTGAAACTTTCTCTGCGCATATTCCCCATTAGAGGTAGGAACAATCGGCCACTATAAAGTTTGGATGATCGTGGCTTTGGCAGGTAACAGGTGGCAAAGGTGTATAAAATTGCAGAAAATTTTCGTCATTTCATAAAGCTTAATTTTTTTATATGTTCTTCGCAGTACTAGAAATCACTTTATCCCTTGCCAGACACTCTTCCATCGTGGCAAACCCCCACCAGACAACCTCAAAGTCATGGAAAACGTAATTCTATTACGAGCGCGCTGCAGCATCGTAAGAAAGTTCAGAAGTAGCACTATAAAATGTGCTTGACACTTTGTGACAGCTTGACGTACTTCGTTGCGGGAGTTTACGAAGACAACAGTTTTCCATGACTTTGAGGTGGTGTGGCGGGGGTTTGCCACGATGGAAAAGTGTCTGGCAAGGGATAAAGTGATTTCTAGTATTGAGAAGAAGAACATATAAAAAAAATTAAGCTTTATGAAATGACGAAAATATTCTGAAATTTTATACACCTTTGCCACCTGTTACCTGCCAAAGCCACGGTCATCCAAACTTTATAGTGGCCGATTGTTCCTACCTCTGTTGGGGGGGTATGCGCGGAGAAAGTTTCAGCTTTTATACTATGACGAAGGTCTGGCGGTCGCTGGCTCTTAGACTATCAGATTTTTCTTCCTGAAATTTTGTAGGCAATATGTAGCTCTTTTCGTACTACCGAGAAAGCTAGTCAGAGTCAGATCCAGGGTTGCTGACTTGAATTTTTTGAGTTATAATAGGGTAATTCCGGGAGTTACGCCGCACATTTTTTGAAATTGTGTAAAAACTTCCAGGCTGCACATACACTAAAATAAATCATGCTGTGATATTTACAGTAGACTATAGAACATGTGTACTGCGACAAAAAAATCTAAAAAAATAATTAATATTTTTTAACATTTTGTTTTTTCTAAAACATTACACTGCGGGTGAGACGCCGCTCTTGTGCGGGAGTTATGTTGTGCCTGTCATAAGAGAATGAAATAATAAATGAAAAAAAATACTTGAAAAAATATTCATGTCTGGACTATAATTACCTATTTAATAACAAAAAGATGCCAAATTAGTATAAAGAGGCCCACTGGTAGGTTTAAATCAATTTTAGTCTGCCTACTCAACTTCACTACTAAAATCAAATTCTTATACTTTTGAATTGAATTTTAATTGTTATATCATCAACAACATAACATCAGTGTATTTGAGAGGGGGTGGTGTAAAATAGTGTTTACATTGTTTTATTTGTTTTAACTTTGTTTTTTTAATGAGGGCGTTTCTAACAAAATCTGTAAGCAAATTAACAATTTATCTGGTTTTTAAAAACAATATTCGAATTAATCCAGAGCGTTAAAATGCAGAAATATTATGATTGCAATTAACGACTAATAACATGTCCAACTTGATCAGTTTGTGTAAAATGAAAAGAAAAATAAAGTTAACAACACTTAATCAAATGCAGCAAATATACTCCAGTAATAAAAATTCAGTAGTATAAAGAATAAGACAAGTAGAGATATTAAAATTTTGTTAAATACGGCGCCCCGTACAAGAGAAACTGCGGCATCTATCTCATTTGTACGGTACCAAAATAGCACATCACAGTTGCTTGTCCTCACAACGGAAAATAGCGTAACCATATACACAGGACTCTACACAGGTTCTACACTTAGTTTTGACTTCGAAATCACACATGGATTCAGTAATTAGTGTAAAAAAAAATGTTCTTCAGCATAACGTGTTTAAAAGTTTTTATAGTGAATTCATGCGCTTATCTCAAAATGAAAATTGTATAATTACATGTAAAACATTCAAACGGATTCAAGCTATATACAGGTTAAGTAATTCTTATTCCACACCTATGGTGTGCGTTTAACTGCTATCTATCGACAATTACAAGAATCCGGCGACTCTGCCGGAATTACCCTTTAACCTTTCAAAAATATATCGCCATTATGAACTCAAATACAGTGAGAAAAGTGCATTATGTTTTTTACGGCGCCATCTATACCATATAAATGGGCTCCTATAATCTTTCCTCTTTAGAATTAAGCTCTTGGCTGACGATATACAGGGTACGGTGTTGACATTTTAGTCACACTGTTTTGCACTCGAAGAGTTATGCAATCCAGATAGTGTAGTCATCTTACTCTAGTTATATCGGACTAAAATGGTCACATGGCTCTAAGGGTTCAAAGGTGTGTGGTCAAAATGTCAGCGTATAGCTTGTGTAGCTCGTCAACCACGATTCTGGCAGATCAGACACTGCAGTTTCTCTCACAGTAGACGATGACTGCAAGTAGTTTATAAAACAGCTTCTGTTGCAATGATGTTTTCCGTGTCTTCCATGCGATGGAATTTTACGCCAGGAAGCTCTGCTGTTCTAAAGATGTGAAATACCACCAATATTTTTCAGGTATCATTAAGTTTTCATTTTTTAAATGCTGCTTTCAACGGACATAATGCATTACGAACACAGTATAAGCGGTGAATCGGGAAGAGACAAATGCCAAAGACCATTTTGTCAAAAGTAAAACATACATAAGCAATCGTTTGCAGAAATAACATCTGACTTAATCTGACGAAGGTTTTTAATATAGACCTGTATACATCGTAGTTAAAGGGATAATTACTTCGCAATTTTATTATAGCATGGGTTGGCAGACTAGACTACAAAAGTGCAAAGCAAAAATTACGTCAGAATCTGAATAATTTAAAAATATATGCTTGTGAATGCCTGAGAATATACTTAATTTTAATTTAGAATATAGCTTGACTTTCAGTACTATGGAACAAATGCACACTTTTATCACTTGCAGGTTTTGAAAAAGGTTTCTGGCAATATACAAGAGCTGAAATCTTTATTTTGCAAATTACTTATGTGCGGCTATCTATTCTGAAACATGCTGTAAGAACAATGCCATTATCTAAAAAAAGTATTTATGTAATGCACGAATGCATCTTGTCTCCCATCATTGGTAATTATTAAAATGGCTTTGTATTAGAATGATTTATTGTCTGACTCAGCAACATAATCAGTAGGATTAAAGTGCTGTAACAATACCATCCATTTTATTTTGGAAGTATAGGGAAAAAAACATTTTATGTTATTCATAACTATTTCAACATGCAACAAAAAAGCAATCAGTTAAATTTCATGTAATGTATCTTGGAATCAAAAGACAGGATGAAAAGAAACATTATCGTAAAATGTACTTAAATAGAGATTCTGTACTGTATGAATCCATTAGGGTTAGTAAGTTGCTTACGTGACCACTTTATGAAAATGCTTCAGGCTGTGTGCATGCAATTATGTTTCATGATTACACTGCGGAATACATGTCACTGATGTAAAGAGAAACCTACTTTTATCTGTAGTAGGATTTTTTTTACAAGAATACTTAAAAGCTCAATTTATCCAGATTTACACTGGAAAACCTTTATAAAAATACTTAAAAAGCATAGGTATTAAAATAGTTTTGAAAATGAAAGGGGGTATTAGGATGTAGCTTGTGATTCTATTTTCAATTCCACAATGAAATTTATTTCAATTCTGGAAATATTCATTTCGAGTATTCCTTTATTATTCATTTTTAACCAGCGGATAACTGTTTATCTAAAATTGAAGACCTCGAATTAGCTTTTGTGACAAAGTACTTCTAAAAAGCGCTGCTGCACATTTTGGTCAAATTTTCAGGTTTTCATTCATTGGTCAAATTTTCCGTTGAAAAACAGATGACCGATCCTAAGGAATAAAATATATTTTTCTGGATGAAATATCGAAAAAGCTCCATGTGGAAAAAGAAAGATGCCATTATATCGATGTTGAGAGAAAGAATATAAATTTGACGCAAATATTAAATACCGAAAAATTAAATATACATATCCAATATCAATAAATGCATTATATTATATTTTGATTTTTTTCCAACTTAAACGTAATTTATATACAGGGTGATTCGTTTCCAGACTGACAAACTTGCAGGGGGTGTTGGGGGGGATACACAGATAGTTAAGAATCACATAGCAATGCAGGGTTCCAAACGACGTCTTCATGTACTTGTTAATAATCGCTTTCGAAGAAGTGTTGAAGTGTGCGTCTAATTTCTTAATCAAGTTTCATAAACAGTGGGCTTTCCTCAGAAAATTTCATAAATGTATGAAAGAAACAATTTTAAATAAATTTTTTTTATCTAGTGCAATCGGTGAAAGAGGGTTTGTTTTTGAAAAACCATGGTCCGGAAAGTTTACTCACACTTGAACACTTCTTCTAAAGTGATTATTAGGAGGTACATGAAGACGACGTTTCCGACCTCACATTGCTGTACGATTCTGAACCGTCTTCGTCCCCTCTACCATCCATTACATTTTTGACATATAGTTTAGGACCACCCTGTATTCTTAATGTTGAGTTGATGAAACATTCTCGTATTTTAAAAATCAGAACGATAAATGTTTATTTTTCTATTATTATCATCTTTGCTTTAAAATTGCAGAGAATTATTCTTTTCGATCATAATTCATGACTAATTGAAACTATATTATTTATTGCTAATTTTTTTTTTTTTTTTTTTTTTTTTTACGAAAAGATTAATATTGCCAGAGTTGCCAACTGGTCCAGAATATCTCTAACCACTTCTGTAAACAGTATTTTTTTAAATAATATTTGTTCAAAATAGCAGCCATGTCACACCTTTAACCGCAAAATTTAGCTGTAATCTAAGCTGAAAGTTTTTGCTTTAATAAATGGTTAGTTATATTCCAGAGCAGTCCACAACTCTGTATTGCTAAAGATCACTTTGGACCTTCTATTGTCGATTTATTGAGTTGCCAATGCCGGCGGTTTTGCCCCAAATAAAATCGATTAGCAAGCATGCTAAGTTAGTGAATGCTGTATACCAGGAATCCGCAATCCATTGGATTAGCCTTGATTTATTTATTTATTTATTTTTTAACTTAAAGAGACCTCTGTCCTATGTTGACAAATATGCATACGAATAGAAAAAAAAAATATTGAGTCTAAAGATAAAAGTTTCTTTTCTGAGACAACTTTACGTATCAAATTAAAATAAGAATAATGTTTCAGTGAAGAAAAAGTTAATTATTTTTCTAGCGAAATATACAAAAGATTCTTCATTAAGATCAGCTTGCAAGAAAATAACTTGCGCGTATTCTCTAGAAAAATGTTACTGGGATAGCAACTTTTCTATCTTGATTTGCGACTAAATATATATTGTAAAATATACTTCTTACTAATATATTTTCTGCAATCCTATTATGTTTTCAAAAAATTAAATTTTTCTTATATGAAGAAACTAAGAAAATAATTTAGTTTTCAGTTTGAGTTCAGTTTGAGTTTTCAGTTTGGGTTCAGTTGATTTGTAAAGAGCAGCAGATAATCACAAACCCAGTTAAAGTTTTCTAAAATTCTATTCAGTATTTTAAAAGTACCATTGTGTTTATAAACTTGCTTCATTGGAAGTTTCTTATTTTCGTTTTGTCAAATTTCTTGTATTTGTTTCAGAAGAAATAATATTATCAAATGCATGAATAAATAAATAAATGAAAGTAATTTGTCGAAATGAAACTCAGTTCTTCAGTTTTTTCTTTGAATGTATATCTTGTTTTGGGTGGATAAAGGACTTAGAATTAAGATAGACAATTTGGCTTACATTCAAATACTTATCTGGGTCACGTAAGCATTACAGTAAAATTATACAAAAGAAGTGATCTTAAAATTGTTATATATGAGCTCGTAATAAACATTGCTTGTTTTTGTGTGTTTGTGTTTTACTGTGAAATATTGCAAAAATGTTACATTACAATTTTTTATTTAGACATTTTTTTAATTTTAAAACGAAATTCTCAACTCTGCCCAAATTTTCTTTATCAATCAATTATGAAACAATTTAATACTTTATCGTTTCCCACAAAGTCTGTTTATTTGTTTCTATGTTGTAAACGATGAAGATTGATATTACAGAATCTGTCAAATAAATAAATATACAAAGAAAGTAACATAAAGTTCTAATCCAAGAGAAATTTTGAAAAGAATTTCCAATTCTCTTCTGTTGTTACTGTGAAACTAAATATTTTTGACAGCAACATACATTATAACAGAAATAGATATATTGCAGTTATATTTTGATAGAACAATATTGAAGTTGTCTTTTAAAATATTTTTTTCGTGTCATGAACATATTTCATATACTTTTATACTTTTCTGTAAATTTCGCAGCAGTTCGTAAAAGTCATTTTTATACTTCTTAATCGGTATCAAATTTTATAAAAGGTATACTTTACAACCTTGATTCATATGCAAAGAAAAAAAAAACATGTAATTACAGTGGCAGTTAAAACAGTATTAGGAAAGATCTGAACGTAATTGAGCTCCATTTATTTTCTATATGAAAGACAGTCAAACATTCATTTTTTGAATTTCATCTTGTAATGTTATAAAATAAGTATTTGCACTGCAAAAGAAATATAAACAGCAGCAGGGGGGGGGCAGTAGCTTAGAGATATAAGTACAAGGAGATGGCATTAGCTATCTTCAGAATTGGCATAGCTGCCAACTTCTACGGAATTTAATTAACCACTTTTTTTAAGCAATAATTTTCGGCTTATAATATCGCAAAAAATTTTGTGCTACGCGCGCGAGCTGCTCGCTATTAAAAAAAAACTAAAAAGTATATTGTTTACAAAAAGTGGTTAGATATATTCCGTAGCAATTGGCATCTATGGCATTGGGCGCATTAAACTAAGTGTGTTGGTCTAATAGTGGCGGAACATTTTGTTGGTTTCTTTTTAAATAACAGTGAAAGATGCACGATTTTAAGGATTAAAAAGTAAAGATGCACATTTAATGTTACAATAGTTCTAAATACAAAATCTCAGGATTCTGCAGTTAAAAGTTTTATAATTATGCGAAATACGTAATTATTCTTGGCGCCAACATTGGCGATATTACTTCTTTAAAATTGGAACTGTCTCCAAAGTATAACACAGTCATATTGCAATGTGGTCTAAGCAGTATGGCGGATCGGTTACAGATTCGGCTTCACTATCAGATAGCTAATTCCGTCTATTTGTATTCATATCTATCTCTATGAGGAGATTAAGGGCATGTCTCCATGTCTCGCTTAAGTCCACGGTGGAGTGTTCGATTCCCACTAATCCGCTGGCAGTTTCAATTTCCTTTCTCTGATGCTAGTAAAACAATTCTTGTGAAGACCATTTCATTGGATGTGGATTTGTAAGCGGATTTTGAAACCAAGCAAACAAATCCAAATATGAATGTTCCAAATACAGCAATAAAAAACAGCAAGACACGTTGAAATGATTTAAAATTATAAATGAAATGCAGTTTTAATTAGTAGATGCTTTTACATTCATTTTAGTTATGAATGCTTAATGTTGATTAAATTAGTTTCCTGCATTTAAAATGGTTAAAATAAAGATATGCCACATGAAACCTTGATTTAAATTTATTCGTATTAACATAATAATTTTCTGTAAAAACATTAAAAACTAATTCATGAACACTACAATACCTTTTGTGGAGTGATTATCAAATCAATCGGTGTATAGGTATAAAAGCAATGCTTTTGTCCCCACATAGCTGTATAATTTTGAATTCTTAGACGCACTTCTCCTAAATGTTTGTTGTGATTTTTTTTAACGCACTCTATATATACAGTCGTTTACAGTTAAATAGACCGCTGGTTAATCGGACCAGCCGTTTACTCGCACCAAATCTTAAAGAGAGAAAAAAAACGCTATTATAGCATTTAAGTATAATATTATTTGCTTATTTGGGATCAAAATTCCCCTTAATGGAATAACAGAACAAAAGAGCGAATAAGAAAAAGGGATTATAAGTCTCCTGCATAGCGCAAATATAAAGTCTTTAACTTAGAAATAGAATCACTCAACTGAATGACCGAAAATCATAAGTTCTTGATGCAATGTATAGGATTTATTAAGAGCTTGTATATTTTCTGAGACAAGGTGTAGCCGCAGGGAGATATCAAAATAAATTCTTCTCCCCCTTCCCTCCCGAAGTTTTCCATTTTTATAAAATGGCAGTTATATTAGTTGTGTATTATTAGTTTATTTATTAGCTATCCCGAGATTTCAAATTTTTACGTTTCGCTGACGTTTTGTTTATTTACAGGATTATATTTGCTATCCCAGTTCTGCATTGGCCTAGTAGCTGACTCCGTTCCCGTGAGAAAACGAAAAGTGAGAGAGTAAAATCTCTCTCGGCTGAGCTGCCGTGGAACTTGGTACCATAGGTGCCAAGTATTACGGAATATAATTAACCACTTTTTGTGAACAGTAATTTTCTCTTTAAGTTATCGCAAAATTTCTGAGTTAGAAGCTTGTTACTGTTACTGTTTTGGAAAAAATATTCAAAGAATTTACTGTTTACAAAAAGTGGTTAATTATATTCCGTAATACTTGGCACCTATGTGGTTACGCTTAATGAGAGCTGGTGCAAGTATAATCTGTTCGTGGTCCAATGTCCTCCATGCTGAAACGATACCTCTGGAGATGCCGATTTCAGGCGCTAGTCCTTTCGTCTGGAGCTGATTAAAAATTAGGAGGCCACTTAGAGGGTGCAAGTGTGGTCCGCCTAGTAGGCGCCCCTGTGATGAAATGATCAAAATCTGCAGCACTGGTACTGACTAAGCTCCAGTAGGCCGCTAACCCGGCCATTAGAAAGGGGAAAAAAATTCTATTCCTTCGAAAAAAATGTCTGGTTATGCCTTTGGAGCTGACTATCGCGCAGATTTCTTAGAAAAAACTGCTTGTAAATTAGTTATGCATTAAATAAAGTTATTAAGTAACTGCTCTTTTTATTTTTATGATCACATATTGGTCATAATGACCTTCTATTATGTTATGCATGTCCCGTTTTGTATCCTTGAAGCATATTTGCGTAATTGGATGCAAATGAAAACCGGACTGACTATACAGGCTGTTTCAGACGATTTACGATAAATTTTAAGAGTGCGTCAGGTATATAATAAGGATTTATAAACACATAAAAATTTGGGGTTGGAACGTCATTTTCATATAGCTGTTAATAAATCACTTTGAAATAATAATGAGCTTTCCGAGAATGGTTGGTCCAGAAATAATTGATATTTCACAAAAAAACTCTTAGCTAAACTCTTACTTAAAATGATTACTAAAAGGTAAGTGAAAAGACGTTTCTGACCCCACATTCCATGTGATTCTGATTTCTTATTATCTGCCCTACCTTCTATTAAAGTTTGTCGGAACTCTTTCGAAATACCCAGCACGAAGCAGAAGTTGGCAAAGGAGACAGGCGTTTGTATAGAAGTGCTCTCTACTGGGAATCAGGAATTAACGGTGTGAACATTTACCACTTTCCCATTTGTTTGTTAGGCGTGTTGGAAATGAGATCAACAAGTCGTGTATTCGTACTGCATAGAGGCCTTTTATGAGGAATAGCGAGGGGTAGTGCGTTCCTCAAAATCAAAAAAAGGGGCAAAGTGAAATTTATGCCCGAATGCAGGGTGTGTATGTTGAACACATATGTCACATGCACATGTGTGTGAGCGGGAGGCATCATTATCTCTACTACTCTGCAGAAATATCCCTGGGAAGCCCTTAAAAATTCTTCATACAGTCCAGATCTTTTATCATGTGACTTTCATATTTTTGCAGCCCTGAAAAAAGACATTCGTGGTCTTCGATTTGCTTCAGACAAATATAGGTCACATCTGGGTACAATCATGGTTCTGTTCGAAACCTGAAGCATTTTTCCATAAAGGCATTGTCCGTCTCGTTTTTTACGGAATGAATGTACTAACAGTTAGGGCAATTCCTTTTTAAAATAATTAAAAGTTTTTTTATTCATTACTCCTATTTTCATTGGACCGCTTCTTGCATAGATATACAGGGTGTTATGAAATTGAATGAATCGACGGTTTGAGAACTATAAAATGAAACGTGCTTCAAAAGATATGAATACTTGTGCGTATTTGCAAAAAAAAAAAAATATTTGTGACTTTTTTTTTACTATTAATAAAGCAAATAATATAAGCAGTTCAATGAATATGTTAACTATATTTTTTAAAAAAAGTATTATGAAGTCCACAACATTATTCCTTAAGTTAGTCTTGACGATAAAGTTGTTTCGGTGAGAATAAACAATGTTGACTGACATTGATACATAATTTAATAAATTGGCTTTGCTAGAGCCGCTTTCTTCGCACACCGATGACAGAGATGTGAAAAAAGTTTCTCCCTAGATTGAAAACAGAAATCAATCAAGACTCTACTCATCAGACTTCACCACGCCCAATCGCAAAAGAAAATGTGCTCGCTGCGGTAAACAAAGTTAACTCTAGATTTACAAGCTGATGTTGTCTTAAGGCTGGGCTTTGTTTTATGACAGCACATATTACTTAATGAAGATGAATACATTTCTTTCAACTGGCAGCTTAAGTAACAAATATTTATCACCATTATTATTATTATTATGTAGGAGTAAAATGTATCATTTAATATAATATATGGCATACATGACAAAACTTTACTCATTGGTATGGATTTATTTTTTTTTACCTCGAACATGAAAATTTCATAAACATAATAAAAGTACTTAAAAGAACGTTGGACAAAATCGGGTACACACATTCTTTTTTTATGCCTACAAAAACGAATTTACGTGAATAAAATTTCTACAATTTCTTTTTGTAGGATGAACTAGATCTTTCGTTTTAGATGTAACTATTTTAATGTAAAATAAAAGATCTATGATTGATAGTGTAAACGAATTATGTTTGGAAACATTATTTTGCCATGATAATCGTAAAACATAATTTAAAAATTTCTATAATGGAAAACACCTTGTCGTTTTACTAATCAAATAGCTAATCATAATACATAGGTGCCAAGTATTACGGAATATAATTAACCACTTTTTGTAAACAGTAAATTCTTTGAATATTTTTTCCAAAACAGTAACAGTAACACGCTTCTAACTCAGAAATTTTGCGATAACTTAAAGAGAAAATTACTGTTTACAAAAAGTGGTTAATTATATTCCGTAATACTTGGCACCTATGATAATACAATCAGAAGAAACGTACGTTCTTTCAAAAATAACGGAGTATAAGCAGTTTTAAATTGTTAAATTTTGAATTGATAGCATCCTGAGAGCAATTGTCATTCACATTTTTGTTTTCTTAAAATTTATAAATATCTGCTGAATTAACACAATTCGCTATCTGTGCTTAACAATAGTTTACAATTTTTAATTTTTTGTGAATTTAAACTTATGTTTGTCCGTTCCATGTATCACAATTGTAGCTATATATGAAAATTTTAATCCTGCAATTTTTATATACTGCTACAAGGGAAAAAAACTTGCTTTTTATTCGGACATATTAGATAAATTTGAAAAGGGACGAAATTTTAACTTCGGATTCCAATTTTCAACTATGTACACCAAATTAATGAGTAATGAGTTTCCTAATTTTCCCTCCCCATGCTAATTGTTTTTTCGTCCTTTCATATATATCTCATTTATTATTCATATCGAAAAATGAGATTTTATCGCTACAGTTAGAACTAAACATCCTTATTAAAATTGATTTTCAAATAAAATATTATTCTGAACCATGAATTATGATATTGTTCCAAGAAAAAAAATAATATGAGTAGCAAGCAAACTAAATTTCAGTGTAAATAGAGGCAGGCATTCTGTTTACATATATATATGTATAAAGTCATGTTTTTAAGTTTAGTAGTTAACTTTATATTAAACCCTTGCGCACTAGAGACGTACGCAGGTACGTTTTTATAACGTCGCACATAAATGTCATGGACGTACCTTTGTATATTTGTGGTATTATTGTACAGACTTAACTTTTTTCTACCTGATATTCTTAAACAAAGGGTATAATTGTTATCTCGTATTCTAAGCCGTAAATTTTCACATCTCAATGTGTAGTGTGGTAGAAGAATATTATACGCAAGGATTCGATATGCTGGTTGCATAGGAAATCCTGTATTTTGAAGCATTGACCATTTCTCTGAAAACCATAAATAAAGCAGTAATTACTTTGATCTACTAATTATATTGTATCATTCAGCCTTCTAACTGTTATTTAAATAGCCATAACAGGTGAGCAAATTTATTGAACAGAATTTAATAATTTGGTATTACACTCCCTTTATAGATAAACTGGCCTGGCGCACAAGGGGTAAAACTGCAAGGGGACCTTTTTACTGATATATATAGCCTACGATTCACAGTTGAGACATTGTATTCAACATTCCAGGGATTTCAACCTAAAGTACAGTTTGTTACAAAACATAAAAGCTTCGTTACTTTTCATGTCTCCTTCATCTGATGATGTCAAGGCAGTTTCAATGCAAAACTGAATTCCATTTTTAAGTGTTCGAATCCATAGCTCGATGTATCAACAAATGAAAGTCAAATTAGTGATTTTTATTATCAAATAATCATTTTTAATATATACGTATGTTTAACGTCTTAAATAAATCTCAGAAATCGCAAGTGTAAGTAGAATTTATTAATAAATAACAAAACATCAAGAAATCATTATACCTGTTAAAAAATTTGGAAAACAGCCCTGTAGTTTACAGATTTATTATTTATAAAAAGCATACTCCATATGCATGCATTTGTTTTTATTTTCTAAAAGCTAACTAAACGTAAATTGTATTAATAAACTTATTTATTTATGAAATGCGTGTTTTCATTTAAAAAAATATACTTTTACCCTAATTTAGAAATATTCCACTGGTAGGTAATAATCTTACGGTGGCATTTGATGAATTATTCATTGTGCATCAAAATGTCAGAAAATTTGTTATTCATGACCTAAATTAGAGAATGAAATATTTTAAACTGTAATTGACTGCGATATTGAATTACTTAAATGTGACGATAACGAAGCGATATCTGCAAAATTTATCATTGAAGGGACATGTAAATGAGAACAAATATTGTTATTCAAACTGCAACGAGAGGCATTTTGAAAAGTAGTTAGCTGTCAAATTAAGGTTAACACTTTTAAGAACTTCTTATCACATAAATTGTGCGGCTACTGAATTGAATAATACAATATTATGGTTTGTACGTTTGATATTTCGTTAAAAAATAGAACAAATGAATTCATGACGCAATTTTTAAAGGATAATGCAGGGTGTCCAAAAATGTTGGTAACACGATTAAATCTATTAGACTTATTTGGACAATTGAAATTGAAAAAAATTTTATTTTCCAAATAAGGTAGGAATAAAGTTCATGTATCCATCCTTACGTACGAACGACGAGTTTATCAGCTAGTTTTGAAATAAAAATGGACTTAATGCAGCATTCATAAACTTATTTTGCATCTAGATATGCGTTTACATTTTGCTTGTTTGTTTTATATTATCCAATTCTGCTATAACTAAGTAACGTAATAGGCAAGTATTTAACTTGGATACTTAAAATGAATGCATGTATCGAAAATTGTATCAGTATTCTATTGAAGTATCATATATGTACAGTTTTAAGAGATATCTGATCCCGTAGTCACTCACTTACTTTCAGATATTCAGTCTTCTGGACTCAAATATTCTCTGAACTGTTCATTGAAAAAAAAAAAAAAAAATCTGCATAATTTTGAGAATTGCAAGGATTATTCAAAGAATGAAATTTACAATCAGAAATTGGAGCTTAAGCCATAAAATATCGCTCATAAAGAAAAAAACCTGATTTTAATATTGAAATGATTCGATTTTGTTAATTGAAGAGACAGTTTTTTATGGTATAATTTATCAAAACTGTTTTTCGTTCGATGAGTTTAAAATACGTTAGCAAAAAAAATTAATAATAAAATAAATACTGATTTATTTACGATGCGATGTGTCTTGTCTCATTTTTCATGGAAAATATGAACTGCGGCTTAGTGAAAACAATATAGTTTAACCAGCTTAAAATCATTCGGATGTGCTGAAATAGATAAATTACAACATGGTATTTCGAAATGATTAATTCCAAGTATCTGTAAGTTAGTTGTTTAAACACTTATTTTTTTACCGAATTAAAATGTATGATTTTTATTTTATTTTGCTATTGTTCAAATTAAACATCAACAAAATAGAAATGATTAAGAATGAGAACTGAATTCGTCAGTAATATTTTGCAGCATAAAAATAAAAATACAAGTTACGGAAAGTTAATTAGTGTTAATTTTAAAATGCGTGTATCTATTTCAGATTCATATGTGACATATTGAAAAATATGTAGAATTTAATTTTTTTTACACCAGCATTTAACTAAACTAAAAAAATTCCTTTGTACAGAATGATTTATTGAGCGATAAACTGACATATTTATTATAATATCCTTCTAACTTATTATACAAATACGAAATGTCTTCTATTACGATTGATCAAATTAGACATAAAATTTTGACCACAAAAACTAGGTTTATATTCACTAAAAGTCATTTAAATTAACAGCCCGACAGTTCAGTGTTTTACATCCCTAAATATAATATCATGGTCAAGATATAAAATTGGCCGTGCCCAGTTGAATTCTATAGAAATTAACGTTTATGTCTTGATAGTATTCTCTCTTCAAAGCATAGTAAAACAAAATATAAAAAATAATAATTTAACGTACAAAAATATTACCATTGGTAAGACAAGTGAATTTCAATGACAAATAATTTTTATGCGTCCCTGCCAATGATGCACCATGGTACAAAAAGCCTAATAGAGGCTTGTAATTACACAAATAAATAAATAAGAACTCGAAACTTAACTTACTAAGTTTCGAGTTGCTAAACGCAACCAGCTAAACTGCTTTGTCGAAATAAAATGCACACGAGAGTCACTGATCAACATAACTGCCAAACTTTACGGAATACAATTATCCACATATTCCAAAATGTGGATAATTATATTCCGTAAGACAAAAAGACAGTAATTTCCCGCTTAAAATATAGAAATATTTTGGCAACTCTGCTGATCAATATCCTGAGTTGGATAATAAATGCAAATTTTGAACGATGATGTCTAGTCTACATCAGTCCGAACGTCTGAAAAATTCGAAAATGCAATATTGCTTTTACAGTGAAATAGTTTTATTCATTTTTTTCAAAGTAATAATAATAAAATTAAGCGCTTTAAAATATTTTTTATGCTTTCTGAAATTGAAAAATAATTTAAAGCGCGTTTTTTTTAAATATAAAGGAGAGCTTCATTGCAGGTAAAATTTAAGATTCAGGAAACACACAAGTACTTATGCCTATCTAAATGCAGTAATTTAGTAATAGTCAGCCACTTTCTTTCTCTTTCTTTCTTTTCCTTTCCTTTACATTGAAGCATTTTAAGAGAATTTTTAAATTTTGGAACATTTTTTCTCATAAACAATTTTAAAAATCGCAAATTGGTCTTTCTTTAAATATATGAAATGCAGTTTACAGCGTGCAAATAGTTAACAAATTCATAAAATATCAACCATGATATAATATTTTATTAAATACAGCAACATAGAAAACTTCTCTGTAAGAATCATCATACGTCTTAAAGGAGGGTCTTATATATTAAAAGAAAAAAAACAAATATTTTTTCATCAATGGATCTGATGTGTAAAATATTATGAGAAAAAATAAAACAGAAGACAACCACCTACGATGAGAATGGCATAGCATATTTTCACAGTGTTTTTATCTCTATATTTCTCCACTTCACACTTTTCCTACAATCAGAAAATTGATTTCATGTTTCTTTAACCGAAATTATAGACAGAACTTGTAATTGCTTTTTTCTTACGGTGTATAATTTAATCTTATGTAGCAATATTTATTAATATTAGTTATTTTTACGAGCCATGTATTATCATTATCTTTTGCATGTAAATTTACATATGAACTACATTTTTAATCTGATACAAACTTAAACTCGAAAAAGTTTCAGATTCTGAAGCAATTTTCTTTGAAGTCTGCGATGATGGAAATCTTTGGATACTTAAAAATTACTCCAAAGCGTTTTATCCTAAGCCTAAAACCTTTTAATTTAAATACATTTTTATATTGATACTCACGCAAACATATAATTAATTGTATATACTACTGTGATCAAAACATATTCCGAATTTTCAAGTCAGAGTGCATCTTTAACAGATACTGCAATTTTTATCTTGTGAAGACATCTTGTGAAAGATGAGATTTTATTTTACTTTATTCTGAAAATAATAATAATATTCTTTTTAAAGGGATAAGAATTTTCATTCCGTGGATTTTCCTAAATGTTGAATGCTATTAAGCACCTAATATGCATTAAATTTTGTTTTCGAAATGATATTTCCGCTACAAAAGTATTTCAAATGATGCAAAAAGCTTTTAGAAACGACGGTTATCAAAAGCATTAGTATTTGATTACTGTAAGGGCCTCGCAAAAGTATTTCAAAACTCAAGGTAATGATGACTGTTTTGTTTGACTGCCGTATTGTTATATATCATGAACTCCTACTGACTGACAAGCCAATCAATAAAGATTATTATTTGGCTGTTTTGTGTCATTTTCTTAAAATCATAAAATAGGACCTGAAATATGACGAATAGACTCACAGGTTTTGCACATCTTTAATGCATCTCCTCAGTGTGAAATTACCTTCCGTGAAATTCTAATCAAGCATTGAACAAATCTGCTTCTACAAGATCTTATTCTCGTTGTATTGAACCTTGTGGGTTTTTCGATTTTTAATTAAAATATAATTGCAATTAATTTTATATGAAAAAAGTTACTGCGAACTCCGAAGTATTTCCACAAAAGCGACTTTAAGGCAAGTTTTGATGAATCAGTAAAATGTTGGCAGAGGAGCATTGCAGTTGCAGTGCAGATTGACCAGCGAATTGACACCGTTTGTTATATGCCAACATTCCAGAAACATTTTGATCACATTAGCATATGAATCAAAATAGCTGTTATAAGTTTTAGTACGTATTAATGAAACGTACAATTACAATTACCATTAAATTTTCCTACTTCCACAAATTTTGAGATGTCATATACTTGTAAAATTCAAGTCTTAAATATATAGTGTTTTAACCAATTTATTTTTCTTAACAAATTCAAGCAAGTCCGTTAATCATTGATAGTAACAATGCATATAATAAATAAATGAAATTATGATAAGGAATTCTGCCCAGAATTGACTCAGATACTGTTCGAACTCATTTCCTGAATGCGTTATCACCTTTTAAAGTTCTGACTAAAGGATTCATTGCATTCGATAACATCCATCAAAAGCTGTGCAAACTTTGGATATTGAAGCTAATGATAAGCATATGCAATTGATTTTTCATTTTTAAATATGGAGAAATGATTCGAAAAAGAAAGAAAAGAAAATGTGGCACTTTTTTTTGATAAAATCAATTTGATCAATCAAATTTGAAAAAAAGCAGTATATTTATTTTAAATTTTATTTTACTTTGCTTAAATTTAGAACCTTTAGAAATTAAATTACATGAAATTTTGTATATCTCAGAGAGAAACTTTGCCTGATGTATGTTTCACATCTTTTTTTTTTCTTTTTTTACCTATGAGCTCATAAGTGTAAAAAATAATGGCATTCACAAGCCTTATGAAAATTATAACTGCAAGAGTCTTGGTTGGTAAATGGTATCAGACCATTCCTCTATGTATTTGCAATTTCAGTTAATGACCCCTAAACACTACTACGTTCATCCTCTCAAAAAAGTTTTCTCGAAGTTATGAGGTAAATTTCCCATTTATGATTTATAAATAAAATAATGTTGCTGCATATAAACCTGCATCATTTAGTACACAATAGCAACTGCTCCGATTGCTTTTTATCTCATAATTTTCAAAAATTTAATTTGCTATTCACGTTATTATCAGAAGAAATTTGTCTTACTCTATAATTTCTTTATTGGTTGTACGTGCTCAGTATCTCGAAGTATCGAGTACTCTTATGCGCATTACGTACAGGAGAACCTACGTGCCAGAAAATGAACTTCTCAAAATGCACTTGTCCGTCAAAAAGAAACGAAAAAACTTTGAACTATTTTATTCGAATGATTGTTTTGCTTATTTGTTAGCGCTATATTAAATTTTTGTTTTCGAGGGTTGTAGTTAAATAATTTGAAATTTTAAACGCCCTTATAATTATACTCATATGCTAGTTTTTGCATTTGAATAATTTTTTAAATATACGGTATACAATTTCTTATATCTGAAGAATGAAAAGGAATACAGACTTGTAAACTATGGAAAAATATTATACATTCAGAATTTGAAATATATTACTATTTTTAAACGATGTATGTGTAAACTGCCTAGTTTACACGTATATTCTGTTTTTATAAGTATATTCTGTTTTTATAAGATAGAGACATTAAAACATGTAGCGGCAACAACTGGCCTTGACCTAGTAGCAATAACCATGGTTAAGATAACAAAAATATATTTTTCCTTACAGCATAAACACACTAAAAATCATATATATATATATATATATATATACATATTTACTAATACCGAGCATATACAAATAGATATGACATACGAATCTTTATATATATTTTTTACCTTATTTTTATGATCAAAACTTCTGATTGAAATTATTGGAAAGGCCTCTTTTATTAGAAAAAAATAATTTAAAAAATTTTCGCACTCGACGACTTTCCTGATCCTTCACTAGATATAGAAACAAATAAAAAAGAATAAAAATGCCGGTAATCTATCTAACATTTCATCTTCTTTTAAGACGATATTTGTTGAAAGTAATTCAGATTGGAAAAAAAATGAAGAAAATAAAAATGCATTGTGATAAAAGTCTTCAATTGACGCAGTTGAAAAGAAATAGAAAAAAAAGGAGACGCCAGGAAATATAATTCTGAAATACTTATATATGATAGTTGACACATTTACGGGCTTATACGGGGAATTGAGAGTAAGAGGGACGGGTAAAAATGCATTTTTCAGCTATTTATATATTTTTGGATCTAAAACCATCAAGAGCAAATTCCGTAAGTCAACTATAGCCTGTGTAATTTACCGTAGTTATATATGGTTTCTCTTCATAAAATATAAATTTGCTTTATTAAATTTTTTATGAAATATACAGCAAAAATACTTTCTATTTTGTGACTTTGATCAAGAACTTAACTTTAATAGAAACTCTTCGTCTGCTATTTGTCAATAGAAATTAACTAAGTGAGTCACATGTATCGAATTTCTTCATTTTTTAGGTGGGATGGGTTAAGGGAAAGTCTGTTTTTGGGTGTGTTTTTCAATTTATGCCCAGCCCCATCAGTTTTACACCGCCTTTCATAGCAAATGAAAATTTAATATTAGCATTTTGGTGTGTTTTACTCACCAATGAAGTCTTATTCTTGTTAGGTACAGGCCAGCCAATGACTTACATGTTTGCTTTTGATGTTTTACAGAATATAATTTTTGAGCTCTGCTGTCAATGTTTTAGTCACACACCGAATTCTCTTTTAAATTCTATTACTACAACACACTTATGTCTCATATATTTTGCGGATTCGCTTTTTTACATTAAATTGTGTCTCATAAAATACTTTTAACGTATACAATAATTTTCCTTGTTTGAAAGGGAAAAAACAGCTCACATTACCAAATGCTTTATTTACTGATACTTGAGTACCTTTTAAAGGTTCGTTAAATGATTTAGTTTCTTATCAAAACTTGATGAAACTTCTGACAACAGCTGATGATCATGTACTGAACGCACACAGAACATGCATATTTTAATCTTTTGTGGTTAGTAAGATATGAAACATAGAATCCTCTAGATACTAATTTGAACATTAATCACGGAGCTGTCACTGCTCTAAAATTATTGAAGGTTCATCCATTGATAATATGCCCTGAAACACAAAGTCCAAAAACATGAGCTTAAACCGTAACAAGGTCCTGACATGTACTTGCCATGCATATTTTTTATACTTAAAAACTACTATATTATAAAAAAATCGCGGGAAAATGTTGGGCATTTATCTTTTTAACTCTTATACTTGGCTTAAAAATTGTAGAAATATAAGCTTAACTGAGAGCATTACTTTCAAATTTACCTTTTGCTCACCAGTCATTGACTGCCGTATTATGGGAACCTAATTTTAATCTAAGACATGACTTTCAATACATCTTTGTACACTTATTCATCAAAATCCTTCAAGCGTGATTCCCCTAATGGACGTTTTGTGCGCCAGTCCCCGACTTATAAATTTCAAAACCTAAAGTTAAGAATAGAGATAAGTTTACATTTTGTACACCTACGTTTTTACTCACAATACCCCGAAACTTAAATTTTGCTGGAAACAGGGAGGGAGTAAAACAAGGAGTCAGTAATAAAACGAAACATCTATGCTTAATACATGTGGCAGTCCAATGAAAATGTGCATATCAAAATGTAGTTAAAAATTTCTATTAAAAAATTATCTTTATGTTGTAACAGCTTCATAATATGATATCAAATTCACTACATTTTGCTCTAGAAATTGTCGATTATTATTTTTTACTTTAGCTGTCAGTTTCCCATAAGAAATAATATAAACGATAACTCTCTAATTCATTTTATCCGCAAACTCGTTTTTTAGTTACAAAAAAGTTTATTGCGATGCAAAATATTCCCATTTCAAACTTTTTTGAAAGCATTTTATGATTAGTTTTACTAAGTTATGGACTGCTTTTTTTGTGTGTGTTTCCTACAGTCCTCTTGATTAATTTTACTTCGCGTTCTTTCCAATCACTTAAGCTAATAGGAAGCATTTTTCGTTTTTGGAACATGTTTTTTGCCATAAGTAGATTTTTTATAAATAAATGTTTTACATAAAAGTGGTATATTTGATGACCATGAGTGGTTCTTTTTTTTTTCTTTACTTGTGTTCGGTGACAACTGACAGTTAAAATATTATAAATGAAATAAATACAAAATGAATTAACGTGAAAATATTTTAAAAAGAAAGTGTGCTTTAAAACTTCAATATTGCCAGACTATTAAGATCTCCTTTAAGGGTTTTGCGTGTGTATGTGTGTGTGTGTTTGATACTGGTTCTTGTTTTTATTGTGTTATGTAATATTTTTATATAATTATTTTTATTTATTTATATATAATTATTTTTATATGTATAATCATATTCATCTTTGAACATATTTATGTGAATGGAATTTAATATTAAATGCTATTGTTATACAACACATGTTCTGAAGAAAACAAGTCAAATCCCCCTCCCCCCCCCCCCCCGTCAGATTTCGTTTTACCATTCTAATTCTGATATGGTGTGTTTTATGGTCACGGTTTTATATTTCTAACTCCATCTATACTAATTTTTAACGAAAGAGATTTTTGAGCTTAGTGATAATTTTGTTAATTAGAAATATACTTAATTTTTTATGCTTAGAAGCATTTGTTGCTCTAATAAACATATGAGATTAAATCATCCAATAATTTGTGTACAAAAATGTCTAACGCATCACCATTTTCATTAGTTCTATCGATTTCTGGGTTTTTTCACTTTATAAATATCATTTTACAGCTCCACTGTGACTAAGAGCAAAGTATGATACGTGTGTATCTAACTTTTCGAGCTTAATGATTTACCTGTGCATATATAGCATGCTTCTGAACAAATACATCAGAAAATAAAAGAAAACGAGAGAAACTAAAATGCAATTTTTTCTTATAACCTGTGCTATCGAATAATATTACGTTAGATCAGAAAATATAAATATATGAATTAAATACTACAGTAACCTGCCATTAGCAGCTTTAATATTCATTAAGAGCCTTCACTAAATATTTTCGAAGCTTGTAACAGTATTTAGTGTTCTGAAGTGTCTTCGTCATTTTCTTGAAAGTTCTAATCTATTTCTTTCTCTGCTTGATAAAATATATAATTTCCTGATAGTAAGTGTAGTATGCATGCAACAATTTGGAATACATCGCTGCTAAATTTAACGTATACACCAAGCATTAAATGGAAGTGTGTATCGTGTGCATTAGCGAATGTGCGCACAGTTCCTCATGCAAGCCGTTGAACAGCTGCGCGTAAACAGAAAAATCATTGCATCGAAAATTTCGCGTCGAGACCGCAAATACGATACGCTGCTCATAATTCAGTTTATTCAGAACAAGTTGCGGCTGTATGCTGAATTTTTGCAGAGGAATTACTTGTTTACTTTGCATAATTTAACCATAAATTCATAAAGGTACGTATTCGGAGCATTTATCTGTTTTAGGTGTGTGCTGTTGCAACATGAAGATTGAATTACAAGTATATAGTGTTATTGCAAATTTTATAAGAACAGAATGAGTTTACAAACTTAACCATACATTAAAAGTCATTCTAATTTAGCATTATTTCCATGGTGTTTTAAATAATGTCAGCAAAGAAGAGAAATGGAAAGAGAGTATATCTTATTTTAAAACATTTTTCCGTAAATAAGAGAAAATGCTGGTGCACACAAAGGTATTCTGTTTTAGGAAGAAGCAAAAAACAGAAATGTTAAGCAAAGAGGAATTTCGTAAAGAGAATTTTTCTCCTTGTGAGCTTATTCAGTGATAAGAAAATTGATTTTCATGTTTTATCGATCGAATGCTATTGAGAGAACATTTTGATCTTTCTATTGAAGTATAAATCATTTTACCCATTACAAGGTATGGGGGGAAAATACTCTTGTACTCTGAATAATAGAAATTAATTGGCAAAATAGTATTATATACATGCATATTGCTATGCATTGCAGAATTGAAAATATTATTAGATTATCATTTTTAGCCAGACATAAACAATAAAATTGCTTAATTAAAAAATAGTTTTCTAATTTAATATTTGTAAGTGTAATTATTGAATAAAATACCAATGATGGTAAGCTGTTATTTGAGTACGAAGGTCAAAACTTAAACATATATTTGAAACTTTAAAAGTTGTCACTGGTTTATTAACTAATTATGGTCCAGAAAGTAATTTTTTATATTTCTAGTAAAAAAGTTGTAATGAATTCCAACTTAACTTTTTGATACATACACACATCTTGATATATTTTAGAAAAAAAGAAATAGGAAAACGTCTAATGAATTGTACATAGTACAGGGTTTTCAGCAAATAGCACCTTGCTTTTAAATTCAATTTAAATTTTAAAATGTCAAAAATAAAGATAAACAAGAATACAGCAAACGGTATGTTTATTATATATAGCATGTAGAATTTTATAGAGCAGTTTCGAAACAGTAGTTACATTAAATACTAACATACAGCGTCGAACCCTGACTTCCTTTAAGGGGGGGGGAGGGAGGAGCTATGGACATAAAGTTATAATGTTGAGGATCATTATGTATAAGCATAAACTTATTTTCTGCAATTAATAACAAAACAATCCTTTCAAAATGTCCATCCTCACGTCATACAGAAGCAATGCAAATGAGTAATGAAATTTGTGATCATGGCCGGTAGTGTCTTAACGGAAATGAGTTCACATGCGACACAAATTGACTATTCAAGCTCGTCCATAGAGTTGCAATGGATCAAGTAGACAGTCTCTTTCAATGTACCCGTCAGCAAGTTGTCACAAGGAGTCAGATTGGAAGACTATGGAGGCCTGAAATTACAGCGGCAACTGTTAGCGGTTTTTGTAACTACTATTTCGAAATTTCGGTATAAAAATTTTATACCCTACATAATAAACATACCCTTTACTGCACACTTCTCTTGATCGTTTTTCAGATTTTGAAATTTCAATCTAGGGTATTATTTTCTGGACACCTTGTATAAAACAAAACAAGATATACTTCCTCGTTTAGAATGCAAAAATTACAAATTTACAAAGTATTTAAAAATGTTATTTTTGTGTAGGTTATACTTAATAATAAATAATAAATTAATTTAATTAATTAATAATAAATAATAATACATTTACTTAATAATAAATTAATTTAAATTTTACATAACGTATATTTTACGAAGTGTCTAAAATTATTTTCCACATTGTTCCTAAAATTAATGCATACATTGTCCCAAAATTTAACTTTTGCAAGTTTATTTGAAATTTAAAATCCAAAAGTGTTTGAAACGTATAAATCACATTATATTTAAAGAATGGATCATTTTACAGTAAGTGTCCTTCATTAGTATCATCGTATAGTTTGATGAAACTCGAAGCAAAATAGAAATAATTTTTGATTGCGAATTCTGTTTTCCTTGTTTTAACTTTCCTCTTTGAGTTTTTTATGAACAACTGAAAAGTGGATAGTGAAGTAATGAAGTATGATATTGTATAATGGTGCTTACTCTAGGATTTGAGTTTAAAAGTTGCTTGATTCATTATCTAAAACTCAGATTTAGCACTATTATGCATTAATATCATCAACAGTAATCAAAATATCGTAAAACAAAATAATTAAGTGTAAATGCCTGTATCAACAGTAGAAATATTTAGATATTAATTGGTAGTAATAATCCGATCCTTGTATAACATTTGGTCTTTATTCTTTTCATCAACGATATTAAAAAAAACTTACTTTTAATAATAAAAATTATTACCATATTTTTTTTTATTTTAACATGGCTATTATAGTTATATTAATAAGTACTACAAAGAGTCAACTACTTTCAAACAAATGAAATTATGTTTATATTGAAAAAAGAGAATAAAAGATGTTTAAAAAAAATTGAATACCTAATTTAGCACATTTAAAAGATATATTCAAAGTAGCTTGTTAAAAATAATCACGTGTTTGATGTGCATTTAACGAAATCAAAAATGTACTGTCAATAATAAGATTGATAAGTATTCTACAGCATAATTATTACTTTTAAAATCATCGGAAATATTAAGCATCATTAAAAAAATAAATGTTTATTATTTATAACAAATAATAAGTAATTCTTTTATTATAATGCTTATTTGAAAATAAATTTACATTACACATTGATTACAAAGGTATGTGTTTCCTTAATTTGTTTTAAATTTTTCATCATGAAGTTTTCTTTCCAAAAATATTGTAAGCTGAAAATAAGTTCTGTTTGGAAGTATATAAAAGTTTCTTATTAAAGTTTCACTTACTTAGTTTTTTATTCGGTGCTTCACGTTGTTAAGAGGGAAGTTTATTTGGGCCAAATTCTAGGATTATAAAACCCTTTCTGATACTCTATCGTTTATTCGAAGTACTGCACAGCAAATAATTCAACTAAATAAGACAGCATAAATAAGAATTTCCTTTAATTGCCGTCAATTCAGAATGATTTATGGGAATTCTTCTGTGCTCCCTGCAAAATATGTATAAATGCCATGCATACTATTTTTTTTATGTGGAGCGTTTAGTTATAAGTGCCAATAACTTTCTTATGCCTTGGGGAGCGTCATATATATTTATAAAAGTTATCGGTACTAAAATTCTTTTTCAACTGTTTCGGAAAATGTTAGTTATGTAAGCTTAGCTAAGATACTGATTTATTGTTTGGGGAAAAAAAGAAAAGAAAAGAATAGAGACAATGATTCCTTGTTAGCAAGTTACGTCAAAGGAAGAATGAAAAACTTTCTAGAATTCAATGCCTATAAAGTACCACTATGTTATCATGTGATTTTATTCCATGTCACACTTTTTGAATATTTTATGACCCTGAAGCGAGTGTTATTGCACATTACTTAAACTTTACTAAACTAAGATACTGATTTATTTAAAAAAAAAAGAAAAGAAAAGAAAAGAGACAGTGATTCCTTGTTAGCAAGTTATGCCAAAGGAAGACTGAAAAACTTTCTAGATTTCAATCCCTATAAAATACAATTACGTTATAAGGTGATTTTATTTCATGTCACACTTTTTGACTATTTTATGACTCTAATGTGAGGGTTATTGTACATGCGCAAAACGGACGCATAGTCATATTATTAAAATAAATATTAATAACAATAATTTTCTATTTTTAATCTTAATTTTATTCCTTAGTACCAAAAAAATTTGCTTAATTTTTAAGTTTATAAGATACAAAAGTTAAACAAAACTATGTACTGATCCCTAGGGAATATTTCTACTATCAATTTAGTGTCTCCTGTAAGGTTCAGGGTGAAGAGAAATTTAAAACATATTAAAAACAAATATTGACAAAAAAATACTTAAATGACGGGGAAAAGGAACTCAGACTAGCATTGGAATTTAAAAATATGGTCGAACAACAAATTATTACCTGCAATGTTTCCGATGTCCGATGCACCATCCGTAATATGAGAACAAATGGGACGTTGGAAAGCTGTGCAATATCCTCAAAGGAAACGGACACTTTGGGTGACTTGATTTCAAAAAATGTAGAAAAGCTGCGATCCTCTTTGATCTTGGACTTAAAAATTCTCAGAAGACCGCGGCCAAGTTGAACTATCTGCATGTCTCTGTCCAGTACGATATGGAAAGGGAAGACTTTGCACATTATGGGGATGGATATCCCTAGATCTTCTGGATGTCTTGAGAGTTTTTCCACGTACTTTTCGGTGTCTGTTTTTACGGACTTTGATCCAAATACTGTGGATACTTGATACAGGAACTCCTCACCCACAGAGGTGCAGTTCACTAACACATCGACCTGCTGTAAATTTCGAGCCGTTTCTCTAATGATTCCAATCATGGTTGGCGCAAAATATTTATTATGAGGATGGTGAAGAATCTGAAATTGAAAGAGGAACTATATAACACAGTTGAAATTTATAGTTCAGTCTTAGTAATAAAGCCTAATGTATATAAAAAAAAAAACTTAAGTCATTCAGTATTTACTTATATCCAAACGTGTACTTCAAAAAATTGTTTCATTTATTATTATCAACTTGTTTCTTAACAAACTTTACGATTAAATAATTAAAAGCTTTTCGAAAGAACACCATAAAAGTTACTTTTCAGGTCATAGAGCTGTTTTTTGAATTTTTTTTTTGACTATATATACATATATAAACACTTGTATAATTTCTTTACAAAAAAAAGACTTTTTCTTATTTTCTCGATAAACTTAAATGTATTTTCAATATTTTCAATTATTTTTGTTTTTCTCAAAAATTAGTCATTTCTGGAATTTGAATTGTCTAATTTAGTTACTTCAAAAAGAAATTGTCGTAGAATGTGCTTTCTAGTTCAATAAAAGTTCATATTCTTCTAATTCTTCTGCATAGATATAAATGATAAAAGAATTATTTTTCAGAACAGAACTGCTGGACACGTAATGCATTAATAAACTTCTTTGAATGCCATTAAAATTTATCCTCTCGTATGTTCATTTCAAGATTGTTTGCATGTTCATCTTTACATTTAATTTAATTTACTATTAAATGGACTTAGGCACTCCATTTCAAAAACTTTAAGTAAACATACTTTCCATTTATTTGCTGCAAAATTCTAAGTATTTTAAAGACGATTTGAAACAGCGTTTTTACATATTTTATGCTGTGATGTTTTAAAGAGCAATTAAAAAAATATACAGTTTTAAAAAATAACAAAATATCCTTAAAATATTGTTTACAGAATAATGATGCAATTTCCTATTTCTACAGATACCATAAATCATACGAGATGGACTGATTATTAAAAGTTTTAAACCAAAAATAGCTGGTCAGTGTATATATTTAATTTGCATTATACTAAGAAGCACCAATATATTTCTTATTTTAAAAGTTGTAATGTATTTTGAAGTTTGAAATATGTCATATGAAAAAAATTCATACTGCAATAAGGAGTTTTTGTTACAGGAATGCATATTTTTTCAACCGCACAAAATAGTTTAATACTAGTTTGAATTAGAATTACATGTTTACATATAATCATTATGCTTACTTAAGGTATTTGATTCTGTTAAGTTAAGAAAAAGAAAAATCATATGGATGCTATGAACAATAAAGATATTAATAGTCTGAAATACTATACTATGAATCATATTAAAATTCCTGATAGTCATTAATAACACCCAATAAAAACGAATAAAATATTTTTTTTTTGAAATAGCTCCAAAAATGCTGTATGTATAATGAATAAAACATTTTCCTGGACTAAGAAAGTAAAACGTCAAAGAATAAAAGAAAACAAAATTATTTTTCTAACGCAAAAGACTCTGTTCAAAGTAAAGAGGCTTTTGAAGTATTATTATGAGCAAAATTTTGTTGTAAGCCTAGGTACTAAGCATAACAACCAAACGACTGTTTTTCTAGTTGTCATACTATAATCAGCAACATTACCTCGTTGAAATTGAAAAGATAATGAATTAATATGTAGGGGAAGGCGGGGTAAGATGATGCATTGTGCAAGAGGATGACTTCACTATTTCTCTCAGGTATTCAGAAATGGCAGCACGTCTTGTTCGGCATAATAAACACCTGGTGGGGAACTAAGCACTAGGATAGCCACCTGTACTTGTCGTTTACCGGAAGTTATAAACAAAAGGTCATTTTCCGAGGGTGTTCGTCTAATATTTGACCGTCTCGGAGTAAGGACTCGAGATTCTAAGATTAGTCTAAATACGTTCTCACTAAATTATTCTGAATTTCCAGCTTATTGCGTACAAATTTATAGTAGATCCATGTTTAGAGATATTTTTTAAGTTACTGATAAAAGTTGGTTTTGTAAAAATTACATGAAAGGGAAAGATGATGAATAACTTTCAACTCATCGTCTTACCCTACACACTCTTTTTAATATATTTTCTCCAGTTTTCATTTCTTATCCATTCTTAAGGGCACATAAGACATAACCTAAACATTTAAATGCAGGTAGTTGAAATTTTGAGAGAAGAGGGTAAGAAATCCGAGGTAGTAATAGCCGTTGCTTCTATTATCAGGAACTCTCATAAAACAAGATTTGGGCGACAAAAGAAAGAATTCTGATTTGTCCAAAAGAGAAAGGGCTAAACATACAAAAGAGATTGATTAAAAAGGCAAGCAAAACGAAAGGAGCGCGAAGAAGAATCCACGATGTCATTTGAAATTTTCTTCTTCTGACGAACAATTTTCTTCTTTCCGACAACTATTCTCATTCTACACGGCACATCGAAACTGAAGATGATATGAACTCGAAAGATTCTAAGCATATCTTCTACATCCTGTACGCGGAAGACGGCAAGGATGAACTTTGGTATCAGTGATTAAAGTGGGCTCATACTGAGTGGTCCGGATGGGATAGTGGAAAAGCCAACCGATGACCTTAAACATGTGCGACGTGTGCATTTAAATATATATTTCTTCTGTTTCTTATTAAAATTATTTGCTAATAAAATGTTCATGAATGTTAATTCACATTTCTCGATTAGTTCGTCAGGATTACCCTATCCCATTAGTCATCTCACCGAATGGCTGGGTAAATATGCGAAAATTACCTTTTTTAGGTGAACCGTTGCTTCGCCACCTAAAACTTGAAACAGGCAATTGAAAAAATTCGTGGACACGAAAACAGTTATCACAAAAATATCAGTTCTTACACTCATTCACAGTGGTCAGTAAAAATCATAGTTGCTTATGTTCGCCATCTTACCCCGCCTACCCCTACATATCAATTCGTAAAAATATGGAAATTTTAAATAATAACATACAGTACTGTGAGAATTAGTTATAATAAGTGATATTATGCTATAAAGCGTATTTTAAAGTATTTAAAAATCCGTTCATCCCTGTTACATTTTAATGCGTGAAATACAAATGATTTTTAAAAAATTTTTCATGAATGATTTATATGGATGATTTATACACAAGAAAGTAAAATCCTATGAATAGAAATTATCATTAATCGCTCTTGTATAATATTGATGTTGATCGTCAAAACGGAAATTTATATTACTTTAGAAATATCTAAATTTAACATATTTATATTTATTTGTAAAAATCAATTGACGACGAAAGGAAATTTTTTGGAGGAAACCCAAATTTTTAATTCTCAAGTAATATTTAGTTACAACGTAAAAAGAAAATGTGTGTAGTCAATTCTAAAGAGTAAAATAGAAGAAAAACATCGAAACTCTGGAGGTGTGAATATATTCAATTCCTTAGAGTGTGGCGAAGCAAATCCTTTTAGCCCATTTATTTTGTGAAGTGTCCGTATTCATTTTATAAAGATGTAAACTCCCACTCCTTACTCTGTGGAAGATTAAACGACAAGTCTTTCAGAGGTTTGCTACTTTCTCCAACCTGTAGATTTATCTTGTAAGATCAAAAATTCACCAAAAGATTCATGGAAAAATTCGAAAGAGACTTCTACAAATGAAATTATACAATATCCTTTAACCAATCCCTTGAAGGTTGTATTATTTTCGAGAGAATGACCATAAAAGTGCCTCCTATTGTATTCTAGAAAATTGTCTAAAAAAAGGTGAACGTAAAATATATGTTTTGAACATTTGTTTTAGCATGAAATAAAAAAATAAGAAAAACCAAATTTTAGAATAGTGACTGAATTTGTGTTTTTCAGTAAGCAGGAAAAAATTGAAGAATATACGTTTTAAACATTAAACGAGAATTATATTAAAATTACTTCATACGATAAATAAATGTTAGTAAATTTTTGTTCGAACTTAGGTAAAAATAAATGAGCTGATTTTGCAAAATGCATATCATGGGTAACTTATTTGAGTACTGCTACCAGCTATTTTAAAATAAACTATCTCCAGTTAACTTAAAATAGTCTGGTATTGCCATTTGTTGTGTAAAGTGAGGCATAAAAAATTCTGTGCATAAGAATAGAAATGATTTAATCCGTCTAGTGCGTAACTTTAGAACACTGCCTTGGGCCTTTTACAGTTTACTTCTTCACGGAAATCGCAATCTGGCAGCTAGCCAATAGTTCTTTCGGAACATGACGGAGATAGGGGAATAAATTTTCACCAATCGGTTGGACAATTTTTATAAAGGAAGGGATACCGAAATTGCGCCAAATAACAGTATTAGTCAGGTACCTGTGCCTATGACGTATTTCTGCGGACAATTGCGTTGTGTTTTCGCGATAACATATCCAGATTGGTTTTACCAGTGAATACCCAGATTTGACTGGCATAGGTTGCTGCAGGAATAATTATGCATTTACATAATTTAACTTCATGTTTACGGCTGAGATTATTTTAAAAAGCAACTTCTCTAGATTTTTTTTTGTTGCTCCAACCATTTGGTTACAATTTAAAAGAGCTAACGTTTCTCGTTTTACCTTCTCGTTTTACAGTAGAAAATAGATACAACTTTTTGGTTGTAAAAACTTTAGAAAATGCATATTTACTTGCAGAGGGCCATCTGGTATTGCTTCAACTCTTAAAAAGTTGTCACCTTCAGCTGCAGCGACGCGAACGTTCTCAACACTTAGCCACATGTCTTCCACAGAATTCCCTAAGAATCGGAGGCCTTTTCGAAACCATGTCAAACAAATACTAGCAACAGCTTGGCCTACTTTCTCCAAAAGATTGTCAACAGTGGAGCCTAGAAGGAAAAACAAATGTGAGAGAACATTTTGAATTACTGAAAAGAAAAAGGAAAACTTTATGTGTCTATTAATTTTGAGTACAACTATTGACAATTTTTCATTCAATGTGAGGGATTAGCCATCGGTGCACGATGTCCGCTGCTAAAGCCGGAAACATTGGCCACTTTCTTATGGGGACACCAATAGCTGAGCCAAACTTGAACCTTATAAAAGGAGGAACAGTTTAACACTCAAGTTCAAAACGGTAATCGAACCATGGGCCATGGTTAAAATAAATAAAAACTTTGTGAAAAAACACACATATAATGTTTTTTTTTCCGGAGTGTTTTTTACCTTGGACCATGGTCTTCGAAAAGGGTTCCGCCAACGACTATGAAATCTGCGGCTGCAAACACAGTTGACACATATGATTTTTACTTTAGACTCCTCCGTCATTCCACGCTTTAAAATATGGAAATGTATCTATCTCTTTATTGTTAATTAACCTTAGCATATTCTCTATTTAAAATAGTTTCGATGACTGGTATACCAAATCTAATGTTACAAATAATTATTCAGAAAATCTGTAAGCAATAGTTGTCGGAAGTAGATCTCAATTGCTTTTGAGTGTAAAAATATGTTTTTAAGTGTTATTCTATCCGTTTTTCATTTATTTGGTATTTAGTATCATAGGCAGAAAAATTATTTGTTTAGGAAGGATTTTTATAATCATGCAATCACATGGCTGTTTTTTCTAGTTTTAGAATTAAGTTACATAATAATTCATATATGCAATCTTAATCATATTTGCTTCAACGTGAAGCATAAAGAACTATCAAGGTATGTAATATACCTTGGTAGTTGTATGTATATACCATCCACGCATCCAACAAGAAAAAAAATATATATACTATATTTTGTTAGCTACTCTCGTATTACTTAAAACTCTAATTACCCGATAAAAAGCGGACTGACCATCATTACCCAATTAGGGGTGAAATAATTACTATCGTAAGAGGTGTCATTTACTTGATTACTTCCAATTCATTAAGCAGATATATGCAGTAAATTATTTTTCTCATGAATCACATGCCATTAATAACATAGCCTCATTATGCTTTCAAGCCATGCTATAAAAAAATAAAAAGAAGAGTGGCTAATTTTATGTGTTTTTTATAAATGTTATTTAATGTTTAAGAATTTCATTAATATTGCAGTTCGTAAATATGCTAAACAGTGCTTAAGAAAGAAAAAATAATTCAGGAACAATGCTTCAATCATCCTTAGAACTGCCGCAACTAGAAAAAAGAAATACAGTGCTTCAAGGATTATCTATCTGGAATATATTTCACTGTTAGGCGTTTCCATAACTAATAAAAATAACATTGTACGAGGGATTACTACCGTAAAGTAACTCAGGGTTTTCTTTCTTCAGTTTCAATTAGAAAAAGAGCGATTTGGTAATTAATGCATATTTTATATGCATATTTTATATGCAGTATTGTTTAAATAATTATGGGCCAATATATTCTTTCCTAAGAGTGGCTACTTGTCGATGAAGCATTCGCCAATATTGCGGCTCGAATCATTGGACATTTTCTTATGGGAGCACCCTGTGTTCGGCCAACGTTGCTCCATCGATGGGTCGGACGACTTACCCAGACAGTACAGCAAACTTGCATCAAACTTGCAGCAAGCTTGATTTATCAAGTCAATAAACTTGAATTAAGCTTGAAAATTTCAAGCGTGTAAGCTTAATGCAAGCTTGAATCAAGTGTTCTAGTTTACACTTGCCCAGCTTTCATTAAGCTTGACATAGCAAGCATAATTTCAAGCTTAAAAAATTTCCTAAATATACATGTTATGCGTGCTTTAGAGACTCTACTAATAGGGAAATAAGCATAATATAAATTTAAAAGCAGCACACGTTTTAAAACTTTCAATATCGCGACACTCATGTTGAGAAATACTGGCCAAAATCGAGACAAACGACTGATTTTGAAATCAATTTCGTAGTATAATTGTATTTTATTTTGAAGAATCTCAATATTTGGAAATATAGAATCTTTTTTTTAATTCTACGGTCAAGTACATTTATGACTGATGATAAATTATTTGTTATGTGGATGTGGCTTTCAAAATCAAGCAGTAATCAAGTTGTATTCAAGCTTGACAGTTCAAATGACTTCTCCAAGCTTGCTGCAAGCTTAAAATGAATTGAACTATCAAGCTTGTATTAACACGTCAAATTCAAAGGAATGTCAAGCTTGATTTAAGCTTATGTGCTGTCTTTGCCCAAGCCCAAAAACGGAAACCAAATCCGGACCCATTGTGTGACAGAATGGTTTTCTAGCCATTACAGCACATCGACGGATATTACCCCCACCTCCTACATATTCAATGCCTGAGAACAGAAATTTTTCGTCATCACTAGTCTTCTAAAACGACATCATCACACATTCATTTTCATAAAGTAAAACTATTCAAAGTTTGTAGTGAATTTACTCCCGCATAAAACATTTTAATGATTTAAGACAGAAAATTTAGTTTTATGGCAAATAGGAAATTTTAACTATCACTAATTATATAATATGATATAGAAATAGTTCATAATAAATTAGCTTTTATCAGAAAAGTATTTTAATTTTTATATTTAAATTAAGATATTTTCTAAAATTTGTATCATTCACCAGAAATTTTAAATAGTTTTACTTTGTGAAATGAAAACTGTCATGACGTCGTCTTAGAATACGTAGTGATGACGTAAAAGCTTCTGTTCTCAGACCTTCTATATCTAGGATTTGTTGATATTACGGGCCAATCCTACTGCAACCGCCTAGTATAAGCAAATATAAATTTTCCATGATTATTTTGAAATTGCTCAAATATTAGACACGAAACATTGTCACATGTGAAATATTTTCAAAAGTTAACTAACTTCAAATTCTATTTGATAATGAATGAATTTGAATTTTCTTATTAGGGGAAGCGTACACAAGGGGCATCTGCCTTTCAGGATGGGGGGGGGGGTGGTCAGTGGACTTTTTAGGTGGCTCTAACGCGTATTCATAATGTATCTGGAGAAAAAAGACCAAAACTTCAGACCGTTAGATTAACAGCCACGCGATAGGACCAAAACTGGGATCTCCATACTTTAGCCGTCTACCATGTTCAGTGTCTTATACACTCGGCCATCGTGGGGCAATATTTCATAATGAAATAAATGATGAGCTGATATACTCATAGAAATATACATACGTTCCTAGAATAAATATATTATAACTGAGATGTGATTTTTAACAGGTTTGTTTTATAAATACATTTTCTTATCTACAGCCAACTATTTTCATGGCCTTTACTTAACCTTTTCATACCTCAAATAAAAAAATGAATTTTCTTTTGAAACTCCTTTATCTATAACAAATATGTATGTAGCGCATTTTAAGTATTTTAAACTTTCACGAACTTTAACATTTCTATTTATCAAACAGGGAAATTCTTGAAGGTTTTATATGTGAATCAGTCTAGAGAAAGCCGCAAATGTGGGCGAATAAATTACATCATTTCCACCTTCTCAGATGCGGAACTCAATGTTTAAATCGAAACTATGGACTTGGATATGGGACGATCATTGATGTATTCTAAAAGAGCTAAATGAAATTTGCCTGAAAAATGGCGCTGTGTGTCGCAATCATTAGGTTTATGATGTAAACGTCCATACTGAAATTTTACTTTCAAGACGTTAAATTTCTGGGATTTATTCACGCATAACAACATTTTAATAGTTTGAGAAAGCAAATTTGATTTTGCAACAAATGGGGATTTTTACCCATCATAGTATTATCATTAACATAAGATAGTGTCTAATATTTATAGCATTAACCAGAAATTTTAAACAGTTTTATCTTGTAAAAATAAACATCTAAGCTCCACCATGATTCGTCGCTAGAGGGCGCTTATGCAGCTAATCACTAAAAGGGGGTCGAGTATTTTCCTTTGAGGGGTCTGATGCGATTTTGCCCGTGTGCCGATGATCGTCCTATATGCAAGTCCGTGACCGAAACGTAAAATGACTGATTGCGAAAGCTGTCACATTAAGGTATTTCCTAGGCTTTGTTGCAGCTCGTCTTGTGATTAGTGATGTTTAGTAGCACTTCTTTCGGTTGGCAAATACTTCAAGCGTTCTGTGAACACAGTACGTCAAGCATACTGTGTTACTATGTTTACGGAGAGTGTCTTGGGTGGAGGACACTTTTTAAGAGGTTCTCACGCATATTCACGTTACATCTGGAAAATTTCACAAAAAATTCCAGACCGTAGATCGACAGCCATGGAGTGGTTCCGAAAGCGGGCTATTAAGTTCATATTTCGGCCGTCTACGTTGCTCAGTAACTGATTATATTCAGTTATCCACTCGGACATGGTGTGGTCCGGCTGTTACCTCATGTAAATGCATAACTGCAATAATTCAAGTGATATTTTGCCAATCAAATGTGCAATGTGTTAGCACAAAAACAGTAGAATAAATTTACAATTAAATCAAAGAGTGAATCTGATGAAGTGTAGATCTTGAATAAAATAAGCAATGATTATTTTGCAATTTATTCCTCAGTAATGATTGCGCCCCCTTAGACTCAAGTGCTTCGAGGCCACCAAAATCTCACAAAACTTACATAAAGCGTATGACTTTGGAAATTATTCACTAAATAAAACAGTCTTCTCACATATATAATATGAAACTTTAAAATATGTTTACTACTTTAGTCGGAAACTTTCACAGTATAATTTATTTTATTATTTACAAAAATTAAAAATAAAAGTTACTGTTACTCTCTAAATTTAATTTTAATTTTAAGAAAATTTCACTAATCTACTAAGAAAATATTCTCTGTTCCCTGGATAATTGTACATTACGCATAAAATTATTACGGACTTTAGGGAATGAATCGCGTTTACATATAACTTATTTTTGTAATTACTTTCACATAAAAAATCGAACTCTTCTTTGAAGAAGAAAAGAAAAAGAAACTACTAACCAAACCAAATGATTGAAATAAAATATGTTAAACTAATCAATTAATTCGGATCTCGAATCTACAAATTTTTAAACGGAAACCTTGAACGAACAACTTAAGTAGTTAAATTTAAGAAATGACCTGGAAAAGAACATTGTGCACATAATGAAAAGTTCGTGAAAAATGTATCTAGTTGGAAAAAAAAAATAAGCATGGAAGTAGTGTGACACATTCACTTCTCAAGCACCTTTAATTTTAGCACTTCTTTCATTTTCAAGAAAAATTATTAAAGCCATTTGTACGGAAGAAAGAAGTGTCTCGAGAGTTTCACCCAGTTTAGTTTTTCGCAACTTCAATTTTGAAAAGTTGTGTAGACGGTAACACACTTTTTATTTAATGTGGTAAAACTTGCTCACTTCATTACGTTCAGGATATAGTGCTGACGAAACAAAAAAATCCTTTTTGCAGCCCAATAAAGTTTCAGCTCAGTAGCAAATTTAATTAAAGTGTTCAAAGAGTATCGATTTTGAGTGATTTTTTTAGAGCACGTGCTGGCGGGGCTTGGTGATAAAATCGAGGTTACTTTACTTTGAATAAGATGAGAGGTTTGACAGCATACTATGTATTTTATTATAAATGCAAAATGCTTATAAAATTTTCGTTATATAAATTCCACTTGAGAAGAGTTTTGGACCGAGAGTGGATTGCAATTTTATATTTATCATGTATTGAACTATGTTGCGTAATTAAGATCTTTTATCATGAATTGTGGTTATGATGTAAGTATTTTTAAAATAGAGATATTAAAAACGTTAAGAAGTATCTTTATGAAAATGAATATAAGCATTTAACTTGATTTTTTAAAATTTAATCAATTATAAATTTTATATACTCATATTTTAATTTTTAGATTCAAGACGAGGCTACAAACAGGAATTTATTTCTTGCACGTGTATTTTAATTTTAAATATGCAAAGAAGAGCATTTTTATAGATTTGAAAAATTATTTCATGCATTTATATAAAATACTATCTCGAAATATTGTGAGTAAAACCAGCCGATATCCCTTTATAGTTCTTGCAAAAATACTTTCTTTTATATTTTGCTAGTGATTATTTAGGCAAGGGAAAATACCAGCACAGTGTCAGAATGGCTTGGATTATTTTTGACGCATGATGAATTTTATTTCTAAAGCTTTTCTTGATACTCTGCTGAACTCAAGCAAATTTACCGTCCTAAAATAAATTGAAAATCATTTATAATTAAAGGGAAATCATAGCTCAAAATATTTCTTTAACATTTTCGATAAAGAACAGGGAAATTTCGCTTTGCGCGTATTCTAGTTGATTGAAAAAGCCAGATTATTCTGGTAAACATGTGGACAAAGTTTTACGTATGAAATACCCATAGGAATAAACTTATCGAAAATATCAGTAATATAAACTTTTGTTTTGACGAATAACGATTATTGGAACACAAGGATGTATGCTAAATTTACAGAATGAGAAAACAATCTTATTATATTTCCTAATATCAAGTGATGCATCGATAAAATGCTTTCATCGAATTTGTACACCTGTGACCAAGCATACTTTGCCAATATAATCAGCAAAAGAAAATTCCAGATGGATAATCTGGAGTAGCCTTTACTTTTATTGGAATTGAAAAGCAATAATATCCACTGGTATTTATCTCTTTTTTTGTACATACATACAGTATAGGATGTCGTAAAGTGTGCATTATCTTTTAGAATGGAAAATGGGAACTACGCAAATTTACGCTGTGCTTTTAGGATTTCCCCCCCCCCCTTTTTCCTAAAGGCAGGTATTACCTTTACATAGGAATTGACCACTTCTAAGCCTGAAGTATTGGCCACTTTATTATGAAGGCATCTAATAGGTAGATGAGCGATGCCTCCTATTGTAGGCGATTTCTCCAGCCACTACAGAAGCCTGGCGGCTGTAATTTCAGGATTTCAAATGCTGCTTCCGAATACTAATTCACATCTCTTACCATTTTTTGAATTGTTAATAATATTGCCCAATAAATGTTCATGAAAATAGGATATTTCTTCAATATTTGCATCAATTATAATCACGTATCTATCTATTGTCATATTCTTTTTCTTTAGTATTATACAAATTTCACGAATTTTAACTGGTGCAACAAAACTTTTTTTGTTACGGTTATCACAGGAATAAAAAATGAGAACCCAAATTGTTAGGTTATTCCATGCTGACGAGTACTATATCTTGCAGAGTTTTGTTTACGGTATTTCGGAAAAGTCTACTTATCGGGAACGTAGCCAGGAAAGAGCCGAAATTTTGGACTTTTATTAATTAAATGCCAAAAAATCAAGCATTTTTGTGAGAAATTCTACCTTACACCTTTTGGCACCCTAAAGGTCTTTCTTGCTATGTCCCAGCGTTTATATGTACTTTTACAAATACTCCTGACCCAATAAGTCATCCCGAATGCACTCGTCAAAGGAAAATGGCGTGTGTAAGAGAACGCAATTATAAGCTCAGTTATAACTCAGTTTCAATATATAGTGGTACAGACTTCAAGCTTACATTAACAGTAACTTGTAAAAGTGTTGAAGTTTTAGTGATATTGATTTACAAGCGTTTCATGAATATTGAATTCAGAGAAATTATATAGTGCGTTGGTTTCCTCAGGTGTGTTCCACTGGATTATATGTAGCACTCACATTCAGTATATAATTAAGTACTAGTACATTTCTGTTTAACTTTTGTTAAACTCAGTCAAATAGCATATCGGTATTTCAAATAAAATATTTGGATAATTATTTAAAGAAATTAGTAATTAGCTTTTGATCTTTGAACTGGTTTTTATCTTTTTTAACTGATCATTGAGTTTTTGATCTGTGTTATTTTAGTTCTGTTCTGTTGATTTAACGTATTCATTTTTAGTACTATCTTTTTTTATTTTTTTTATTTTCCCGGTTAAAAGCCGTTAAAAGATTTTATAAACAAATATTGAAAGATTTTTATGCTTGCACATTTATGATCAGCATTTAAAAGCATAGTAAAAAATACTATCATACAACATAAATATCATACAACATGAAACTGTACAGTTCCTTTATCGCTTCATAGCTAAAAAATAAATTACATCATTATATTGAGGAGTGATTATTTCTTAGTTATCAGTACAGTCTGAGTATTTATTTTGTGAATGCAAGCAAGAGCGTACTATTAACACATTTCAAAGCTATCCTTTAATGCATGCCTCTAATTTATACAAGGCTATTTCCCATCGGAAAGAAACAGCCTTTCTATTGAAAACTCTCCCGTAAGCTATTCGTTCTTGTTTAGACGTATCAATTTGAAACAGAGAGCGAAGAAAAAAGAAATCGACTAAATGGCAATAAATCACTGTTATCATCACTGTTTGAACAACAGAGCGTGAAACTTAGGCTCCATTACCTTTGGCAACCATCAAAATGAAGGTCAGGGGGAATACTTCGTTAATGATTAATGGGGTGGGATATACGACGTACTTTATAAAGAATTGAGCTTTCTTATTGTGTGATATGTTAATTTCTATTATCCGTCAAATTGATGGTAAATCCCATTTCAAAACAGTTGTCATTTTTCTAAGAGGACGGGTAAACCATGTTTAATGTGACGTATTAAGTTATTATGCATAATTTTAATATTTTTATAAAGGAAAATGTGTCCCGATTGACTGATATAATTTCAGACTGCTTTGTAATTTTTTCTGCATATCGAGTACTCATTATGATGTTCGAGAAACGTTTTAAATTTTTAAATCCAAGCACACTCGAAGGGGTAATTTTCGCGCCAGTCACCTGATTAGTTTGTCAAAAGAGCGAATTTTTTTTAGAACAATTCGGATCTCGTTTCTGTTTTTCAAGATTAAGAAAGTGTGAGGGTGAGTAAAGAAATGTTGCATATTTGTTATCAAAAAAGAGGGAGTGCTGCATGAGTACTACTGATTTGTGTTAATAAAAGAAGATCGGATGTAATTAATATGTTCGTAAAATAATTCTTATTTTACGTTGTATAATAAATGATTTAGGATATTTAAAAAAATCACGATCCTTGCAGAAACAGCTACAAAATCTCAAAATCCGTTTTGTCAAATTTTGAGTGAAATAATTGAACACTTTTTGTGGACAGTAATTTTCGGGTTAGAATACAGGAAAAACACATCATTTAACTTGTGACCTGATTAGTAGTTTTAAAAGTCGTGTTTAATGAGTGTGCTGTTTACAAAAAACTGCTTAATTACATTCCTTGAAGGTGGACAACACTTCCAAATGAATGTAAAAAGCATGATTAGTCCTCTAAAACACAGGAAATTGATGTATTTCACAATATACGTCAAAGGATTCATTTTCAACACACTCTCTTATTTAGTCAAGAGTACAATGAGAAACACACTGGGGTGATATTTAACCTGTACGTGTACTAATTCTACAGAAATGAATACCTCTGCGTACGGGTTAATTTTGATACTAGCTCACGAAGTGTTTTTACATTTGTAGTTAATGAATATAACCTAATCAAGCTTAGCTGAATCATTTGCAAAATGTATTTTGCTCGCAAAAAGGAAATACTTCAAGATTTTTAGAAAATTCAATGGTTATTTTTAAAAATGAGCATATGGTTATTTTTTTAATGCGATAAGGAAAATCATGAAGAATATGACTTAATATTTTTTTAAAATAAACCATAATAAAATTTTAACGCATTCATTATAACTTCAAGGATAAAAATCAAAGAATTGAATTATTTCTGTATAGCTGAACACCACTGCACTATCGGTCGATAGATATTCTACTAGAATAACGTTTCGTAGATTCCCCAAGGAGCAATTGGTGTTCCGACAAGCAGTCATTACTTCATGGAGTTTAGTATTAATGAAATGGTGTTTATAGCACTGATGTGAATGTTTGCGCTACGTGTTCAATTTTCTGTTTGAAAGAGTCCTCTGCACTGAATGTTTTATCCGAAAAGTTCCCTGTGTGGAAACAGTTAGGAAACAATTGAATTCTGAAGTAAACGTTTTATTGTATAGGACGCTGTTTCTTGCAGCTGGTTATGTTATTTTTTCTTTGAAAGTAAATCTGTATTTGTTACGATAAAACATAATATAGATAGATATGCTAACAAGTTTTTTTTTTAAGTACGTCATTAGAGAAAACCGAATACGTTTAAATGTACCTTTACTTTAAATGTCATGTAACAGTCCGATTTTTCTGTTTTATTTTATATTTTGTGTAGTACCAGGGGCGAAAATTTGAAATGCTTAGAATACTTTTTGTACAAATCATAAGATACTCACTATGGGCGGCCGAACCAGATTTAAAAGATGGCTGTCGAGCAGTAATCAAACTGTATATTTATGACGTATGATGCTCACACGTTAATTGTCCATGCATTTGTTATACGCATACATTATATACGCCACTTAAAATAGATAAATACTACACTTGTGTGAGGTGCAGACTCTTCCTAATTATATATATTGACATCAGTCATGAATCTCTTCAGATCCCTTAATATTTGCAGCGATTGTTTCTTCATTTGAAACATAACATATAGTCAGTTTGTCAACAATTGTGACATGAATTTGAAAATCAGATTAGTTTTTTTCATTCCTTTTTTCACTATTTAATGGCCTAGACAGATGTCTACTGTAGACTTAACCGCTGCGAGGGCTGGAGATATTGGTCATTTTATTGTGCGATCTCTTAGTAAGCTGGTTAACGTTGTCCATGCGTAGTTTCCAATTTCGAGCCAACTCTAGATGAGAGACCTAGTACCTTGATTACAACCCCAGAAGTATCGTATGAGGACGGAGCCAGGGCACATTTTAAGTGCACCAGCAACCCGTGATAGTTAAAAATAAGAAATTTCTAAAATCTCTTATACAATTTCCGGAACATACAAAAGAACAATCAGATTACATTTTAAAAAATTCGTTTTTTTTCGTACGTCTTTCTTCTGAGTGGTATATAGAGAGCTGTTCCGAACAAATTCATTTTTTTCTGAAAATAAAAATTTGTTATTTAATTATTAAATTTCACTCTTTAATTAAAATGTTCTTTTGTAAATCATGTTACTTTTGCTTTATCCTTTCCAAGGTATGTGAAAGCATTGCACATAAACTTTGAGTCAACATCAACTAGCATCCAAAATTTTATATCAAATTTATCTGGTTTATTCGGCATACATTGAATAAACTTGCACCTAACTTTTGATGGAAATAGTTGTTCATCCAACACCAGATTTTCTCCTGGCTTATTAGAAAGAGCACAGTTTTCTATAAATTTGTTCCAGATGTCTGAAAACATATAGCAAACTTATCAGTTTCTAAACGTTGACGACTCCTATTTGAAAACAAATCAAATCTTAGATTTTCCATGATATCTCGAAAACGATTACGGGACATTGTTTTTTTTTAAATGGAGGGGGCTGGGAAGGGGGCAGAAAATGACAAGTATTTCATGGATTAGAGAAATAGTGAATGAAAGGAATACGTAGGGGAAATGTTTCATCATGATAAGATTTTTTCTGCGTGATAGAGTACGATGAATAAACTGAATTTCACTAGCAGTCAATTTGACTTAAGGATTATTGTGATACGAGAAACAGGAATGTCTTGTCTCGCAAAGTACTCACGTAGTACCAAGACATATGCACATATTGCCTGCAGCAGCAACTGTCCATATCTGTCTCATTTCCTCTAATCTCACAATCATTCTTCTATTTTTCTTTTCACAAGTTTCTATGTATATTTCAAAATTCATATCAGATAACTATTTTTCCGCAGCATCCTAATTTTGTCTTTTATTATAGTGTAATAGTGCACATGAAATATTGAAATTGATAACAACAATAGAATAGTTTGCAGAAAAGAAGAGAAAGTCGCATATTACCACTTCCAGAAATACAATTTTCAACATTTTAAGGACGATTCAAAATCAGTGAGACTTATTTTTACGGATATTCTTCTCGCGATAATTACTGTTTTATACATATAGATTTAGGAAAACATTCAGGAAGGCAAAGCAATTATTTTAAATGGAAAGAGATGCGTTAGAGTGTGCTTAATTAAATAGACATGTAAAATATTTATTTTGGAAATTGGTCGTCGTATTACCGAAAGCATAATTAATTATATTCTGCCATAAAACTCATTCAACCACGAAGATACCAAACAAAAATAAGTTAAATATTTATCAAGCGAAAGTTTTAAACATATTTCTTCAATTAATTTTAATTGATTACCTTGAAAATCTGTGGGAGTTTTAAACATATCAAAGGCACTTTTGATAGTATTTTAATTTAAAGAAATACAGAATTCGAAGAATTATATTTGTAATGTTTTTGAGCAGATATCAAGAAGGAAAAATTTTTCAGAGGAGACAGTTACGAAAGTGCTATGCATTGTTAACTTATTAACCTTATGTTGAAGAAAAATATGGTGACAAAATTTCAAAAGTTGCATATTTAACTACGTTGCCTAGAAACTATAAACTCCTCTTATGCTCCGGTTTTAATTCGAAACCTTCGATAAAAGTTGATTACATGTGATTGGGACTTTCTTTTTTATTCTTGTAATGCATTTATTCTTGTTCAATGCATAATTGTATCTATATATGAAATATTGATATTTAAAAGGAAAGACAAGGAAGCATGCGCTGATCGATGATTGGTAAAATTAAATGCTCCCCCGGTATACAGAGAGTATCATAAGTTGATGCTTGTTGAAACAACTGAAGTCCATGAAGAGGATCAAGGAAATTGAGGATTATTTCGTTAACATAGAATGGTTCCGAATGGATTCTGTATGGGTCGGGCTCAGTTGTGGACTCTTTATAAGAAAATCCCATAAACACTGAAATTTAAGGTACGGAGCCAAAAACCGAGTTTTCTGCAACATTGGTGTCAGAAGCGGGATTTTTATTTAAATCTGTATAGTTTTAACTAGAAGGAAATAGAGAAACAACTTAAAAGAACAGTTGAACATGATTTAGGAAATAAATGCTGGGCAAGAAGAGATGAAGACCGATCTGGAGAAGAAAATGGGCGTGGGACAAGCTAGATTAAAACTGGAAAGGAAAAAATGAAAGCCGGATTGGAGAAAATAGAGAAAAAAATCAAAAAAGTTTGGAAGAGGAAATCGAGAGAACCCAAGAAAATTTGGAGTTGAAAACTAAGCAAATCCAAGAGCAAGTGGAGGTTATGAAGGAGGAGATGAAGAATATAATATCTATTTTAAAAGAAACGTGATTAAAGATGGAGGAAATTATCGAAAGGAAATTGAAGAGAAATGTGGAAAATTCGAAAATGTAATTGAAGACTGGGTAGTCAAACTGGGAAAATTACCTGAAAATATGAGCATAAATGTCAAACTAACGAGTTATGACAGAAGAACTCCCTAGGACGCTCATAAGGTCAAAATTTTAACTGTCACCAACTGTGGTTTGAGCGACTGTCAAAAGTAAACCAACCAGTCGATTCTCTTAGTGTGGACGCAATAAACATATTTCATCCTTTCAGAAAGACTAACACTGATGATTTTGACGGCCTCGCAAATGCCCTAAAACTTCGAATAGGCGAGAAGTTCCAGAAAGAATACAGTACAGTTCTAGAAATGGCGTAATACAAAAACTACCAGAATGGAACAAATAAAGGAGGGTGAAATGTTTGAAGTTCTTTGGCGAAGGATATGAACAGACGTCCCGTGAGGCACAAAAGTACTGTTGTTGAGAATGTCGGAAACATCACCAGAGAAACGCGAGAAAAAAACTCGAAAGGAGAGATCTTACGGAATGGAGTTTGGGAGATATTCAAAAGCCCCCTATTAGAGTCTTGCGTATTTCTTCAGTAATTGGCGGCAGCAATCGTCTTTTTTCTAGAACCTGTTTATGGTTCTCTCTTTCACATTGAAATTGACACAGAAACTAATGTAACCATTATGAGTACGGACCTACTAAAGAAATTAAATTTGTAAATTATCTGGACACCACTCTCGCTGATTCTCCAAACTGTGACAGGTAACATGATTAAAATGGGTGTAAAGGCAAAAGGAAAGATCACATTTGGAAATACCAAATACGATCATGTGATTTTCGTTGCTAACCCTTTAAATGCCGCACTATGATCCATGAATAAAATATATAATTAATTCATCAAATTGCATTAGGATACACCCATAATGACTATAAAACAAAAAAAAAATAAAAATTTTTCTTCACTGATTTTTTGGACGTATCAATTTGGAATATTCGCACGTAACGCTATCTTTCCTTTTCTATATCTGCTTCAAGTAAACAACAAAACGCTGTATGATAAATCTAAAATTTTATGCAGTAATAAAGTTTTACTTTATAATTAGGTGTGAAATGACTAAAATTTAAAGAAAACGCAAAAAGAAAATAATTTTAAAATTAGTATAATTTAAAAAAAAATGCAATTCAAAAATGTATAAAAGAAACATAAAAAAATTTTACGCTTCCATTCTCTTTACTACTAATGCAGATAATATAAGTAAATTCAATTTTAAAAATGTAAAATACCTTATCAAAAAATAATAACATATTTTTTTGTTCTTGAGATGGTGCTTCGGATTTCAACCAATAGTGCAAAAATTTTAAAACACACTAAAACACTAATTTCTTTTAATATTTTTTTAGATTTTTTTTTGATATTGTGGGAAGTATACATGGAGTTTTTTCTGGATGCAAATCACATGTTTGCAGTGTTTTTCTGCATACTGTAAAATGCCCTTATCATGTAAGAACGAAATGTGCAGCTGAATTTTTGCAGATTTTCACTGATGACCACAGGGTGCAGGTATAATGTTGATTTCAGGCTTTGTCTGAAACAAATTTAAATTAATTTCTCTTCTAAAATTCTATTGCCCACACATCTCTCCAGGTGTATTCAGCTCAAAATTATTACAAATTATTTCTTCATCAGTAATGCACCCGTTTTCATCAAGAGGCCATTAACAAATATCTATGATAGACTTATTTCAATCATCCGATAAAGAATTTTTTTTTAAATCAACATTGTCTATAGTTAGAAATTTCTTCGATCGCACCATCTACAATGTTGTTCCATACATCTATACAAGTTCTTACTGAAATGGTCTCGAAAATTTGCAGAGCACAGAAAGAAAATCAAGCGCGTGACTTGATGTCACTCCCTCCCACATGTTCCCTCTACATAAAGAAAACTTAAGACCTCTTAAGTTTTAAGAGGACTTTAAGTTTAAGAACTTAAGAAAACTTAACCCTCTACATAAAGAAAAATAAATAAATAAATCCTTGTGAAGCACACATTCATTGCTAACAGAAGAAACAAGTAGCTATCTGAGCTCAAATCAGAGGAATGCAGCACTAACTCTTCACCCTCCTTCTGATAAAGGGGTAAACTATAAGACAGTTTCCCCCTTAAAACCCCTTCCCAGTCTTTCACCCTTCAAAAATAAATAACATATCGGTTGTGCCTTTGATAGACTTATGTTCAGCAGATATAAGCACTTACTGAATGCATCAAAATCTAATAAAACAACACATACATATGATCCCCCCCCCCCATCGTTACATGCGAATGTTCCTTTTTTGGAACATTGCACTTTTTTCCAAAATTGAGAAAAGCTACCGTGCTATTTTTGAATTTACTTTATTATCTCGTTAAATTTATCCTTTAGAAATTCAATAGGTGAATTTCTGGGTGAATTTGAATTTATTTGAATTTCATAGAATTTTTCTTCTTGTGTACTGTGAAAATTGTAAAAAAAGTCGAATTTACAAATTTTCTGGGGTGAAATTTTTACGTTTGAAAATTATTTAGTATATAAAAAGATCAAACACACTTTCAGTAATAAGCAATATTTTTTTCAAACTGACACATATGACAGTATATTAAAAAAAAATATTAAACCTGATGTTCCAAAAAAGGACCATTGGCATGTTAAAGGTTGCTAATAATACTTCAGGTGTGGACTTGACACATTCGCACTCTCTCCACTCTTTGGTGCCTAATGAAGGTTTGACATCCTCGCGAATCAGCGCAAAGTACAGGGTGGTCATAATTAAACTGCAAGTGTTAAAGGGGTCCCAGCAAACACACACCTTCTGGCGGAGTACCTTGCCAGTGCCTTTCTGCCATCATGTACAGCGCCGGCCAGGCACTGCAAAAAGTAACCGAATCGTACCAAAAATGGTCGCCCGAGAAGTACCTTGCCAGAAGCCCGGGAAGGCAGCGGCACTCTGCTGGCATACTGCATGTGCCGGCCGTTACTCACAATAAAGGCACTGGCCCATGAAGTTTATAATGCCCAAAATGAAACGGCCGGGTGCCGGCTATTATTAAAAATAAAGGCACTGGCCTGGTGCTTTAACAGTGACTAAAATATAATGGCACGGTACCGGATTAGTGCCTATTTACAGTAACGCTGCCATAACTAAAATATGAGCCAGTGGCGGATCCGGGGTAGGGGGGCTTATTCATCAACCCATTCCAAAAAACAAAAAAAAGACATTGCTTAAGGGTAACATTTAATGATAAAAAAAACTAGATACATTAAAAATTAAAAACAACAGCAAAATCCATTAGTACATGATTTGCAAATTATGTTCGCCCAACATTAGTGAATTGTGTGCAGTTTTCACAAACTGCAATTTTCTTACAAATTTTCATTTTCAAAAAATATTTTTTTTATGAGAGAGGATATAACACATGTCAAAACCTACATAAAATCATTTATAAACAGTTTAATTTCAATATCTCATAATTAAAGAGATTTTATAAATGAGTTATAATACTTTACGGTTGATATATGTATGTATATATAATATATATATATATGTATATATTAGTCAAAATCATATAGGATATAATAAATAAAGTTGCACTATATATATATATATATATATATATACATATATATATATATATACATATATATATATATATATGGTTACACATAACTTTAGAGTAACATTTTGCTTTATTGTACATTTTGTTTTGATCCAATGATTTTTTTGATGTTAGCTATTCTGAAAAGACATTTCTATATACCTGTTGTACCTATATGACTCAAATTTTTTGAAGGAAAATACTTTTATACACTATAATATGCAATGAGATTTTGTATATTAAAAACAGTGTAAGTAAAAATTTACCTGTTATTTTCTAATTAATCCAGGGCATTATCCCAGTTAAATCCAAATCCAAGGCATGCAAATGTGAACTAACAAAAATCTCACCGTTGAAATAGTGTTATTAAAGTAACTATTCTTAACGATGAGATCTTGTTAGTCTGGAACAGTATTTAAATACCAATTAAACACTTTGGAAAGATGTAAATCCATGAAACCGCTAAAACTTTAAACCCTTGAGATCCCAAAAAAGAGTACTTTTTCACAATCACAGTTCACAAAATGGCATTCGAGAGGGGTTGCCATTTCCGTTGGAATGTAATTCGCCAATTTTCAAAATATCACTGAAGCAGAAAATAGCTTGGCGACAGACTCTATGGGGGAGTTGTCGGAGGTGGATTAAGAAAACATTCTCTCGGCCGTTTACCTGACGTATAGTGTAATTAATAAAATCCTTGAGTTATGCTGAAGACTTAAAACAGGAAAACAACTCGAATTCTGAGGAGCTACATTTATTGGAGGTATCATCCAAACAGTCTTAAAGGAAACGACTTCAATTACGTACAGTACATTGCATTAGTAGAAAATAACACCAAGGATATATCTAATCGTTCCGGCCACACGGCATGCCGGAGTTCCATAAAAAACGAACACAACCTCCTCTGACGGAGAGCAATCAAGAAGTCTACTTAAATCTTCCTACAAAACTGCCAGCTGTTTACAGGTTGGCGAGTAAAATATGAGCACTCATAAGCCACTGCCCCACGTGACAACCACCGTCCGGTAGGCGTAAACAATATAAAAATTTGAAGCAAACGGATTAAATGATTAACGCCAAGACAGAAGTGCCAGAATTTGGCGAATGCCAATACATAAGCCTACAACCCCGTGAGAACAGCAAAGGCGTGCGACCGGGAGGCACCAAGAATTTACACAGCATATGCTAAAGCGAAATTAATTTAGAATAAAAACCGCAAACGCGAAGTGTTTGTGTGAAGTGTAGAATACGAAATTTTGATTTTGAAAAGACGAAACATAGGAACATTATTTTAAGACGTGAAAAATATGTGAACTTCGTCACAGACCCTCCTCACCAAACCACTAATATTTAACTTCGCGTTTGATAAACATTTACTGCCAAATAAAAAGATAACAGCTCGATTTTTGGAGAATAGAAATATAGAATAAAGTAAATATAATTCCTAAATGAGCCCCATTGCGTACATTCTATTTTTGACTATTACATGAAAATACTGGCTCATTATCAAAATAACTACAGGAGCTTAACGAAGAAAAAGTCTGCAAATATGTTTTTCAGGAAAATTTTAGCAAAATTGTAAAAAATTAATATAAATTATAAAAATTTTAAGAATAAAATTCACCTCGTACTTCACCCCACTATGTACAGAATTGTACCCCAATTCTGTACATAGTGGGGGTTTCACTGTCGCTGTAGTAAACATTTTTATAGCATACTGAACTCGTTTGTATTATTTTAGTTTTTAGTACTAAAATATTTGAAGGCACAATATGAACTTCTCCCCTTACACCCCTCCCTCAAAAAAAAGAAAAAAATCTTAGCAGTGACCCTTGCCTTTGGGTGCCCGGAACTTATATCCCCTAACACTTCTACACAGTATGAATATGAAACAATATTATTTAATTAAAATAACGAAATTTTATGCCAACACTACGAAATATATTTAGGCCTATTACTGCCAAATAGTGCACGTCCGGTACATTTTAAGCAGTACCACGCCGTTAACTTTTCTGTGCATGTCATAGACACATGGCAGTTCGCCGTTACTAGTTATGTACTGGCGAATATGCACTTTTCAGACACTTGCACTCCAGTGACTTCCAGACGAAGGCAATCTACCTTGCTCCGGGTAGACGGCACTTTGCCAGCACGACGGGTACCCGGCCGGCATTTTGCGGGCAGTAGTGTGTTTGCTGGGGTTCTGGAGCCCTACCACGATAGTCTCGGGAAATAATCGGTAGCGGATAAATCAACCTTCTCGCACATATGACGTCACATTTCGACAGAGCACTTAAAAGTGCCACCACGATAATGTCGTAATGTTTACGATACCGTAAATACTGTCGAGAAATCCGCTGTTGTTTTACGACACCATCAACAAGTGTGAGAACCGTTTCCCGCTATCGACTATCTTCATCTCGGATTGCAGCTCGTGTTATTTTTGTTTTGTTTGATCGTTTTAACTTTTTAAAAAATGTCACGATTATTGGTTTTAGCGCTTGCACAACAAGACGATGCAAGAAGGGTTCCTAGGAATCGAATTTCGATTCCTAGATGTAAATCATTTGATTTAAGCGAGGAAGATTTCATTAGAAATTTCCGCTTAAACAAACAATAGGCACTTCGGCTGATTGAAGAACTTAAGCCTTTTCTCGAGGCTAAAACAACAAGAAAGACAGCCCTCAACACAGAAATAAAATTTTGAAATGATGAAGTTAAATTTTTTATTATCACTTTTTAAATGTATGGTTATTCACTTAGTTTCCATTTATTAAACATGCACTGTTAAGGAAAATATGCTTAAATTACTAATTCAAAGCAACACTTATTATTATTACACAGTTCATTTTATATGCCATGAAAAAGAAAAAAATGTTATATCACCTTTAACAAATTAGTGTCTCCATAGAAGATACTTAAGGATGAATAATTTTTATACTATCACTGAGCTAGCAAACCTTCTTTTATATAATCTTTCTTCTTTAAATAGTTACAAATAACAGCATCTGTGTTTCAAGGTGTAACATCCTAAAATTTTGTCTGTCAAATTGTATGTAATTAATATTCCATCTTTGGGCTGTATATCAGTGTTGTAGTCCTAAGAAAAAAAGTGGGGGGACGCTCATTTTTCACGAAATTTAACCTACACTTATCGGATTCATTAATTGTAATTATTCCTTAAACAACCAATAAAACTAATTTAACTATCATTTGTTTATTAATTAATTAAATTGAACTCATTGCTAAATTATTGATTACTTGTTAATAATCTAAAATAAATCTTTTGGATCAACCGTGTAAGCTACTTAATTTGTTGTTGCAAGCATGTAATCGGATTTGTGTGCTTGGATCGAAACCCTCTTAAAATCCTCGTCAAAAGAACAGCACAAGGGGGAGTGGTGCCCTCCGTTGGGGTTTTTGTAAGGGGTCCTAACCCGTATTCACGCTAAGTTTCGGAGAAAACCACAGAAAACTCCGAACTGTTACGGACGCGCCATCGGAGCTACTTAATTTTTTCCATTTACATTTGTCAACAATCCAATGTTATTGTTGTTATTGTAAACACGTATAGCGGATTTGTGTGCTTGGCTCGAAGCCCGGTTATAAATCCTCGTCAGAAACACAACACAAGAGGGGGTGCCCTCCGTGGAGGTCTTTCTAAGTGGTCCTAACCTGTATCTTGGCAAAGTTTCGGAGAGAACCACGGAAAACTCCGAACGGTTAGATCGACAGACGCGCAATGGGACCCGAACCCGGGACCTTCACACTTAGCCCGTCTACCATTTCTAGTTTTCTAACCACTGTGCCAAGGTGAGGCAACAATCCAATGTCCTAACCCGTATTTGGGCAAAGTTTCGGAGAGAACCACGGAAAACTCCGAACGGTTAGATCGAGGGACGCGCAATGGGACCCGAACCCTCGACCTTCACACTTAGCCTGTCTACCATTTCTAGTTTTATAACCACCGTGCCATAGTGAGGCAACAATCCAATGTCAAAGTGACAGATTTTCTTTTGGATTGGTACGTGACTATTCGCTACCCCGATTTTTGTCACTTTTTCGGAAAGACATTTTTTTACCAAGAGTGCGTTCGGAAAGATTATAATCTGTTCTATTCTCATGGATATGTTTTCACTACTGAAGTGTTTAAGAAACCCTTTCAATCCCATTTGTAAAGTCGATTCAAACACTCAAAAGTTTCCTTTTGATTTTTATACCGATGTACTTGCTCTCGCGCGAACAACAAAAAAAAAAAATTATTTCTTCACAGAATTAAAAAAAAAAACCTTGTAAATGAGCGTCCCCCCTGAGAATAAAATGTGGGGGGACGTATGGGCTGAAGTGAAAGAGTAGGGGGACGGCGTACCCCCGCGTCCCCCTTCGACTACACCACTGCTGTATATTGTTCAGAAATTGGTTTCAAAGTATAATTGTTTTGGTGTATTTTTTTAACATGCATTTCAAGCGCCGATCCACGCGCTCACGTGGATCGGATATCGGAATGAATGCTCTACTTTGATTGGATGATTTCTGTCGATTACGATACTCCCGGAACAGTCGAAAAAATTCTCGCTTCCTTCAGACGTGACTATGGTGGTAGGGCAAAACTGGGGGTCGCGGCTATTTATCCGATGATTTCATTATCCGATAGCGGGAACTATCCGCTACCGATTATTTCCCGAGACTATCGTGGTAGGGTTCCTGGAGAGAAAACTACCTAGAATATTCCAGTAAAATTTGGCATCTACACGTTTCAGAACATGCGCAAGTCAAATATGCAAAAAAAAATCGTCATTTTCTCCCGATAGATGGCGCTGTACCGTATTTCAAAGCTCACCGGTGGCATATACAACTTCCAAAACCCAAGCAGGCATGTTGTTGACGATAGACAGAGCATAGTGACATTCTAAGAGGCATATAAACAATATAAAACATTATTTACAGTTTATCAAAATTCCATACAATTCGCTTCAGTAATTTTTACAATAACATGTAATCAAAAATTAGCGTAAATTAAGATCACAAATTAAACAATTGATAAAGACGCTTTGGAAAACAATTAAACCATTATTTATTCTCATTGACACTCATTGGACCTCTTCTTAATGATTTCATACGCCGGTATTCTTTCAGAGTAGCTGAATAATTGCTACCATTCTGATAGAATATCATCAGTAACAATGCACGCTCCTTCTTATTCAGAGTCATAATTGACCATTACTCAATGTGGTCTTGTTTTTACAATGTTCGATGGGCTTAAAATTTGCATATATGTTGTCCATAAGCATTGAAACGCGATATAGCGCCATCTATCGGGTGAAAATGGCAATTTTTGTTATTGCATATTTGACTTGCGCATGTTCTGAAGCGTGTAGATACCAAGTTTCACTGAAATATTCCTGGTAGTTTTTTCTCCAGCACCCCTTGAACACTTGCAGTTTAATTATGGCCACCCTGTACATGATGATGCGATACAATGAGCTGCTTATGCCTTTGAGACAGTGAAGTAGGCAAAAGGGCAAATGCAAAGATCGTGTCGATGAGAATTATAAGAGGACCGTCGATTTTTGCCTAGTCTGCATTTACTCGCTGCCGTGTCAGCAGTTGCTGTGGTAGCAGGCATGTTGTTGATTTGCTAGCACAGGAATCTGCTCAAGCTTTTACAGCAGGTTCTTGTTTAGTGAAGTACCGAATGTGGAGTTCCAATGTCCCTTGGCTGTTGTTGGTCATTCCAGTTCTTGTCATCTCCTATATCCTTGTGCTGTTGATTGAGACGCCCGTCACTGTTTGTCGTTATTAGACAACTAATGTGTCGATGAATAGAGCTAACCCAGTCAGCGTACCCAGATTGGCAGTGTTAGCCTTCCAGTTAAAGAGGTTAATCCAGAATTTGCAGTTGAACTTTTCCTTGTTAGCACCAGAGTGCTATTAATTTCAACCTTGCTTTTTGTGTAGACACGATTTTGGTACAATTTTCGTGTCGAGTCACTTTTGAAATGTGGCCTTTTTTTATAAATATATTTCGAGTATAGCTGGAAAACACCTGGCTTATTTATTAAAACTACATTTACACACTTATTTATTAAAACTATTTATTCACACACTTATTTATTAAAACTACATCAATTAGCAACCCAAAATTAATAAAAATGTAATGGAATGCTTTACTTACATGTTTTCCAAATCGCCATTTTAATTCTAAATTACGATTGCCACATAAATACAAAAAATCGTCGTGGTAGCTCCATATGTTTAATGATCGCCACCTTGGCGAGAGTCGGGGCGTTAAAGTAGGAATCAACCCAGAACGAGAAACACGGCACACTCATGGATTATGACGGACATTCAAAACAATATTTAAACCGGTGAAGTATAGTTGTAATATACTTGGCAACGATGTTAAAATAGTTTTAGTAGGCGATTTTAAGATAGATTCCGATTCCAAAGGTGGGTTCTATGAAACAAGGAAGAAAAATACGGCTCAGTCATGAATAATGATACACTTTCCAACTTAATGGAATAAGGAAGAAAAATAGGGACGACGCATAAATTATGATACGCTTTTAATATACAGCACTTTGGTGCGTATTTAAAATCTAAAAGTGTTGCAGATTTTCTTTCTTTTTCTTTTTAGTTATTCTATTTTAGTTCATCAATAAGGACTTTGTTGTTTGAGAGTCATTTGAATTGTGACTAAGCCCAATCAATAGGGACTGATTAATAATCGAACTGGACTTTTGAAATCTCATAAACTTAACTCGGATCATAAAAGAATGAGCTTCGCTCACTCAGAAGAAATAGATTTTAGAATAAGCCAGAATATAGATTCAGAAATAAGCCATTCTACCTATTCAACGAATAATAACCTAAACTTAACCCTAGCACCGAGAAATAATTTTGAGAACAGTACAAGCAAGCAACAAATTTCGATTTGGATAGTTCTAATACAAGTATGAAAGCCATTTTGTAAGAAGAGTACTTATGGTAGTAACACTTGTGGGTTTGTCGAAGAATACTGTTCCAGTAAGAGTAACCAATGTGACTTACATGCTGAAAGTCATAAAGAAAAATAAAGAGTTGACGTAATGTGTTCCTGTTACCCGCATCAATTAAAATAACAGTTCCAGAGTTGCCAACTGCTCCGGAGCTTAATTAACCACATTTTGTAAATAGCAAATTTGTTTTAACACATGTTTTCGAAAAGGTAGTACGCATAATGGAGGAAATTATCCTGTAATTTAAGCCAAAAATTAATGTTAACAAACGTGGTTAATTATATACCGGAGCAGTTGGCAACTGTGAATACCCTCTAGATATAGAAAGCCTTGTACGTGGAGCTTTGATTGAATTGAAGCGACATCACTAGATCCTTTTATATGACGTCATCACACTTTTACTCTCCCAAAGTATTTCTATTTTAAATTTTCGGTGAATTTTCTCACTCATAAAACTTTTTAATGATTTAAGATTAAAAAAATAATTTTACGACAAATGACAATGTTTGACCATCACTGATTGTATAATATGATACAGAAATAGATCACAATGAATTACTTTGTATCAGCAAAGTATTTTAATTTTTATCTTTAATTTAGGATATTATCTAATATTTGTAGCATCCACCAGAAATTTTAAATAGTTTTACTTTTTATAGATAAAACTGTTATGACGTCATTTAAGAAGATCAAGTGACGATGTCAAAGGTTCAGTTTTGAGGCCTTCTATATTTAGAAGGTGTTGCAACTGTTCAGATTTAGAACAGCTAATTTATTTGAATGTCTGGCAAAGAAGCTATTATTATTTTACTATGTGACCTGTAACGTTTGCTTATATCTACATCGGTATTACGAAATATCCGTGACTGACAAGAGAGACAGGTTGCGGTGCTGAGATTTTGGTCACACCCTTTTGCCCTCTAAGAGCCATGTGACCTCGTGGGGTGCCCGAGTCCGAGATCTTAGTGCGAGATAGCAGTAGAAAGATGGCCACACCTCCTTGGTCTCTTAGAGGAAAAAAAGGGTGTGACCAAAATGTAAGCACCGCACCTTGTCTCTCGTCAAACACGAAATAGTGTTAGTATAATCTCAGGAATTTACCCGACCAATAGAAATTTAGAATTACCGTAAAAGTTCTCTAAATTTTGCAGAAGCTGTCAAAACACCGGCTTACCCTAGTCTCAGTTTAGGTTTGAACACACTCACTGATAATCCGTTAGCCGTGACTATATTGTGTTGCGCGTTTAAAAGCGACCTTTCGATTGTTCTGAGAAGCCTATTTTTCATGTCTGTTTGTGAATTTTTCATTGCGTATGCTGAGTTTTGATCGAGAATAATACTGAGTTTTTACAATGTGGAAGGATTTTATTCTATGACAAATACAGTATTTCCGGAATTTTTTCTGTGAACTGTGTATTGAAGACTGAACGTCGAATTTCTCTCAGTATTTAAATCTTAATAAAAATTTGTGTTTCGTTACTGTTTACTAGAACTTTCCACATACACTGGACTTCAAACTACAAATTTTTATTTATTTTAAGTATACGATAAGATTTTGATCTTTGCGTTTGAGGGACTTTTTTCTGATAAAAACATGTAACCGGTCTCTGATTTGTATAATTATATTAGAAAAGATTGTGCATAACATTACTCGGAACTCATTTTTGGACTATTTATTTCACTAACTTGAAAAGAACATTTTGAGTAATACAGTTAATTCGTTAAACGCTGTCCATTTGTCTACTCTTTGCTTGCGGATCACGTAAAAGCACATTTTTATTGGCAACAAATTTTAAAGTTCTATTCTCATAATAAAAATATACATTGTTAAGTGGGCAATTTAATTTCGCGTACCTTTAAATGTAACTCGTTCTGTGCAGTAAAAATTTTTGTATAAAATTTCCTTCACTGGAAAAAATTGTTTGAACTAACATTTTTCTACAATTTTTAATTTTTATGCAAGTAAATAGCTGACACAACTTATTTTAGAGCGCGTGTAGCTAATATTGAGGGGCAAGGTACTTCAGTCCCCAGAAGAGCTATGCCAAAAGAGCTTTAGATGCCATAGAGCTTTATAATTATACCATATAATACTTGTTTATGCATGACCGGCAAGGCAATGCTAATTGCAAGCCTTGTGAACTTGACAAACTCCCTGGTAATTGGTTCGCACCTCAACGAGATAGCATCTCAATTTCTTTCTAAATGTAATTAAACGGGTCTTTAATTGTGGTTGTTTATACACATCGCACAATAATAATACATTTTTTTAATTTTACTATTGTGAGTTGACTGCTGGTGGAAAAGCTCGGAAGAACATTTCCCGCCTAGCGCTCTAGCATTTATAAATGAAAGTTTTACGTGTCCGGCAATCAATAACACTCAAATTAAGCCTCATGCATCATAAAAAATTTACTTTTTTAGAGCGTAATTTCACCTGTTAAAGAATATCAAATAAAAATGCTATATTCTCAATAATCCATTTTCACGATAGCTCTCGAACTCAGAGTATCACTGAGAGTGTATGACTACATGTTTTGATCTTGAACAATTTTATCTGCTAAGGACTTTGATATAGGATGGTCATCGACGTATATTGTAGGCTACACCAAATTTGCCTGTAACATAGCTCTCTGAGTCGTAGTTATAGATTACTTTCTGTCATGTGTGCTTCATTAGTAAATTGCATCATGACTCGTCGCTATACGTCACTAGAGGATTCTCATGTAGCTAATCATTAAAAGGGGATTGGGTATTTTCTTTTGAGATTCTGATGCTATTTCGGCCGTCCGCTGCTAGTTGATGATCGTTATATATTCAAGTCCGTACAGATGCAAAAATAGGACGTTTTGTAAACTTCCGAGTTAACTTTAAATTTGCGGTATAATATCTTTCATTTTATAGTGTACCAGCTGAAGTGCCCATCCTTGGAGGGTTAGAATGTAATGCACATTTCTCAAACGCATTAATTTTACTCACATTGTAGCACTACAAAGATTCGAATTAGCATATCGGCAAAAGTATCGAAGGCAAAGATAGAAATTACGTGTATTGTGAAAATGATACCGGTTAGACAGTAACTAAGCCCGGCGTAAAATTGTCGGCAGAGGTAATTTTATTTTTGAAAATTAACGTTTTATGTTACTGGAGTGAGCTTTTTAAGTCTTCAGGCCATTCCTCACCTGTAACTGAATTTTATGTTATTCACTGTAGATATTTTAATATTATGCATCAATAAAATGTTGCACATAATTTTACAATATCTAAACAAGCGAATAAACATAAAAAATTCGATGAAATTTGCTGAAGTTGAATGCCAGCTAGTATATTACCTCCACATGCCTTAAAGAAATCTTCCCTTAAAAAAAGGTAACAATGCAATTTTTGCAGTTAGAAAATATATGCATACTTTTCAAAACATTTAGACATTTACTGTTTCAGTCGGTGCTGATAATGCTACAAAATTTTATTCCAATCTTTTAAACAGTTTTTAATGAATAGTTGCCAACGTTTACGGAATGTAACTAACCACTTTTTGAAAACAGAAAATTAACCCCCCCCTTAAAAACCGTGGAGTGGTTTAGACCAAAAGCGGGCTTGCGGGACTACTGCTGTCTCAGAAGTTCACTTCCCCTCTCCAACAGGTGCACTCGCCTCCTCTCCCAGTAATCATTTGTTAGGTAAAAGGGGGAATGCAACGCTTCCTACATATAGAAAGCCTTACAACTCCTACGTCACCAACCTCTGACGCCATCATTTGGCCTACATTTAAAAGTTTATTTTCACAAAATAAATTTATTAAAAATTTCTTGTAAATACTAGAAATATTAGAAAATATCTTATATTAAACATTAAAATTAAAATATCTTTCTCATACAAAATTATTCAGTATGATCTATTTCCTTATCACATTATCTAATGAGTTATGGTTAAAAACTGCCATTTGTCGTAAAATTATATTTTTTGTCTCAAATTATTAAAATATTGCCAATCATGTGTAAATTCACCAGAAATTTTTAAAACCTTTATTTTGTCACAATCAAACTTTTAAATTTAGGCCAAATGATGACGTCAAAGCTTGGTGACGTAGCAGTTGTAAGGCTTTCTACATCTAGGAGGTGTTGGGGAATGCACCAACTTCTAAAGATAAGAAAATAGATCCGTAAACAGGAGGGGGTGTTTGAAAAACCGCATATCAACGATATGGGGTGAAAATACGAAATTTTCTAAAATGTCTTGCCGGAATATGAGCAAATATATAAACCCATGGAGCTGGGCTCAAAAGGATAATACATATTTACTGTGCTTTAAGCTTCAATCCCTTTTGGTTCATTTTATCCATTAAATTTCCTATCCATCGCTTTCGAGGAAGAGACGTGAAGAAATCGTTCACGCTCACGATAGTATTAAAATGTGTGCTGGATTTGCTTATCTTAATTTTATAAATAATGGGTTATTTTTCAGAAATGGAAATTAATTGAAAGAAAATATGACGCCTTCAAATATCTTTCAAATTCAAATTCTCAGTTGTGTGCGTACCGAGAAAATCTAATTAATTATTTTTGAAAAATAGATAAAAATAAAATGTTATAGGAAAATCTGCGTAAAATGAAATACGCTTTTGTGTTACTCCATCAATTATTTTAGAGAACTCTTGCTTAAAAGTAAGCGTTATTTAATTTTAATTTTCTATTATTAAGTCCACCTTCATTATTTCTGAAATTCATTATTTACGTATCGATGAAAATTTAGTTGTCTGTATTAGTTGACTTACTAGTTTAACTACCGATTAATAGAGTCAGTAATAATAAAAAGTAATCTTTTGATAAAACACCTATATAAAAAATTCATACACTGTGAACTAAAAGATTGTAATTTGGATGTATTTGTCATTGCTTCACTTAAAACACAAGATAATATTTACTTTTGCGCGAATATTTTTCTTAAATATTAAATTACAAAAGCAGTCAAATGGTGTAGTTTAGCTATATTATAATAACTTTATTTTCCTCATTATTTTACAATGAGTCTCGCAGTAGCCAAGTCACTAAGCTTCATTACCGTAAGAACACAGAAAGGGAATCAGCACTGGCTTGGCCAGTGATTGGGAGGGCGACCTTCTTTCTCGGTTTGGTCGATTTAGGACAATGCACACTAATTTGAGTTGGTTCACGTAAAATTTGTTCGTCTCTTCAATATCCCCCCTGTTCAAACAGAACTTCTGGAAGTAATGATTTCAGGTGCTAGCTCTCTCATCAACAATTGGTTCAAAATTAAGAGACCTTCGAGGATAGTCTGCTTTCCTCCCACTAATTCTGATTAAAATGGAAGCTGTTCCCTTTCGCCTTTCGCCGCTTTCTAAGGAGGATCTGGCAAACTTCCGCGGTAGCCATCCAGAAGGCATTTGAAAAAGCAACAATAACATTTTTAAATGTCGAAGAAAATGTATGCTTTCATTTCACTTGAGATTGATTGAATGTATTTCTTGTCAAGCCGTAAGATTCCATATAATGGTACAAGACTCAATATGTTTTCAGTGAGCTGTTCTTGTTACCGAATGCGAAAGTGTTTTTTTTAACCCACGAGAGAGAAAATCCTGAAGTATTGTCTATAGTTATGATTTTTACACAACATAAAAAAATTCCTTGGGAGTAATATATAAAATCCTATTATAACTAATAGAGTACGTAAAAACTAAGTGATCTTGTCGCAAGTGAAACGCAAGCTTCTATGTCTTGAAGTAGAAAAATTCAAAGAACCAAGCAACCTCATCAACAGACTTCATAAAAAAAACTATTATGATAGTTTGGCGAAATTTTCACGTTATTTGTGACCCATAGTATTTTGATTCCAGACTTAATGCCAGTAATTCGAACCGAAAGCAATTTTAGTAGAAACGTAGTAAACTTAACGTTGCGATACATACAAAAAACTTCGCTACATCTGTAATAAAAGGGAAGCTCTAAAAATTCCTGAGAAGAATTTTCATCTTATGATTCTTCAGACAAGCTTATTTTTTATAAACTTAAGATAATTTACTGCACGAAATTAAGATTACTTTCGTGACCATAAACGTCAAATATGTTTGAATTTTGCCTAAATTTAAATGAGAACATTAACAAAATTTAATCTCAGTTGAGAGAGTCAAGTATAATGTTAGTTGTAATGTTTGAACTTTATAGTGTTAACGTCTTATTATTGCTTAGTAGTATTGAAATCTACACCCACACAAAAAAAGCTTTGGAGTAATAGTCAAATTTCCTGTTTTAGTTTTGTGAACAATTAATTAGTTTCTGCAAAAACACAAAATTGAATGAAATTTTGGATGCCATTGTTATATATGACGTGATTCACTTTTTTGGAGAATAATTATTTTAAATATGAAACAGATATTACAAATTTGACTTATGCTCGAATTTTTTTTGTGATAAGGGATATATACTAAGAATCCAAAATACAGGGTGAGTCTGAAAAATTGGCCAAAACTTTATGGGGTGATAGAGCACATCTGCACGAGCAAATTTCGTCATAGAAAGCTACGGGAGGAACTCAAACTGCGAGCGGCTAAGTGTCGCTGAACATGAAAACTTGAACTCAGGAAGGTGGCGATATTAATGGTATGAAAAGGTCGGCCTTCGCATCGCATCTAAAGGCATTTTCTTTTGTGGATCGCCTAGAGGATGGCTGGTTATAAGGTGGCATTCCCGTCCTGCCCTCCCCTCACTAGCTTTCTGTCCGCCGCACCGTACACCAAATGCATATCCGCCATTTTGTGGTTCGTATAACCAGCCATCCTCTCGGCGATCTACGAAAAACATGCGAGGACCGAACTTTTTATATCATTTATAACGCCAACTTTCGGCTTTCATGTTCAACGCATCACCATAGGTGCCAAGTATTACGGAATATAAACAACCACTTTTCTTTAGACGTAAATTTTTTGAATTTTTAACCAAAACCATTCACCACCTCAGGCCTTTAATTTAGAAATTTTTCTGCATACTAAATAGGAAATTACATCTCACAGAAATTGGTTAATTATATTCGGTAGCACTTGCATTGCTGCCAACTCTTCCGATTTTATCGGAAGATTTTCCACCACTAATTTTTACTAAACAATTCAAACTTAAAATAAGTAAAAATTTTTAATGCAAAATAAAACTGCTTAAAAATTGTGGTGGAAAATCTTACGATAAAATCGGAAAAGTTGGCAGCTATGCACTTGGTAACTATGGAGGTTACCTAAACATAGCTGCCAGCTCTTCCGATTTTCTCAAAAAATTTCCACTCTAATTTAATACTGAGCAATTTAAGTTTAAAATATGTGCAAATGTTGAACATAAACTAGAACGGCTCAAAATCATCTGATAAATCAGAAAAGTCAGCATCTGTGTATGAACAGTTGCCTTTAAAGTACTTTAGAATTTTTCATAGATTTTCCGGTTTCGTTAAAATTGAGTAAATGTTTGTTCCGTTCCTGAAAAATGGCATTATAATAGCATAACTGCCAACTCTTCCAATTTTATCGGAAGATTTTTCACCACAATTTTTAAGCAGCTTTATTTTGTATTAAAAATTTTTACTTATTTTAAGCTTGAATTGTTTAGTAAAAATTAGTGGTGAAGAATCTTCCGATAAACTCGGAAGAGTTGGCAGCTATTTAATAGAATGAGCTTTTTAATTTATGTTATTGGGAAGTTGATTATAACTATAGCTACCAAAATTGCTTTACATATTTCATAGAGTATGCGATTTTATGAAAATCGTTAAAATGCTTGTTCTCACACGGCTTTAAAGCGGCTTAAGACATTAAAATAAAATTAAGAACATGATCAGCAACGACTGAAAAAATAAATGTCGGGATGTTGTAAAAAGTATGGATATATTTTATAACTTTGCAAAAATTGCATTGTTACCTTTTTTAAGGGGAGATTACTTTAAGGAGTGTGGAGGTAATATATTAGCTGGCTATTTAACTTAAGCAAATTTCATCGAATTTTGAATGTTTATTTCCTTTTATATATAGTGTAAAATTATGTGCAACATTTTATTGATGCATAATATTAAAATATCTACAGTGAATAACATAAAATTCAGTTACAGGTGAGGAATGACCTCAAGACTTTAAAAGCTCACTCCACTAATATAAAACGCCAATTTTCAAAAATGAAATTACCTCTGTCGACAATTTTACGCGGCGCTTAGTTACTCTCTAACCCGTATTATTTTCTCAATACACGGAATTTCTATCTTTGCTTTCGATACTTTTGCCGATATGCTAATTCAAATCTTTGCACTGCTTCAATGTGATGAAAGTTCATGCTTTTGAGAAATCCGCACTACATTCTAACCCGCCAATGACAGGCACTTCAGCTGGTACACTATAAAATAAAAGAGATTATACTAGAAATTTAAAATTAACTCGCAAGTTTCCAAAACGTCCCATTTTAGCAGCTGTACGGACTTGAATATAGGACGATCATCGACTGGCGGCGGATGGCCGAAATAGCATCGGAATCTCAAAAGAAAATACCCAATCCCCTTTTAATGATTAGGTACATGAGAATCCTCTAGTGACGTATAGAGACGAGGTATGATGCAATTTACTAATGAAGCACACATGCACTGAAAGTAAACTTAATGATTACGACTCAGAGCGCTATGTTATAGGCAAATTTGATTTAGCCTACAGTATACGTCGATGACCATCCTATATGAAAGTCCGTTAGCATATAAAAATGCTCAACATCAAAACATGTAGCCATACACTCTCAATGATACTCTGAGTTCGAGAGCTATCGTGAAAATGGATTATTGCGAATATAGCATTTTTATTTGATATTCTTTAATACGCGAAATTACGCCCTAAAAAAGTGAATTTTTTCTGATGAATGTGGCTTAATTTGAGTGTTATTTATTGCCGGCCACGTAAAACTTTCATTTACAAATGCTAGACCGCTGGGCGGGAAACGTTCTTCCAAGCTTTTCCACCAGTAGTCAACTCACAACAGTAAAATAAAAAATATGTATTATTATTGTGCGATGTGTATAAACAACCACAATTCAAGACCCGTTTCCTGACATTTAGAAAGAAATTGAGATGCGATCGCGTTGAAGTAAAAATTTACTAGCAATATGTTTGTCAAGTTCACAAGGCTTGCAATTAGCACTGCCTTGCCGGTCAAGTATAAACAAATTAATCGTGCAATTGTAAATATATTTAGGCATAGCTCTTCTGAGGAAAACACAACGGTCGCAGTGAAGTACCTTGCTCTTCAGTATTAGCTACACGCGCTATAAAATAAGTTGTGTCAGATGTTTACTCACATAAAAATTAAACATTACAGAAAAATGTTAGTTCAAACAATTGATTCCAGGAAAGGAAAGTTTATACAAAAAAGTTTTTACTGCACAGGCCGAGTTACATTCAAAGGTAGGAGAACTTGCCTTGCCCACTTAACAATGTGTACTTTCATTATGAAAATAGAACTTTAGTATTGGTTGCCAATAAAAATGTGCTTTTACGTGATCCGCAAGCAAAGAGTAGACAAATAGACAACGTTTAACGAATTAACTGTATTACAGAAAACGTTCTTTTCAGATCACTTTTCAAGTTAGTGAAATAAAAAGTCCAAAAATGAGTTCCAAGCAAAATTATGCGCAATCTTCTCTAATATACATATACAAATCAGTGACCCGGTCATCAGTAGATCGTGTTATGCGAGGTCATCTCAGTTTTACTTTCACAAAGTATATCTATTTTACATTTGTGGTGAACTTTCACACACATAAAAGTTTTTAATGATTTAAGATAAAAAAAAAATTAATTTTACGACAAATGACAATTTTTGAGTATCGCTAATTGTATAATGATACAGAAGTAGATCACAATGAATTATTTTGTATCAGAAAGATATATTAATTTTTATCTTTAATGTAAGATATTGTCTAACATTAGTAGCATCTACCAGAACTTTTAAATAGTTTTACTTTTTGAAGATACAACTGTGACGGCGCCTAAGCTTAAGTTGTTGGGGCTTCTACATCTAGAAGCTGTTGAGTTGGATCTACCGGATTGATCATCGACTAACGGCTTTCGAATAGTGCCGACCTCTCAAAGGAAAATACTCTAGATCCCCTTTCAATGATTACCTAACTAAGCGTCTTCCAGCGACACACAGCGACGAATCATTATGCAATCTACTTCTGACGCACACATACACACAACATAAACTGAATGATTAAGACTCACAGAGCTATGTTATAGGCAAATTTCGTGTAGCCTATTTAGGGTACGTCGATGATCGTCCGATATAAAAGACCGTAAGAGATGAAAATGTTGAACATCGAAGCATGTTGTGACACGCATTGAATGATACTCCGAGGTCGAGAACTATAGTGAAAATGGGTTATAGCGGATATAAAATTTTTATTTGATATCCTATAACGGGCTGCAAAAGTGAATTTTTTGCGAATAACGCTTGATTTGAGTGTTAACATATTGCTTTCCGGTCACGTAAAACTTTCATAAACAAATGCTAGAGCGCGGGGCCGGAATTTTGCTGCCGAGCTTTTCCGCCAACAGCCAACTCACAATAGTAAAACAAAAAATGTATTATTATAGTGCGGTGTATAAACAACCATAAGTAAAGACTCGTTTTCTTACATTTAGAAATTGAGATTCGTCATTGCTGTGGTGTGTTCTTTCGTTTTCGGTGGTGTCAAGTACGCAAGGCTTGCAAGTAGCACGTCCTTGCTGGTCTAACATAAACAAGTTTTTTGCTGACTAATTCTGAGACGCCGTAATAATTAGAGACGCACTTCTAGGGAAAACAGACCGCTCGCAAAGAACTATTTTTCTCTTCAAAATTAGCTACTTTCACTCTTGAATGAAGTGTCAGCTGTTTATGTTTATAAAAATTAAAAAACTAAGAAAATCATTAATTCAAACAATTAATTTCATGTAAAGGAAGTTTATATAAAAAAAATTTATTACACAGATAGAGCTACATCCAATGGTAGGCGAACTTACCCTGCCAATTTAGCAATATATACTCTGATTATGAGGATGGAACTTTAGTATTAGTTGCCGATAAAAACGCGCTTTTATGTGACCCGCAAGCAAAGTGTAGACAAGTAGACAACTTTTAACGAATTTACTGTTTTCTATAAAACAGTATAAATGTTCTTATTTTTATATCATTTTTGAAGATGTTATTCACATAAAAAGTTCAAAAATGAGGTCCAAGTAAGAGAATGCAGCATTTTTTCTAATATGATAATGCATTTCAGAGCTTGGTTACATGTTTTTAACAGAAAAATTCCTCATACGCACAGGTCAGAATGTTATCGCATATTTAAAATAATTAAAAACTGGCTTCTTATGATATTTGAGTAAAAGTCTGCATAAAGTCCACCGGCATATAGTGGCGAAAAACTCTGCTCGGTTTTCAGTTTCGTAGTCAGTGCATGTGAAAAGTTCTACTCATCAGTCACATCCAGCAGTCGACAGGAAAAATACTAATTTTATTGAATTTTGAATATTGATAGAAATTCGACATCGGTCTTCATACCCATTTCACAGAAATTAACGAGTAATAGCACTTCTGATAACAGCCAACTGTTCAGCCAGGTCGCTTATAAAAGCGCACACACTATAGAGCCCTTAAGGCTCTCACAGCTGGCGGATTGTGAGAAAGCAAGCTCAAAACTGAAATGAGAATGGCGCTAGATTGTGTTTTGATAGCTTTTAGCAAAATTTCTAGAACTGTCACGGTAAGTCTGATTTCAATTTCCTATTGCTCCTGTATATTGATGCCGTAATACTAATTATATTTCGTACTACAAATGCAGGTAAGAAAACATTTCAGGCCTCATAATAAAATGAATAAAAGTAGCTCCTTTCTCAGACATTCAGATGAATTAGGTGTTAAAATGCAGGGTTACCAACTGCTCCGGAACTCAATTAACCACTTTTTCCAACATTAATTTTCGGCTTAAATGACAGTATAATATCAGTAAGTCCACGTTTCCAAAGGCATTTTCGTTCGTGTATCGCCGAGAGGGTGGCTTGTTATACGAACCACGAATTTATTTTCGACCCGGAATGAGTCCCATCGGAAACGGTCCCGGTAAAGTATCTGTGTCTCACTGCATACCTCACAAATCTTCCGGATTTTCCACCACAATCTTTAAACAGTTTTATTTCAGACTAGCTGCGTACCCGTTCTCCGCCCGGTAGGGAACGAAACTTTTTCTTACATATATAATTTGAATTGATTCCAGTGATTTGGAATCTCAAAATAAGCAAAATGATTTGACACTTGGCGTAAAGTTTCTCATTCGTTATTCGTAAAGTTAGTATAAGTACTGACCTGAGACCATTGTTAGTATTATGATAAAAACTATGTCGGTGTCATTCCCGATCAGAAAAAGAAAAGCGTGACGGTTTGCAGCGAAAATTCCTAACTTTCAAAATGTCTCATTTCTACATCATACTCTTTTTTAGATTTAAGTTATACCACCTTAGATACTACATGATGTGGCGAACCGTTTTATTTTATAGTTAAATAGTTGTGTACCCGCTCTTCGCAAGGCAAGAAAAGAACATTTTCCCAAAATGTGATCATGACTACTTGTGACAAAACAGAATCTCCAAGAAAAAAAGTTCAGTTACAGTCTTTTCTGTTGAAACTACCGCGGAATATATTAACGTGACGTAGAATTACTTAATGTTTAGTTAGCTGTGAAGTAAGATGGTTGTTGTAAGAGGAATAGAACACTTAGTTTCACGAAATATTTATTAATGCGTTATATTGTGCTTTGATAATTATTGCCCTAGATATCTACTAACTATTACTTATACTATCTTTTATTGATACCAATACAATATATTTTCGTTTTCCAGTCGTTAATACTTAATTTAAAGAAACGGCTTAGATATTTGCCACGAATGTAGTCTTTGGTGACTTTTGCAATTTACGCATTAGTATAAACGATAATCATTTCACTTTATGATTGCCACTAAAACAGCTCTCCATACATTTGTATGCTTAATTATTGTCAGATTGGCCTATTTAGCACCAGGACCCTATTATCTCACTGGCAAATCGGGACTTTGCCCAGTGCCTCCGGTTCGAAATGGTCCCCAATTTCAAATGTTGTTCTGAAATATTCTTTTTTATAAACATATTTTATGAAAAATAAAACAAATTTCATAGATGGAGGCCCCAAAATTCATCAATGCCCGGGGTCCCTGTTTGGTATAATCAGGCCCTGTTTAGCACCGCAAAATATTTCTTGCGATTCGAAAACGTATCCCGTTTAAAATCTCAATTGAAAATAATGCTGGATAATTCACTGGTGAAAAAACAGCATTCAATTATTTTTCTAGCAACGTAAAATAAATTATGGAATTATTTCATGCCTGGTGTATGTTTTGCTTGTGGGTTCGTTATTGTGATCGAGTTTCGAAAGGGGTTTTAAACTCGTGACGTCGACGTCATTTCACATGTGAAAACTCTGTTATTTTAAAGTAATTTTATTTTTTTTTTCAGCTGGCAATTTTAATCATTGTTACTGTTTCCAAGACAACCAAACCGCAAGATATGCCGAAATTTTTAAGCATTTAAGCAGCTGCGATTGAAATGAAAATCCTTCTTCACTTAAAAATTCGTAAAAATTCTCCTAATTTATATTTTTCCTCCGTTCTTCTTTTAAAAGTGGGCGAATTGTGTGCTCCGTCTTTTGCCTAAATATAAAAAAGTTATGACAGATAGAATTCAAGATGCAGCAGTTTTAAAAATATTTTACGAAAGTCAGCGTGAAATTTAATTTGATTTGAAAAATTCCCAAAAATCTGCAAATTATGTTACACAGTCCGAACGAACAGTTTTTAAAAGAAAATTTTCTCCTCTATACGATGCTGTAAATATCGTTTTCTTGCGAGTGCAATTACTGGCGTTATTATGTATTACGCAAGAAAAATCGCTAAAAATCGGACAAAACATAAAATAAAACATTTTCTAATTCGAATTTCGAAAAAATCGCTTCGAGGTGTGTCGAGACCCGTCTTGGAGAATTTCCGTACAAAATTTGGTAGGTCTACGATCACCCGTTTCGGAGCTACGCGAGACACAGACAGACAGACAGACAGACAGACGGACAGTTTGCACTCTGTTTTATTTATATAGATTAAAAAATTATGACTGATAGTAAACGCATAATATCAAGTAATAATTTGTGTTGGAAAATATTCGAATAAAATCGGAAGAGTTGGCAGCTACATCACTGGCATCACCGCATCGCATCAACACCTCCTAGATATAGAAGACCTGAGGACAGAACATTTTACGTCATCACTAGGTCTTTTAAGATGACGTCATCACAGTTTTACTTTCACAAAGTAAAACTATTTAAAATTTCTGGAGAATAATACAAATTTTAGATATCTTAAATTGAAGATAAAAATTTAAATATATTTCATAAAAAATAATTTCTGATCTATTTCTATATCATATAATTAGTGATAGTTAAAATTTCCTATCTGTCGGAAAATTAAATTGTCTATTAAATCATTAAAATGTTTCATGAGGGAATAAAGTCACCACAAGCTTTGAATAGTTTTACTTACTGAAAATAAATGTGGGATGACGCCATTTTAGAGGACCTAGTGATGACGTAAAAGTTTCTGTTCTCAGGCATTGTATATCTAGGAGGTGTTGTTGGTATACGAAGTGCATATCCGCGATTTCGCGCTTCTCGGGAGCACAAACCTTTTCATATCCCATTTATAATGGTACCTTTCGGCGTTCAAGATTCCATGTTTAACGCCACCTAGCGGCTCGCTATTTGCATTTCTCCCATACTTTCTACTATGAAGTTAACTCGTGCAGATGCCTACTATCACCCCATAAAATTTTGGCCACTTTTTAAAAATCACCCGGTGTTTTCCAGAACTGAGGTTAAATACTTACAAAGTAAGGCTATGAAAATTGAATAACGTTTGCAAAGTTTTGCGACTGATAGTGTTAATGCTAAAATTTCAGCGTCTCGGAAATAGAACGCTGATGTAGTTGCGAACTGCTCTAAATATAACTAACCACTTTTTTTACAAGAAATTTTTTGCTTAGATCACAGCAAAACTTCGCGTTTCAAGATGTGAATTGGCGGATATTTAGATAAAATACTTTCAAAAGTTAACTGATCACAAGTCGTGGTTAATTCCGCAGCAGTTGGAAAGTCTGGACGCTACTAACAAAACAGTTTATGCTTCAATCTTAAGAGAATAGTATTTCATTTTAATAGTTCTCAAATACAGCTGGCAGAAATGTCACATGCTAATATTTGATTTTCTATTCAAGACATTTGTTTTTAAATTTCAGCAGATGTCTCTCTTGAATTAAACAAAACAGCACATTTTCATACCAATTCGAAACTGCTTTAGAAAAAAATCTCAATTTTAAATATTAGACTACTTTTGGCACTGACACAACAGCAGTAATTTGTCACTGTCCCAAAATAATTGCGAAATTGAAAAATTATCACTCTTTGGGGGAAGAGAAAGCGTAACATGACACCAATGATCAAAATGATAAATTTATTTCACGAAAATATTTATTTATGCAAAAGAAGGATACTATCAGCATCAGAGGAGCGTCTCTTTTATTTTATTTTGTCATTTTCCGCAAATACAAATATAAACACCTAGGATATTATTTCTTTAAAGTACAAAATCAAGTATAATTTGAGATACTCAAACAATTTTCGACTGCTGTATTTATAACGTATCAACCCAGAAATAAATCTAAAAGTTTTTAGATATCTTAGTTCATGTATAACGTTATTTACGGTTGGTTAATGATATTTTTGAGGAAGAATGTCAATAGATTTTAAGCACATATAAAATTATGATTGGTAATCTAACATAATAAAAGTAGATTTTATTAACGAAAATGTTCTTGTGATAGAAAAATTCAAGGTACGTACATAAATTAAAAAATTTCTGACATTATTTCATGGTTTTCGTTTATCCTTTCTAAAATACAGTGATCGTATAAAGTATTACATATGAATATTGGTTCTGTTTATTTATTTGTGTGATTATGGCAACGCTACGGTGATCTGTCAAGGATAGGGGGGGGTGCCTTGGGTAGGAGGACTTTCTAAGGGGTTCTAACGCGTATTCACGTTATATCCGGAAAAAACCTACCAAAACTCCAGACAGTTAGATCTACAGCCACGTGATGGGACCCGAACTCTTCACACTTCGTCCGTCTACCATTTTCAATGGCATAACCCTGTGCCATGGTGAGGCGCTATAAATATTGGTAATTGTATACCTTAAAGGAATAGTGTTCACAGAAACTTACTTATACTGACTTTTATCGTAATTTTTACAACAAATTATATTCTATTACACATATTTGAAGTTACATTTCCGAAACGTGGATATTAATATACAAAAATAAAAGCATTAAAACACAAAACAGGAACTTGTATTTTAGATGTTCACCAAATTTGATGCTGGAAAAATGCACGCATTTATTACGTTCAGAAAGGTGCTAAGGCAAACCTACAGGAGGCATAGCTGCCAACTATTCCGGAATACCATTAACCACTTTTTTTTTAACAGGAGGATTGGGCTTAAAACCTAGCAGAAATTTTGAATTTGACTGGAAAGCTGGTTACTGTTTTGAAAAAAATACTTCTAGAAATTTACTGTTCGCCAAAAGTGGTTAATGATATTCCGGAATAGTTGGCAGCTATGAGGAGGGGTATCTCTGAAAGGGGGGATGCCATGGACATTTTAAGGTGTTCTAACACATATTCACTTTGGACCTGGAGAAAACCACCCAAAACGATCATTATATCGACCTTCGCGTCATCGCAGTTCAGCCGTCTACCATGTTCAGTATCTCATCCACTCTAAGATGGTGGAGCTGGTGTTCTTTCAGAATAAATACTGTATCTAGAAATATGAAAATATCATGCTTTAAGCATCACTTTTATTTCTCTTATAAGGTTGTTGAACATATTTACAGTACTGCAAGATGTATCACGTTAGAAAAACGTCATACTGAAAGCTTAATAGAATTGGAAGTTCAACTATTTTTAAGGCTTGATAGTTCTAAGGAACTAAACCTGTTCCACGGGCATTGGTACACAAATTAAAATAAAATAATCACGCCCAGGACTCGAAAAAATAGTGATAGTATCTCATAAGCTGTACTACACGAAGAAATAAAGTAAACACCTGTGACTGTTATGAAACTTCGAGAAAATATAATTAAACATGGAATTGCTGAGTAACACGACACATTTTGAAAAGAATTCCATTTTGAATATTTTTTTTTCGAAGTTTCGAAATTGGATACAGATTTAGCTTTTATAACACTGTGTCGTACTGATTGTGAAGATATATACTAAGAATTTTCATGCCCTTGACATGATTAGTTAATGTGTATTTATCTACCAAAATCACACGACTTTTTACGAACAACATTGTTAAATTCAATAACTTAAATGTTTCCCAAACTCAAACTGTTGCACATACAAACAACTAAATACTCTTTTTCATTTAGACGATTTACTGAAAATAATATCTAAATTTACTATAGTTAAGGATGAGTAAAATTAAATAAATTATTTGAACAATGCATCTAAATGTGTATAGATATATCTGCTTGTCCATAAAAATCATTCGTTAAAATTTACTGATTATTAATTTGTTGTAACATCAAGCCTGCTTTTAATTAATTAGGTGATGCGTAAAATGGAAATAAGCAACATGATATATATTAACTGTCTATTTAACTGGAAATAAAAGGATTCAGAAAGGTTAATTTAGAATGTTTATGAGAAGATCAAAACGGCACTCTAAAGTATCTGAAAGTGGGAGTTTTAATGAAAGCTATCATAAAGTATACTGAAGATATATGGGCTTAATATCTTCATACCATTCTAAATGACATATAAAAGTCATGGTGTAAAATTTTAACCTAATGTTTATTTAAAGTGGTACTAATTATGAAATGTTACTTTTTAACTGTCAGGAACTTATAATCCTATTTCTAATGAAAATATAAATGTTTGCTTATTTCATGGAAAATTAATTTTCAGAATCTAGAAAAATTAATCATATTAAAAATTTCAAGCACAAAGGCCTTCCAAACGCAATTTTTTTTAAGAATTTGTATACGTAAAAATCTTAAAAGTTTGGCAAATTGTCTTATGTAGCAAAAATACATGACAAAAACGAATTAAATAGATTTTTCATCTGAGAAATATGTGCAAAGAATCCTTGCTTCCTACAATCAGAATACAGAGTGTTCATAATTTGTATCCTTATTTAGAGCACTGTACATCGAAAACAACTGGTCAGAATGCTATGATATTTGCAGTTATCACGAAACAATGAGACTACGAAAAAGAGATCTTCTAAGAAAAAATTTGTTCAAAAAGATACCAACAGGTGTCGTTTAAATACATTTTCGTACGAACAAAACAGAGAAATTAGGATTTTTAAACGGAGAGAAAGATGTAGTGGTTGTAAAACAATTTTTCTTAATGACAGCTGCTGCTGCTGCTGATGATGATTATGAAGAGAATTTGCATATCAGAAGCTATAAAATTGTAAAACACTATCTGGTGGTGTGTTTTTGAACTATTTGTTTTTTCAAACATATTTCGCTTCATGGCTTCGGTGTTTCTTGTAAATTTAGTAGCATTACAAATAGTTTTCACTTTACACCCCTCAGAATAAGGAGGCCTTATTTATCAACACTTACGTAAGTTCCTTAAGCTTTTTTAGCTTACTATCGAATTAATGAACTTAAGCACAAAATAGTGATGCTGAAACTACGGTTAAATTGATAAGGAATAACATCCAGTTTCTTCATCCTTACTATGCGAACTTTTTGCTTTAAATTATTTCCCTGGGAAACATTCTAATTTCAGTGTGGAACTAATAAATCTCTTTTTTTTTTCCATTTGATGGTCTCACTCCATCCATCAAGGGAATTCCATAATCGGATTTTGCAAAAAGGAAGTGAATATCCCAACTGATTATTTGATAATGAAATTTTGCCAGCGAAAATGAATAAGGGTTATTGAAATTCCTTTTTCGTTAATTTGAATTGCATATGTTTTCCAATATCACTATTATAAATTAAATACGCTTCTAAAGAAAGTATTACTATTTTTTTGCAATGGAATAGCAAAACGTTTACTTTTCTCAGGTACATCTTTTAGCGAGAATTATTATATTTATTTATAATTTTATATCGATGTGATTTTCTAAGATTAAATAAAAAGGTTATTTAAAGTAATATGTTTATTTTATGAATTTCTACAGGATTTTCGCTTTCATAAACCGTTCTAAATTATCTAGTGCTTCCAAAATGCAGGGTGCTAATAATTCAACTTCCCCTATAAAACAGCATACTGCAGCTGAAGCGGTCCAGCAGATTGCCTTCAAATTTGACCTGTAGACTGCGCACGAGATGTACTCAAGGAAGTTTTTTGAAAAGTTTCTTCAAAAAAAATCTACCAGATGGCGCTTTGTTTGTTTAAATCAGCTCCAAAAATGACCCAAATTAGCTAATAAATTATCAAAAACTGTTCCACAAATATTGTTTGTATATTTTGAATTACAGACTTCATTGTTAAATTTGCTGTTCTTTCATGTGAAACGGCAAATAGTGGACAATTTTTGAGCTCCAGTTATTTCTAAGATTCGCAGTGCGTTACATATACCGCTAATCTTGTTCAAAAAGCTGGTAGTGGGTGTACGTGAAAATAGTCCAGAAAGCTCGAATAAATGAAAATAATACTTTCTTAAACGAATCAAAGAACTAATTCTCAGAAAAATACAGCATTTTAAACACATGCCACAGCGGATCATACAGTATCACAGCAGTAACACAATTCAAATGGCAATATCAATCGCATAGCTCTATCTCAGTATCCGCAGTCTACCACGCACTCACTAGACGGTGAGAGCACCTCCTTATTTATAGATTTCCAAGCTGGACGTGACGTCACATAGATCGGGACGTCATATTTCTGGATTTTTCCAATAACTTCTTTCCTAACTGAGATGCAGCCGCAATTCCACTACTTTCGAGAACTTTCTTTTGGTCACCAAAACTCTCGCCCAGGTAAAGGATTTACATATTAATTTCACTTGTAATAATGCCTGTACAACTCTTTCCAGGAACGCAAATTAATGCGAGAATTCAACATTAAATTTTTGTAACAATACACCAAATCTGGTTACGATCCGCTAAACCGTGTTAGCTATTCATAGGGGAAGTGTTATTACTACTATCCTGTATGTTAATATATATTCAGCATTTTGTAAGCATAATTTTATGTTGCTTGATGAATATTTATGATTCTTACTAGCATATGTATGGTCATTATTATATGAATGTAAGTTCCAGTTTTACTAAAATGCATACCAATTTTTTTTAGTTTTTAATATGAGTTTGATGATTTAAAAAAAAGACAGATTGCAAGTTCTTCCGCAATAGCTTGTGAGGAGTAGAGTTCCTTTACTTTTCTTTTTTTAACTTTTTTTTATGTGCATGCCTTATAATAGTTTTATAGCTTAACTTAAAAAAATATTCATTTCCTACGCAAATCAGAACTGCGTCTATATTTGTCGGTTTACACATTTTAATAGAAAGGGTCGACTTAGGAATGACTGAAATTCCATCAAGGAAGCATTGTTATTTTTAACTTTTTTATCCGTATTAAAAAATATTTTTCTCTGTCTCGTTGTCTATAAATATGCGAGTAAAATTTAACGCTCTGAAAGCACATTTAATGTTCGTTACTCCTACACAATAGTGAACATTTAAAATAAACAAACGTGTATTCTTGAATAACAATAGTTATGACTTTCAGATGTTTTCCTACATTAAGATTGATACAACAGGTTTCTTTTCACATTAACATAAAGGAGTAATTTTCGTTCAATTAATTCTTCAAAAAGCATTTTTACTAAGAACAAAAGGCGATGTATTAGAACAAATAATCCGCGAGTGTTTTTTCCGTAATTCTTTCTCGAATAACGGCATCAAATTAAGGTACTCAGAAAGGAAACATTATCCCCGAAAATGGGTAGCCGGAGGTTTTCAGAAAAAAATTGATTAATCGGCATCTTCACAGCATGTCAAATCTAAAAGTTCATTTTACGTCGAATCGCGTCCTCCTTCCATGCGTTAAATCTTTCAGCCGATGTGCGCTAACCGCATTAGCTTGCATGTGAGAGGAACAGAAAGAAAATTGAGGAATTCAATAACTGATGCGTTAATGAACAATTCACTGAGCCATGAAACAGAACCCTATAACCCTTCTGAATGAGCAGTCAAGGGCTTTAATTAATGGAAAACGGCTTCTTAATTAGTTTAAGATTTACATAATGATAAATTGAAATACTTGCCCAATTCAGTTTATATTACTTTGAATTGTAGGATTTACGATTGGTAATAATAGCTTTGAGAAATTTTTCTTCAAGTTTGCAGAACAAAAATCTTGTGAAAATAACTTTTTTTTTCACTTATCTGTGACATATTTGATGACATTCATTTTTAATTATCATAATATCTTTTCATAAAGCTATTTAACGTTAGATTCGAAGATATATTCGCATAAGCAAATGCCTTTAAAATTATCACATTAAACTGTGTTCTTGAAGTAGTGTTTGATTTTCAAATCAGAATTATTTTTAAATTGTAAGCAAATATTTATTCCATGTATGTGCATGCAAAGATGTAAAAATCTCCTATTATATGCATAGATTTGACAGTATTTAAGATAGATTTTTCATTAAATTTAAATAACTCATTTTTTAAGTGCGTGGCAAAGTACATATTTTAAATAATAAGGATTTACATTAAGATAACTAAAACGCATTTTAGTGATTTATTTTATTTAAAATACTGTTTAAATGTGCTGAATCTATAATCTAAGTCCCCCATATATACAGTGCAATAAAAGGATTTTAATTTCGAGCTCTCATATTAATACATTAAAAATAAATAAGACGAAAATGAAAGAAATATGAATCTTGAATTTTATCTGTTCCTCATATTTTATCAAATAGTTATTAATTATGCACTCATTGCCTGGTAGAAATTTTCTCAATTTGTTCCCAATATTCAGTTTTACAAATGTTGTATTCTATTTCAAGTAGCACCCAGTTAAATATGCTCGATTCTTGAGGCTAAACAATTCCAGTAAACTACCAGAAGGCTAATAAATTATATTTATTTAAATTAGATTTTGAATCATTACAGATCATGCAAGTATAACGTATTCTGAACATCATCCATAGCACACCATGAATATTTACAACCATTTTGCAACTGGACTCGTATATATCTTGCAATAATTGAATGAATATTTAATACTAAATTCGTTTCTAACTCAAGTTTACACCGCGTTACTCCTACACCAAACCTTCTAGTTGCTGAAATAATTAACAGCGCTGAATTTAAAAGTCATTTGCTGATTGCAGTGTACATTTATTTCTTAAATAAGTAATTTTCATGTAGTGAAACTGCTTACTTCTTTTATAAATATCATCATAATACATACGTTTCAGCATTTCATTACCTAAACTTAAAGTTGTGATTTAACTTTGTCCCCATTGCCTTATTATGTTGAAACTTGTCATATATTTTTATGCAACTTCAAGTTAACATTACCGTATTTAAATTTTCAGAATATACTGTCCTTATACATCCGTATCTATTCTGTTCATCTAAAATGTCGTGCTTTCAGTGTCTCTCTTCATCAAATTCATATATAGGGAAAGAATCGCGATCACAGAACCTACGATCAATGCTTAATAGTTTGTAATAGTAAAAAGTTAAATTATATAGCCACCAGAGAAACTCATTTGTTTAAATCTAATCACCTCCCGAAAATTATTCCGAAGAATACATTAATATTATTCTAACAGAAATATGGAAAACGCATTTAATGTCTTGGAGACTAGTTTGAAAATTGTATTTCAGATTTTAGAGGTTTTGAAAGCATCATGTTTTAAGAAATATATTTTTTAAATTATTATTTTCGTAACTCAACTCTAGCGTACAATTGTATGAACATTATAAACTAAATTTCTTCACATTTCACGCACTAGCACTAAGCAGTAAAGCAATGGAAAGCGGCACTGTAAGTAAACGTAATAACTGACACTTTTCATTCACTCACATTTCAGTGATAACATATGTAGAAAAGTATTCAAATACAACTTAACCTCATCAGATCCGACATAAATTTAACAAATGAATCAAATCAAAGAAAATTATCACCATTCTTTTTTTAAAATCGTATTACCGTTAAAATCGGTAATTAACTTACACATATTTTTTTGGAGCAAAAACCTAATTACCTACAATTATTTCAGTGGTATCACCCGTAAATGAAAATTATGAAGAAACGTTTAAAGATAATAAATGATACTTCAGTTATAGAATTTGGGAAAAAATATTCAAAAAATGAGAATAGGAAATTTGACATAAATTCGAATATTTTCTCCAAAACCGTAAACAGAAATAAAATTTAAATCTGTAGAGGGCACGGTTATTTTAACTATCTGCCAGTGAAAGTATCTGTTAAGAATTTTCAGCTTTGCATGAGTTAACCATTAATGCCCAGCGTCTTCTTTTGAGGACAATCGCAAAATTTCTCGTTTGTAAAAGTACATAAGCATTAATTTATTTTCCTTCCTAATATTCCTACCATCGAATAATAAATTTGATCTCCACAAAATACCCAACAAACACACACAGGTTCTCTGAACGTTAATAGACGTTCAGAGAACCTGTGTGTGTTTGCTGGGTTTACTGATATAACAGAGTAAAATACGAATCTTCCACTCATTTATATATATATATATATATATATATATTTTAAGAAATACGTCTTCATATCCCGCAAGTGCCAGAAATTTATTTATCACTGCAAGTAGGCAGGGCTAAATGGGTTAAAATTACTTTATTAATTTTTTGCAAAATCATTAATTAAAGTAAGTGGGATTAATTATGCTACACATTAACCCAGGAGGATAACATCTGATAGAACAATTTAATTTTATTTTAAGAACAAATTATGTTTTTCGTTTTTAAATCTTAAAAAAAATGACTAGACTTCAACTCATTTTTAGGTGCAAATTTTAATGATTTAAATCGAACATTCTTGGGACAGACAAACAAAACATAGAAGCAGAAACCCAAACTATGGTAATTTACCTGATTACCTTATTAAACCTGGTTACACTAATCAAGTCTGCAAAATGTTTGAAAATGAATCTTTGAAAGAAATGTACACACACAAAATTTAATTGAAGCGAGGGATGAGTTAAATGTATTACCAGCGAACTCAAATTCGGATATCTGACAAATCCATAAACGTGCGCATACTCTCGCTTAATCATATCTGATACATATTTAATCTGGTCACCATACTAAGAGATAAATACTATTTGCATAAATTTTATTATCTCCTATTAATCCCTATCCTGAAAGGAAAGTGATAAAAAGTTGCGGTTTGAGGAAATGAGGAGGCCAGTATTCCCGACTTATCTGGAGCAATAACTTTGATGTACGCTAATCACGCTTTGCACGAGGATAATGAATTTTATGTATGAATAACAGAATAGCTTTATTCGTAGTTATTGTGTGCTGAGATACTAGTAAGAGAAAATAATGCTGAAAGGAAAGCAGTAACTTCGAAAATTTTTAAAGAACTCGGGGAAAACCAATCTTCACTTTATCGCAACTTAATGTTAAAGAACTTTTAGCACATCACGTGAACTTCCGTTTTAGGAAAATCTAATATTATATTTCATTTAAAAAATATTGTGTTTGAGTTAATCATAAGAGTTTTAATGTTTTTTCTAATGTTAATGTTTCTTCTACGTACAGCGTAATGTTAAGTAGAACAAAAAACATTTTCAAAAAACTTCTATCTAAGGGCGGATTAAAAGGGGTGGGGGTGAGACTGCCTCCCCCCGCCGTGAAAAAAGAATTAGGGTAAAAGATCCTATTTTACAACCATAAAATGGATGTATATGTCAATCTTCTAACTACCGCCGCCACCGACAAACTAAACATCCCCCCCCCCGACAAAATTGCTTTAATCCGCCGCTGCATCTATCCTATTGCATTAGAAGTGAAAGCAAACCCAGAAAACTTCCGTTAGGCACGCACGATGTACATTTTATGCCCTCTTTAAACTTTTTCTAAAGACCATGACTATAGTGTGAATCTAACGGATTTTTAACCTAGGTTAATCGCATTGGTCGCAAATGTAGAATGAAGGTTCGGATTTTGATGGTAACTTAAATTATGATAGAATCATAGCTGCCAATTTTTACGGAACATAATTAACCAGTTTTTGTAAACAGTAACTTTTAAAAATATTTTTTAAGTAATAACCACCTTACTCTCAGAACTCATAATTTTTTTAATATTTTCTAAGATAAAAGCTACTGTTTACAAAAGTTGGTAATTGTATTCCTGATGAACTGGGAACGTGGTGGACTACACTTCATTTCGAGGTGAACCTGAATTTTTTAACCCTTTCATCACTACTGACAACCGTTGGCGGCGGACGCGAAATATTCTCACTCTACTAGTGGGTACTACCGCCGCCCTATGGCTGCATCCACGAAATGTTCACTAGGTACTACTGCCGAACAGTGGTGGCATCCACGAAACGTTCTCTGAATACTACCGCAGCTTCGCCTAATATCAGCATTCACGGAAAGTTATCTGGGTGTGATTACTATATCTGCCAACAACTCCGGAATATAACTAAGCATTTTTTTGTAAACAGAAATTATTGTATTACAGCAAACTTTTCGAATCTCCATGGATGCTGCTGAAGACGTTTCAGCGGCTTACGCTTTCATACAGTGCAATCACTCATATTGAGATCCCCCACGTATCACGAATTTATAAATGCTGCCAGCTATTACGTACCGGAAGGTTTAAAATTTTGTATAAGGAAGTTTTGTATGAGGAGAAAAATATCTCTGCTTTTTGGAATCTGAGAAATAATGGACAAAACTAATTCATTTATGGCCGACCGATTGTATGGTGGGTAAAGCACCGTACGGGTTCAACTCCCGGCGGCCGGGGTTCGTTCCCGATTGGGCGTGGTTATCATGTCCGTCCCTTCATAGGGGGCGACGTTGGTCCACCTACTAGGTGCCCCCATAATAAAGTGGCCAACACCTTCGGGCCGTTGTAAGAGAAAATGCCTAATCGGCCCGCCCGTTAGAAAAAAAAATCATTTATGCAATAACTGTTTTTCAGAATCAATTATCGTTTGCTGACACGTAATGAACTTTAGAAATATTGAACTACCCCAGACAGCACATAACCTTAAATCAAGCTTGACATTTCTTTGAATTTGACGTATTAATACAAGCTTGACTTTAGCTTGATTTTAGCTTTCGAAAGTGTGCAGTGATGGCGCAATCTGTGAAAGAGAATGGACATTAATTGTCTAGTGTTTCATGCAAGGGGAAGGAATGAATGGGATAAGTCCCTCTGAAGTAAAACACGAGGGGAGTTTTAGTTTTATTTATATCTAATTAACATTAGTAATTCCATTAACTAATTAATTAGCCCTAACAATAAATTGTAATACAATTAACACAATTTAGTTAGTTAATATACTTCACTTTATGGGTGGTTCACCATAGAATTAAAAAAAAAGGTTCTATATTTCCAAATATGGAAATTCTTCAAAATAAAATACAATTATACTACGAAATTGATTTCAAAATCAGTCGTTTGTCTCGATTTTGGCCAGCAGTATTACTCAACATTAATGTTGCGATAGTGAAAGTTTTAAAACGTGTGCTGCTTTTAAGTTTACGTTATGTTTATTTCTCTATTAGTAGAGTCTCTAAATCACACATAACATTATTTTAATTTTGATGCATACCATGCTAAAATAAAAGAAACAAATAACACATCGGCCACTTATCAATCTGGCCAGAAAACGGCGTGATAACCCGTAACAGTCACTTCAAACTTTAGTCATAACAGCCCGTCTCAGAGTGGCGCAACGGTTAGGACGCTTGCCTCCCAACCCAAAGGTCCCGGATTTTATTCTAGCCCCGGACACTTGATGGAAACAGATTAAAATAACTTGAAATTTCAGCGTAGAGGGGAAAATGTGTGGCAAAATAAAATATGTGGAGCGAGTTCACCGACCGGTGCACCGTGCATTTACGATTTTTTTTTGTTTTAGGAAAATTTCATAAGCTTGAAATTAAACTTGCTGTGTCAAGCTTGATTCAAGCTTGAAATGCAAGCTGGGCAAGTGTAAACTAGAACACTTGATTCAAGCTTGCAATAAGCTTACACGCTTGAAATTTTCAAGCTTAATTCAAGTTTATTGACTTGATAAATCAAGCTTCCTGCAAGATTGATGCAAGTTTGCTGTGCTGTCTGGGATAATTTATGTCTTCATCATCGGCTTAGAAATGATGAACTTGAAAAAGCCTCAGGTATGAGTTGAATATTGTTTTTGTTTCTTAACTGTAAATAGATTTTCTCTGTTATTAAGCATTTTAAAATGATTATTTTTTAAAAAGGATTCTTTCAACCACCCATGTCATTAGTATTCGAAGCATTGAACAAATTTGAAAATTCGTATCAAAATCCAATTAGTGAGTTAAAATAAAATGTTGCGTACGTACACTAACAGGTTTACATAAACAGTCAGGAAAACAAACTTTACTCACGCGATATTTAAGTCATGAATTATTTATCATTGATTTTTCGTGCGAAGACGGTTTTTCTTAAAGAATGTCCTGTGGGTATTAACTAATGATTTTAAAACGTTTATGTATAACAGATTGCTGAACTTACCGTATCGCACATTATAAGAAATCGGTGTAAGTTTTTATAAATATACTCCTTTTACAAATTTTAATTATATTTATTACATAGTTATTTAACATGTGCTAGTTAAATGCACTAAAGCGATGCATACTAGGAATTCTTTGTTACTTTGCTATTTATGTAAGAATTTCTGTAGGTGTTGCATAGTGTTGAATTATGAATAATTCATATACAATAAAAGAAAAGTATTGAAAAATGCATCCGTGTTATCAACCTTAATTCTTTCAGATATGCAAACGGTATATTTCTTTATTGCCAGTATCTGTAAATGTACTTTTTTTTATTAAACGAAGTATCGTGAAGGCTGAAATTTTTTCAAATTTACATTTTTTTAGATTTCATGAAACAGTTAATGTTTAACAGGAGATCAAATTTCCGATTTTGTCACGAATGCTTCTGAATTTGAAATATAGGGTATTCATATTCTTTAAACAAGTAATAGAGTAATTGTTAGACGTGTTTAAATAATGTTTCGGAAAATCGTTAAGTTGATATAAATAAAATTTAAATTTTGAAATGCTGAACACAAAGATAACCATTAAAATAAGAAACACGAGAAATTGTTTGTATTAAATTAGTATATTTATAAGACTATTATTAAAGTGATCAGTATCTTATATTGTGCTGATGATATATGAAACACGATAAAAAGCAGAATTAATAGAGAAAGTTTTTCTTTAAATGCTATTTATTTGAATGATTATTTATTCGAATGACAGCGGAGAAGACTGATGCGAACTTAAACATGAACGCTTAAAAAAAAGAACTAAATTCTTTCCGAAGGAACTAAAATAGCTCCGAAGGACTTAAAACCGAGACAAACTTGTCTGGGTTTTAAGTCCTTCGGAGTTATTTTAGTTCCTTCGGAGCGAATTTGCATCATTTGCATAAACATCAGAAACACCTTCAAACCTTTGCTCTCGAAGCCTTTTTCTGCTCGAGCAAACCAGACACTTGAGACGTACTAATCGATCCCAACCAATATCTACGGAACATAAACAACCAGTAATTTTCGACTTAAGCTATTGCAAAACTTCTAAGTTCAACGCGTGAGTTGATTATTTTTTTGAAAAATTGTTCAAAAAGTATACTATCTACAAAAAATTGGTTAGTTATATTATGCAGATGTTGGCAGTTATGGATTTAACGTTCCACATGCAGTGGTGACTGAGAGTCACCTGTGGAGTGCAGAGGGTTAAAAGGGTACCGAAGGTTTGAGAATTCATTATCTTTGCACAAGTAAATTTACCAAGTCGGTTTTTCGAGAATTTCTTATACAAATAGTAAATGACCTTCTTCATGAAAAGATATTTATAAAATTGGGCTTCCTAAAAATTATCATCAACGGATGTAATTCAGTATGTAAATAAAGTAAAAATAGACAGAAAATATGAGTAATACAGAGAGCTTCCAAATGCTCCTGAATATAATTAACCACCTTTTGTTAACAGTAAGTTTTAAAAATATATTTTCCGAAATAATAATGATACCATACGTGTCGAAATCTTGCTATGATTTAAGCCAATAATTGCAGTTTAAAAAAAGTGGTTAATTATATTCCGGAGTATTTGGAAACTCTGCTATAATAAAATATTGTTATTTATGCGCGGTTACTACGTCGGTCAAATTTGTGAATGGTCTCAACGAATTCATGTGAAAGTCAGAGAAAAATTATTCTTTGAAAAAAAAAATTATCTAATTTACACCTCAGTACTTTCAGAAAAATATTTATCAGGGAAATGGGACTTTACTATTTTATTCTTTTGTAGCTTTTTTTTTTTTGCTTTTTTATCATATATATTACTGTGGATAAATGTTCATCTGTGCTTTAGATATTTCATTAAATGAGATGCATTGCTCATTAGAAGAACTACATGGGACACACGAATTCATAGAAGAGAAAACATTGGGACACACGAAAAAGTGTTGTGAAACAAGTTTGACATATTGTTCAAAGCGCAATATTTAAAGTTATTAAATGGAAATAATTATCTTTTATAAGTTTGCAGTTATTTTTATGAATTACAAATAAGAAAAGCAGTTACTTCTGGCAAAGCGTCAATAATTTGTAATATGAAATTTTTAAAAATATAGCACCACTTAATTTTGTTAAACTTTATATAAATTTAATATTACTGTCGATTTATATTCTCAATTTAGATTTCAATTTTTTTCCGCGTTTTGTAACTATTCAAATATTTTTATTAAAATTGAACCTGTATTTTCGAAATACAGTTCCATGCAATATTCAATCTTCTTAACAAAACCTTAGCAAAACAAGAAAGCTTGAATACAATTCGTTCAATAAATTGGATATAAAAAGTTTTCTTTCTGTGCTAACAAAATTGCATTATACATAAAACTGGCAATAAAATATGTGACATCTTTATTACATACTTAACAAGTTTGACATATTGTTAGGACTTTTCTCAATAACAAGTTACTTAGTTTAGTGGAAGTTTGCGAGGTTGTTAAAACACCACTACATTAAAAAAAAAAATGGCGCTTTTGCATTACATAGCTAGTATTATTGTTACATATTATTTCTTTCAAAAACACAAAATTTTAGTTTAGAAATAAATAAATGGTTATCAAGGTTTAGAAACTAAAATAAAGACAATCAATTTCTGAAGCTGAAATTTTTAAGTCGGCTTCTTTGGAGAAATAATTTAATTGTTATTCTTTCACTTGACACAAATTTACCGTGAAAGATGATGCGTTAGGCGAAGATAACAAACTTTTTTTCGGCGAAACTAGTGTTCATATCTTAAATATTGGTAATATGATATATAGTCTAAGGCGTAAGATGAATGAGTTTAACGATAAAATAAAAAGGAAGTTGGTAGGAAAGAGAACTACTGAAGATTTATAATGTTCCATAATTTAAGTGATATTTATTTATTGCTACAAAAACCCTCTCTTAATTAAAAGAAATAACACTAAGTAAAAATTTTTTAAATATTTCATTAAAATCTAGCAAAGCATTTTTTTTTAATTTTGTCTAACATTTTACTGTTAATTTTGTCATAATGTTATAAAAATGAACAATATTTAACACTGAAAATAAGAAAGACTTTAGTTAATAGTCTATATATATATATATATATATAGTCTAATTTCTTTCTTTTAATAAATAAAAGTTTTAACATCATTCAATATCATTTAACATCATTTAACCCCTTAACTGTCGTATTATTTTCAAGAAAACGGCCATAAAAGTGCTTATTTCTTTTATTCCAGAAAATTGTATAAAACAAGTGCATATATAGTATATTTATTCATTTTAAGGTTTTGGACATTTTAAGCACTAGAGAAAAAAAAAATTTAGGAAAAGCCAACATTCAGGGTCATTGTGACTCAATGTGTGTTTTGTAGTAAGCAGGAAATCTTTAAAAATATATGTTTTAAACACTAGAAAGTTTTATTAAACTTACTACGTAAAATAAGTAAACATTTCTAAAATTTTCTTTGAACATAAATTAAAAAAAAAAGTAAGCTAAGATTGCATAATGCATATCACAAATACACGTGTGTTTGAGTACTGCTACCATGTATTTAAAAATAATCTATCTCCGAATTAAGTTAAAAATACTCTGGTATTGTCATCTGTTGTGTAAAATTATATATTACAAAAAAATCCGTGCATCAGAATTGGAACGCTCTTATCTTTCTGGCACATTTTTTTGAACAGTATTGCCCGGAAATTTGACGGGCACGAGAAATAGAGGGAGAAAGCTTAGCCCGTGATTTTGACGGGAGCGAAGATTAAGGGGTTAACATCATTCAATACAATATCAAATTTCAATTATGTTACATCCCATGCACAGTACAGGATCTGTTAAGCAACGAGTCTTCCAAGTTCAGGGAATTTAGTTATCAAATTTCGGATGAGTTTTAGCGGCACTTATTTTTATTTGGAACTATATTGAATGATGAAAGTTTTTTTTTCACTAACGTTGCTCTACTGGCACATTACGACGGGTCCGGGAGGTGACAAATCTGATGACAATTTGTTAAGGGGCACCGAAAGGGCGGCCATCATTACTCCTAACAAGGACAGCACAAACACCCATTCCTAAGTAACGAATCGAACCCCTACTCAAAGCATAGTAAAATGGTATGTGCGCCTCTCCACCAGCTGGGGGACTAATTATTGAGAGTAAAATATAGGGTGGTTATATAATTAAACTTCCCCTATGAACTGTGCTATATAGCTAAAACGGGAGAACGGATTGTAAGCAAAATTGGTATATTGGCTATACATGATATGCGCTCAAGGAATTTCGGGAAAAAATGGTTCAAAAAATGTGCACTACGTTGCGTTTTGCATGAAAAACGGCAACTTTAATAATGGAAATGGCTAATTCAATATATACAAACAATTTTAACATTTATTTAACGGTTTTGGGGCATTTATTCCCTAATTTGGGTAATATTGCAGCTGATTTCACCATGCAAAGTGCCATCTCGTGGACATTTTTAACGAAACGCTCTGAAAAAGTCCCTTTAGCGCATCTCATGTACAATCCATATGCCAAATTTGGTAGCAATCTGCTCACCTGTATCAGCTGCAGAATGCTGTTTGTAGGGGAAGTTTAATTACAACCACCCTGACATAGCTGCCAACTACTACGGAACATAACTAACCACTTTTTAAAATAATACTTTTCGGCTGAAAATATAGCAATATTTTTGAGCGACGCGGTTATCATTTGGGAAAAATTGCTAAAAAAACATACAATTTACAAAAAGTGGTTAATTAAACTCCGTAGTAGTTAGCAGCTATGCCTGGATATAATTTGAAAGCTTTATATCTGTAAAATGACAAATGTTACTTTATTTCAACGACTAGAAATAAACACAAAATATCCTACCTTATTAAACCTGACAGTGATTTTAGAAATGTTATTTCATTACAGTTACTGTCTTTCCTTCATCATTGAATGGCTCATGCCATAGTTCTAAATATAGAAGGTGTGTGATATGCAATTATCTGTTGCAGATGTACGTGTTCTTAAAGATAAACCATTCGAATAATTTAATTGAATGAGCCCAGAAGGCTTATTTAGAGGTTAATTAACCTGAAAGAAGAATTTTGAACAGAACTTCAATTAATGAAATGATATTTTCTCTTGATATAATTATGAAGTCGCAACCAGTGACGTAAATAACATTTTATTTACTCTTTGCGAAAAAGGATTATTCAGCCGGGAAATTTCTCCTTTATTGAACATACTTCATGTAAACAGATTTTTAAAAAAGCTTCATGGGAGAAATAAACTAACTATTATTATTTAATAAACTTGAATATAAAGAATTAGAAAGTGAATTAAGTGTTTGCTATTATATTTGTCTTTAATTGCAGAAACGTCAAATATAATATTCCATGAATGAAGTAATTGACCTTTATTTTTCTATTAGCTGAAATTTCTTGCCCGAGCTCCGACTAAATTATATCGCTCGAGATCGGGCGGCCTTCAATTAAAAGTTCTCAGGCTCAGGCTTAAAAAAATGAGGCCGGATTCATCTCTAGTAGACGAGTCGTAGGGTGATGTTTTATAACCTCAAACCTCTCCCTTAAACCGTTTATCTAACTCAAAAAGAATTTTGAAAATCAGACTTGTAGTTTTAGAATTTAGGGCTGTCGAGTTTTATCTCTCTATCATTTTTGCATAGATTAGTATAGAAGTGCATACTTACTCCATAGGTATAGAAAATTCAGATTGGCGTACGTTTTTCCTCTTACTTCAGGCTTTCGTTGAACATTCACTAACAGACATTACTAACGCAGATCAGGCTATTTATAACCAAATGTCTGAGCTTTAAAGTTGTATTTCAGTTTTTTTTAAACTTGAATATAAACAATTAATAAGAATCAATAACTGAAAACTACGCCTACTAGCTCCGTACTGTCCAACCAGAATTTTTTTAGCATTATGTGCAAGTAGTTTTTAAGGCAACAAATGAGTGATCTCCGAAAATGAAATGTATAAGTATGCTTGATTATTATAATCCGTTTTTTTAACCTTTTTCAAAGAATTCGTTAAGTGGAGGGTGTGGTTTTTTGGCATTTAGTCTCTTCATCTGTTCCCAACTGCCTAATCCTTGTTGAATTTAAAAATTTCGATTGGCCATTTGCTAACACATTGGCAGAGGTGTAGTTGTATCTGCAGGATGGGAATTAGAACTCTTCACATTCATATATGAGCCGCAAGAGCCCTCCACTTAAAAGCATACCTGCCAATTTGTAACGTTTTAACGGAAGATTATCTATCACTATTTTCTAAATGGATCTTTTTTTATAGATTAAAAATTTTGTTTTATTTAAACATTAAATTATATAAAAAAATATAGTAGTGGATAATCTTCCGGAAAAATCGTACAATTAGGCAGTTATGCAACAGATAAATTGTGAAACCAGGTCACTAGAGGTAAAACAGCATACCCTCCACCTACAACGGAATATAATTAACCACTTTTTTAAAACAAGAATTTTAGGCATAAAATATAACAAAATTTTCGCAATGAGCGCTTGGGGTGGTTGCTATTTTGAAAATATACTAATTTAAAAAATTGGATAATTACATTCAGTAGTAGTTGGAGGGTATGAAACAGTATTTCCCAGATACAGAAAGCCTGCGAAAGGAAGCTATTGCATCATCAGTATGTCAACTACAGTGGTAGCAACACAATTATATTTTTACAAAGTAAAACTATTTAAAATTCCTGGTGAATGCTTATAATATTAGACAATATCATAAGTTAAAGATACAAATTGAAATACCATTCTGATGCAAAGTAATTCATAACGACCTATTGCGGCATCGTATCACATATTTAGTGATGGTTAAAAGCTGCCATTTGTCGTAAAATTATATTTTGTATCTTAAAACGTTAAAGTTTTTTAAGAGTGGGTAAATTCACAACTTTTAAATAATTTTACTTCTTGAAAATAAAACTGTCATGACGTCATTTTAGTAGGACTGCTTATGATATACAAGATTCTGTTCCGTGGCTGACGAGAAAGGCAATGCCTCCTACGTATAGAAAGCCTTACAACTCCTACGTCACAAAACTTTGACGTCATCACTAGGCCTACACTTAAAAATTTTATTTTCCCAAAATAAAGCTATTAAAAATTTCTCATGAATTTACCCATGAGTAGCAATATTTTAATTATTTGATTAAAAATATAATTTTACGACAAATGGTTGTTTTTAACCCTGTTTAATTAGATAATATAAGAAGGAAATAGATCATAGTGAATAATTTTGTATTAAAAAAGGTATTTTAATTTTAATGTTTAATTTAAGTTATTTTCTAATATTTCTAGGATTCACTAGAAAGTATAAATAGCTTTACTTTGTGAAATTAAAACTGTGATGACGTCTCTTCCATAGGCCTAGTGATGGCGTCAAAGCTTAGTGATGTAGGTGTTGTAAGTCTTCTATACCTTGGCGGTGTTGGAGAGGCACACTGCGGTGCTGACACATTTGTCACACGCTTTTACCCTCTAAGAACCACGTGACAAAGGGGTTGTGGCCATCCTACATTGGCTATCTGGAACTAAGAAATAACCCCCCCCCCTCAGGCAACACCTCCTAGACAGCGAAGGCCTGAGAACAGAAGCCTTTATGTCATCACTAGGTCTTCTAAGATGACGTCATCACAGCTTTACTTTCACAAAGTAAAACTATTTAACCCTTTGAGGCGCAACCCTTTCCCAATGCTGAAAAAAGGGCAGCCGTTGCCATCGCTCGACTTAACTACCAACAAATGGCGGACGATCGAAATGTTCATCGCGGGCCACAGATCCAGAGACCCTTTTTTGACGGCAGCTGGCTGTGCTCGCGCATAGCCAGCTGCTGTGGATCTGTGGCCCGCGATGAACGTTTCGATTGTCCGCCATCGTGTTGGTAGTTAAGTCGAGCGATGGCAACGACTGCCCTTTTTTCAGCATTGGGCAATCTGTCCAGCCGTTCTCGCGTTCTTCCATTTTTCAGCAGATGTCAGTGCTGTTAAAAAGAATCGTGACCATTTTTTGACGGGAAAGGACGTGCTAAAAAGTAAAGGATTCTCGTGGTGCTATGTCACCCGCAACTATTTTTATAGAAATCAAATCTATTCTTCGTGACTGGCAACAGTCAAAGCGTCAGAGTTTGGTGTTCCCAGAGCAGGATCACTGCGTCTTGAAGGGTTAAAATTTCTAGTGAATGATACAAATTTTAGAAATAAGTTGAAGATAAAAATTAAAATACCTTTCTGATAAAAAATAATTTATTATGATCTATTTCTATATCATATTATCTAATTAGTGATAGTTGAAATTTCCTATTGATTGTAAAATTAATTTTCAATCTTAAATCATTAAAATGTTTTTGCGGGAGTAAATTCACCACAAACTTTGAATACTTTTACTTTGTGAAAATAAATGTGTGATAACGTCATTTTAGTGGACCTAGTGATGGTGTAAATGTTGCTGTTCTCAGGCATTGTATATCTAGGAGGTGTTGCCTCAGGTCACATGGCTCCCAGAGGGCGGAAACGTGTGACAAAAATGTGAACACGGGAGCCGTCTTTCTCGTCAGCCACGTTCTGTTCTCAAGCTTTATGTATCTACGAAGTATTGGATAAAATGGTTTGTCTTTTTTAAAATTTTGAAACGATTCACTGTACCTTTATCTGTGAGAGTTGAATATTTTCATATAATAAGAGCCTGATGGCAACACCTTCAAAAAACAACCTCTGAGATTACCTTGAACAAATATGCCGCTAGTTATTATAAACCAGTGAGGTATTCTTGATGACCACCTTATTATTTGCTTCGCTATATTCTATGTCGGATATTACAGTTAGTAAAAATTGGTTGAGTAAATTCCCTAAAGGTTAGCAATTCTATATATGTAATACAATGATGTTTATTGCTATACCAAAAAATTTTTGCTATACAAGATACATTTTATATGTTTATTAAAATATAATTCTTAAATTATAAAATAGTGCATAATTCGCGTATTCCCATCTTTTTAAAAAATGAGAAGAAACGGGATGCATGTAGATTCCAAAAAAGGTATTTCGCCTAAATAATTATCAGTTCAGAGAGAACAATCATTAATTAACCACCGTTATCACTGTGTACTCCCACTTTCGGTGTTTGGTATGTGGTCTTTAGCTCAACGTTTTAGCAACATGCTGCTAGAATGTAATACATTTTGTTAATTAAAGAACTTCGGGGTGTGAGTAGATGGTGCAAGTTTTCCTTATTTTTAGCGCATAGTTAATAGATTGACACGGAATCTTATGCTTAATTTACTTAGAATAGTAACTACACTGTTAAGTAAAACACCAAAAGTATAATTTCATAGAATTGGTAATAAATGAACGTCACATAGTTTTACATGGCGACTTTACATTAGAATATATATGAAATGTATGAAGAAGAAATAACTTTATTATTTAATTAGTTTTAAATTAACAGTGGATGGTAATTACAAAATTAATAAAACTGAAAAGCAAATAGTATATAATACCCAGGCTTCAGCGTTTATTAACTAATATTAATTAAATTTTAAATTATTTTAAAAGAAGCAGCTATTTTCATAATTTCCCAAGAAATGTCTCGTATTTATACTGAATAATGCATTTTTGAAGAATAAATAACTTTTATGCAAAATTGTCTTAAAAATTGACAGGATATCAAGTAGAAATTCAAGTTATTTAAAGGTAGTTAAATATATTTATTTCATTAATCAAAACAGGAACAGTTTTAAAATACAGTTAGTTCCTGGCCATATTAATGTGACCACAATTCATTTCTTACCCACAAAACCAATTTTGTCGTTGTAATAAAAAATTGTTGGCGATAAAGAATAAGTTGCCACTACTGCAGAACAGCAATTTATTCATAGAACTTTTACTTTAACGGTAGCGTTAATTACTGGGTACCCGGATACCTTTTTGCGAGTGACGTCCCGATTTTAATCATTTCTTATAAAGCCTAAGTAAAATCGCTTTGAATTAACGTTATTTACATTCATATGAACTAAAAATACACTTTTAACCCTTCTTGCGAAAAATCATTGTCGGGTTTTCCATGTGTTATCCTTTCCCATTACTTGATATAATAGGTGCGAAGCGGGGTTGTTGCTATTTTGAAAAAAATATTCAAAATTTTTACTGTTAACAGAAATCGGTTAGTTATGTTCCGTAATACTTGGTAGCTATGCACAATAGCCATATACTAAGGTACACTCACTGTTGTGTCCAGTGTACATACAGATAGTAAAATTATTATTGTAACCAACCTTCCCGATTTCTTCGGGAGATTTCCCACCACTAATTTTTACCTAGCAATTCATGTTTAAAATAACGCCAAAAGTTTAAACAAAACTATAACTGTTTAAAAATTGTGGTGGAAAATCCCCCGAAGAAATCGGGAAGGTTGGCAGCTATGTTATAACACATATACTCACACATAATAATAGGGATCGACCGACACCAGATTTCAACCGATACCCGATACTTTTTTACAAGGGACTGTATACATATAATAATACAAAATTTAACATATCACAGCTGCCAAAGATTTTGCACCACTAATTTTTACATATCAGTTCATGCTTAAAATAAGGCCAAAATTCTAGTGTAAGCTGTTTAACATTGTGGTGGGAAACTCCCGAAAATTTCGAAAAAGTTGGCAGTTATATAGACCACGTTTCCCATCACTTGCATTTGGAGAAATTTTTCTCTGTGTCTACATTTTTTCCGAATGTAAGTGACAGGAAGTTAGGTTCCATGTAAAATTCAATTTTCTATGTTGATATGTATACAGCTCTTCGTAAAAAAGTATCAGTTAAAAAATGGTATCAGTCGATCCCTAAACATTTTACCTCTACCAGAGATGGGCATCATTAACTAAAATGTTAATTGAACTAAACATTCAACTAAAAACTAGGGAAGTTTTGATTGAACACAACTAAATGTTCAACTAAAATAGTTGTTAGTTGAAGGTTCAACTAAACTGTATCAACTAAATTAGTTCTAGTTTACTGCTCGACTAAAACTAATTTAGTTGAGCCGAGTTAGTTGGACCTTACAACTACAACTAGTAGTTTCAGTTGAAGGTTCAACTAACTTGTCTCAACTAAATTAGTTTCAGTTGAAGGTTCAACTAACTTGTCTCAACTAAATTAGTTTTAGTTGGAGGTTCAACTAAAAATAATTTAGTTGAGCAGATTTAGTTGAACCTTACAACTGCAACTAGTAGTTTCAGTTGAAGGTTCAACTAACTTGTCTCAACTAAATTAGTTTTAGTTGGAGGTTCAACTAAAACTAATTTAGTTGAGCAGAGTTAGTTGAACTTCACAACTACAACTAACAGTTTTAGTTGTAATTGTCGAATAAAAACTAATAACTAATAATGCCGACAGATAAAGAAAACTTATCCGCTTTTTACTTGTGAGAGAACAAAGCTGTGTATTCGTGTTCCTTGTTATTACGTTTCTGCATTCTAGTTAACAGTTTGATTGTGTTAAGCCACTTTTTTTTAAGGATTTAGAAGTTATTTAGTTCAAAAAGGAAGTATGATTTTTTAAGCACTTTCCATCAAGGATTTTGGTTTGTCTCTCTCTCCGTCTATCTGTATAATTACTGACGTAAAAATATATTGATTACTAATCGGCTATTTGAAAGAAATTCATAACCATTCTTTGGCTTTGAAGGCTCTGATTACACAATATTTATGGCCACCATTTTCTAAATTTGTTCTCGGCTTCAGTTTATTAATTGGTATCAAGTGCTACCTGGATTTCCTTACTACTGCTTTTCACTTGCTCGATGGATTATCTTGGGATTCCATATTACGTAAGTTAGCTAATCTATATTATATATATACCGCATCCAGGAATCTATTGAAATTTGCATATAGCTTAAATAGATATTTTACTGGAGCACCCAAACACATTACGCTCTACAGGCAAGTAGCGTTTCCCAACCGGTGGGGCGCTCCCCCACCCATAAGGAGGCGGAGAGCGTTTGCAGGGGGAGCGCTAGAAAAACAGTTAAAAGGCAAGTGATAATGCATGTTTAAAAAAAATCATCTCACTTTTTCTTATTTTTACTCCAGAACATATCTATTTCCGTTTAAAATGTTTACTCAAACTTTATTGATAACACTATTGTGTAGAAAAAGCGACTACACTACATGTTCATTGTTGAAGAATGAAAAACTGAATGTATGCTTAAAATTCTGAAGGAGGGGGAGAGGGCGCCACCGTAAATTAGTCTTTCTTGGGAGGGGCAACGTTGAAAGGTTGAGAAACGTTACTTTAAAGCATATTTTAAAAGTATTTGGCTATTTGAAACAAAAAATTTATTTACACCTTAACACGTATTATTTGTTTGTGTGATTATGGCAACTCTACGCAAGGGCGATCTGCCAAGGATGGGGAATCTTGGAGGACTTTCTAAGGGGTTCTAACGCGTATTCACGTTACATCTGGAGAAAACCTACCAAACCTCCAGACCGTTACATCAACAGACAAGCAATGGGACCCGAACCCGGGACCTTCATACTTCGACCATCTACCATTTTCAGTGGCGTAATCACTGTGCCATGGTTAGGCCTTTGTGCCATGGTGAGACCAAAAACATATTATATCAAACTTACTACGTTGTTTTCATATTTTAAAATTATTCATCATGACATATTAATTTATGCCGAATAATGAATTTTCATATTTCTGTAGAGTTTTGCTCTTTTCAGAATATAAATAAAGGGGAAGGTGACAACCCTCACCCTCGGGAACAAGAAAACTGGTCACTTTATAATGAAAAAGTGACCAGTTTTCTTTCCATCTAACATTATTCCTAAATTCATTCTATTCCATTGTCATTTTTCAGGAATCGTACAATTTTCAGTTTCAAAATCTATCAAATAAACTTTGAAGTACGTCGACATCAGTGGCGTAGCCACGGGGAAGGGGTTAGGGGGTTACAACCCCCACCCCGCACCCCCACCCAATGAGGAATTTTGTCATACAAAATGTATTTTCTTCACTCTGTAATCACACACACGTATATGTATGAGTTGCAGTAGTCGTAACCCCCTCCCTCCGTGAACAATTTTCCGCTACGCCACTGGCCGATGCCTATTGTTTAACTGACGACCTGTGACGATATCAATTTTTTTTTCATTCGCTACAGTGATTTATACTTAATGGACAAATATTTATGCATTTTGAAATGGTTTTCGAAAAATCTCAAAATCGAATAACTTTTTTTCTAATTCGACTCCTATATTTTAAGTTCACTAAATTTCATTTCATTCGCTTCAGTCATCTTTACGTGATACGTGAACAAAAAAATTGTCTCGGACAGAACAACAGAATGACAGGCTAACTTTTTTTTATGGTAGTACTGGATTCACAGGTTCCTGAAACGGATAGAAATCGCAAAATTTTTTGATTCCAAGTAAAGGACAGACAAAAGTCTAATTGTTTTTATATAAGTAATATCAAAATTTTCTAAACATGAAATATATATTACTGTGAATTTGGGAGTTCTTCCGTTTCTGAATGGGACGAGAGCTGATGGGTGTATAGAAAGCTTGAGAAACTATCCCAGATGTCAGGACAAAATTTAAAATTTTATTGCTTCTACGAGATCGTTGAACAGTCCGCAAAGCACAATTCACAAACATAACGGTCTACTGAACGGTCAAGAGCATAACGGTTTAGATAACGATCCACTGAATACCACAGTTTTAACAAAGCTCAGAATGACAGCTAATATTTTACATAATGATGCCCAACTCTGCCCCTAAGTACAGATAGATTACAATTAGTTGTTAGTTGTTATTCGAAAACTACAACTAAAACTAATAGTTTTAGTTCAAACTAATAGTTTTAGTTGAAGGTCCAACTAACTCGGCTCAACTAAATCAGTTTTAGTTTTCTGTTCAACTAAAACTAATTTAGTTGAGTCGAGTTAGTTGACTTACAACTAAAACTAATAGTTGTTAGTTGAAGGTTCAACTAGGTTGGCTCAACTAAATAAGTTTTAGTTTTCTGTTCAACTAAAACTAATTTAGTTGAGCAGAGTTAGTTGAACCTTACAACTAACAACTAATAGTTTAGGTGTCATTTACCTCTCAACTAACTAAATTAGTTTTAGTTGTAATTTAGATTTTGCCCAACTCTGATCTCTACTACTACAGATGTCGATATCCGGAATTTAATTTACCACTTCAGCTTCGAAATTTTGACATAGCGTAAGCCAATATTTATAGTTTAAAAAATGTGGTTAATTATATTTCGTAGCAGTTGACAACTCTGCTGCTACTCAAGAACATTCAAGATGGAATTCAGAGAACAATATTTAAAAATTCCATATAAGCTTACGGAAAGGGTGTTAAAAAACATGACTGAGTACAGTGGGAAAGGTTCTTATGCGAGGTACTGCTTTCCACATTTAAACCAAATACATGCCCCGTTTTCTTTTCGAATTCCAAAAGCAGTTAATGCAATTAATAATGTATTATACTTTCACTCAAGAAGGTTATTAATATTGTGTGAGCCCGCTTACACACACACAAAATACAAACGAACAGGCTTGCATAACTTACGATAATTAATTAACTTCTTTTTCATGCTTCACATGCATGAGAATGAAATCAACATGAAAGATAAGAGCAAACATAATGCCATTGTTGATTGACGAACGATTGCGATGCTATTCAACACCTCCTACATAGAGAAAGCCTAACAACTCCAGCTTTGACGATATCATCAGACCTACGTAACACAGTTTTCATTTCACAAAGTAAAACTGTCTAAAATAATGGGTGGATGCTACAAATATTAGAAAATATCTTAAATTAAACATTATTCGTTCTGATCTATTTCCTTGTCATATTATCTAATTAGTCACAGTTAAAAACTGTCATTTGCCTTAAAATTTTATTTTTTAATCCCAAGTTATTCAAATATTGATATTCATGAGTAAATTCAAAAGAAATTTTTAATAGTTTTATTTTGTGTGTAAAAAAAAATAAAATAAATAAAATAAAAACTTTTACAAGTAGGCCGAATCTTGACGTCAAACTTTGATGACGTAGGAGTTGTAAGGCTTTCTATATCTAGGAAGTGTTGTCAAAACCCAAGGCACTCACGGTAATCTCACAGGTACATGGAAATAGTTAACAGGATGAACTAGGTGCCCGTAGTAACGTAGACTATGTTGTGACATTCTGTTGCGATGATAGAGGCTTTCAATAAAGAAGCCGTCCTTTCATGATCCTGTTCAGTTGCCTAAAGGATTGACTCCGTACATCGAAAATTTATCTCTTAAACTAAAGACAACTAAACTATATTTGTGGTTGCTTAAGTTTAAACAGTACATGATAATAATAGATTAAATTACAACTCATTCCCAGATATATAAAATGAAAACGTATTAATTTTTCATTAAAACTTATAGTGATTCTAAATGCTACAAAGAATGCAATTTAAGCTTACATCTACAGTTCCAAACATTATTTACTATTCTCGATAATACTTGTAATACTACTAAGAAACTTTTATACCAGAGATATAAGAGCAATGCACGTTGAGCATTCAGTAAAACTTTTATTAATTCTAAATACTGCAAAGCCTTTTTCTGCACACTCATTTCAAGCATAATCTGGGAAATATGTTCTAGTTTTCAAAACTGCTTGGAACACGTAATATGGAAAAGCTTTCATTTTTGAAACACGAAAGTGCAATATTGCTGTATTTCCAGTTTTCTATATCTTAACATTAAAATCTCTATCAGACATGTTTGTAGCAAAAATAATAATTTCTAGGGATCGACCGATACCATATCACACACAAAAAGTTGTTAATTATATTCCGTAATACTTGGCACCTATGTAATATGTATACAGTCCCTTGTAAAAAAAGTATCAGGTATCGGTTGAAATCTGGTATCAGTCGATCCCTACATAAAAATAATAATTCTTATGTGTGATTATATTTGTTATAATAATAATTTTACCATATGTATGTACACTGGACACAATAGCGAGTAATTCTACTAATAGCAAATAATAATAATAATTATTATTGAGTTATTTATTTTTCGTTTAATTAATTATTTATTATTATTATTTTATTTGAGTATTGCAGTGTTTACTTGATTATAAAACAGATAGAATGTAATGAAGCAAACGGGTAACATAGATATTCGATGTGGGTACCACGGTACCTGGTGTCATTGAAAATACGAGCAGAGTTTGGTCTTTGGAGCTAGGAGTAAGAAAGGAGTGAAACCAAACTATTTGGAGTGATTCCATTCGACTGTCCGATCACTTTTGATCGTAATGTTCTTTTTCGAACCCTTGTCAAAAAACTGCAAGTCCTACACAAATCAAAACCAATACAGTTTGTGTGGCGATGACGTATAATTATACTGAGCTCATTCAGATGCACCATTTAGACACCGGCGCACTTTAAGCTATTTGTATTCATTGGCCGCAATATATTACCACCAAAATTATTAACCAGTCTTCAAGAAGTGATCTGTCGTAAGTATTATCAGTTTCATTAATTTGAAATGAAGAAAATAATTCTAATCATGCTTTTCACGTCAGTTTGATTTAAACTGATTTGATTGTATTATTGATATTGCTTAGGGTAAGGACAACTCTACTATAAAATATATTCTACTAACTCTATAAAAGAGGAATGTTATGCGTGTAGATAAATTGAAGGTAATTCGCATGAGTATTAACATGTTTATTTTCATGTATATCCGAGTTTTATGCTTCTTGCAAAACTTTACTATTTTTTTCAAAAAATGCTACACAATAAACAATGACTGTAAATCATATTTTACAAAAGTAGCTTTTGTATATGCCATTCAAATGTCTGTTTATTAAATAGAATAAGAAAATTTACTAAACTTCAACATCTTAAAAAATTCATTATGAACCGGTGATCAGTACAATCGCACAATTCCATTTGCGACAGTAATCCCTAAACATAAATTGGACTTTTCTATTGCGTTATTTATTATACCTTCTACTATTTTGTCGGATTTGAAGAGTGCACGCTAACCCTATAGTGAACAGTAACTTGCTCTTTATTGAATTGATTTTAATCAAATGCTACCATTTTCTAACTTAAATATAGTCATCTGACAGATTTTTAAAAATGTATCGAACGAAGAATAACCCTTAACTTTTAAATATCATTAAAAAACAGGAAGATTTCTTTGTTCTGAATTATACCCTGAAAATGAAAATTTGGGAAGATGGCTTGAAAATTAGAGCAAATGATAATTTAGCTGTCAAAAACCAGAAAAATATGTCTTTAAAAATGAGAATATCCGTTTTCTAAAAAATGCCAGAAGATAAATTTCAACGTAGTTATAACTAATGAAATATGCCAGATAAAAGTTTTATGCTTTATTTTTCTTAGCTTAACATACGATAGTCAGAGCAATCGTTCTAAACCGGGTTTTAAAGCTCAAATTTTTAACGTGTTCATGTCTTTTTAATGACCTGAAAAAAATATGCATTTGATGATTCTTTTTTTCATTTCAGTTTTCTTCTTTCCCTTAAATAAATAAATGTGCCACTGCCATTTTTTAAAGAATAGTATGCAATTTTGCTCGATATTTTTTTCAAAAGTAAGAAATGCGCATTGTTTTTAAAAAGTATAAAGTGTAGTTTTTGTGTTGTATATAAGGTTAAATAGTCACACAACCACAGATGTGACTTAGATTGTGTCGATACATTATAATTGTACTCAAAATGTGAGAGCAAGAAATTGAATTATAACATACGATTCAGTTTATACATGTAAATTATTTAAACAAAATACTTGTCATATAGAAACAGTTCTGGGTATTCAAAGTTTTTTAACTATATACAATGCATTAAAAGTCTAATACATGATGCTGTTAGAGTTTTTAGCGTTGGAACTTACTGAAACATCCTGGATACAGAAAGCCTAACATCTGCAGCTTTGATTTTGTCATCACCGGGTCTGTTGAACGTAGCCTTCAGAGTTTATATTCGCGAAATAAAACTTTAAAGTTTTATGTGAATTTACTCACCTACAAAACATTTATCAAACTGATCCATAATATAATTAATCTTTATGATTACATACAAACCAAATAATTTACCATGTTGTAAACAGCAACTTTTAGTTTACAATATAGCTGAATTTGGAGTATAGTTTAGTTTAAAATATAGCGGAAGTTTGATAAGTATTCCGCTTGCCATATTGGAAATTAAAAAATATATATACATTATTTCTGAAAAGTAGTTAATTATATTCCGAGGCAGTTGGCAACTCTTGAAATTTTAATCATTCAAGATAGAAAATTTAATTTTATGACAAATGGAAATTGTTGATCATCACTATACTTATAATATTTTAAAGAATAGTATTCTCTCAGAATATTCTCTAATACTATTCTCTCAGAAAGGTATTTTGATTTTTATCTTTAACTTAAGCTGATTTCTAATGTTTGTAGCATTCACCATAAAGTTGAAATAGATTTATTTTGTGAAAGTAAAACTGTGATGTCGTCGGGCATTGCTGAAGAACTTACGATTAGCTCATTTATTTACTATCGCGCAAGGTATTAAAACTGGTTTTTTGATTATGTTCTTTCGCAGTGTATGAAAGTGGTTGACGGAACTCAGTGGTTGAGTCCGTGTTAAAATGAACTGTAACAAGCCTTTAAAAAATTCAGCCTAGCTTTTATTAATGCAGGTTGTCCGAACATATTTAAAAAATTCACAGGAAACCAACAAATTGTTCTATGCATATGCGATTTCACACCATTTGCTTCACAGAATCAAAAATTTATTTTTCCATCTTAAAATAAATTACCTCCAAAATGTGCTCATAGATGGCGCAGCATCTCCAATTTTCAGCAATGAGAGCTGATAGGGATTTTTCGTGAGTTGCAAACAGCATTGATGGTGCGGGAATAATCATTCTAGCTATGGGGATTGCAATTGAGAAAGCGCATGGCGTCGGTTGGTACTTTGAATCAATTCAAAACCCGGAACTACAGTTCAGATAATATTCCGGTGCATGTTTAAGAAAAACCCTCCGAGTCAAAAGAAGATTTTGGCCTGGCATGAAAAGTTTTAGAGACTGCAAACGTTTTAGATAGGGAAAGTAGTAGCAACACCTCCTACATATAGGAAGCCTAACAACTGAAACTTTGACGTCATCACTAGGCCTTCAAGTGATGACGTCATCACAGTTTTACTTTCACAAAGTAAAACTATTTAAAATTTCTGGTGGATGCTACAAATATTAGAAAATATCTTAAATAAAAGATTAAAATTAAAATACCTTTCTCATACAAAATTATTCATTTCGGTCTATTTCCTTATCATATTATCTAATTAGTCATATCTAAAAACTGCCATTTTTCATAAAACTATATTTTTTATCTCAAATTATTAAAACATTGTTATTCATGAGTAAATAGACCAGAAATTTTGTATAGTTTTATTTTGTGAAAATAAAACTTTTAAGTGTAGGCCAAATGATGACGTCAAAGCTTGGTGACGTAGGAGTTGTTAGGCTTTCTTTATCTAGGAGGTGTTGGTAGTAGTCGGCCACGACGATCGGATGGGACTGTACAAGACACGGACATGGATGACTTGAGTACATGGGATGAACTTGAGTAACGTTTAGATGTGGTTCGAGCAACGAATGGTGCTCACATTGAACTTTGGTAATAAAAGGTATTTCTTTCTGCTTAATGAAATGATTATACCTCTCATATTACGTTTGTTTTTCTTACTGTGAAGGTACCGCGTCACCTTTGAACACAGTTTAGAAGTTTTTTTTTACTTTTTTATTTATTTATTTATTATTATTTTAAAAAAAATCGTGAACCTGTGAAGTAGGCATTATTGTGCAAATCACATATTTATACAACAATTCGTTGATTTTCTATGAATTTTTTAAATGTGCTAAGAACTTTTTGGACACCCTGTGTATTTAAAATCCTCATTTATTTAAAGTTCTCAGTTACGTGTGTATATTAAGCTAAATTAGTCTTAAACTGTACATAAATTCTGAAAGTACACTCTGTTGATATCAATGTGAAATATTTATTGTACAGGATGTCCAAAACTGGAGGTACACACTCAGAAAATTAATTACAAATAAAAAGTAAGAAATTCATTTTCTTTTTTATGTTGCATAACGAAAACGTCAATGATTTTTCAATTTTCTATTCCACAATTTCAATGTGTGCACCATTAGTCTCGAACTTTTACGAGAGTCTACACGAAATTTCTAGGCACGTCCTTTGAAGCACAACAAGATCAGCTCTCTGAATGTTGCACCACCGTACTGGAGCTTGGAAATGCGAATTGTTTTAGATGAAAAGGTCCCTTGTCGACAAATGGTTAGAGGAGGGCCGATTTCATGGCTACCTAGGCCTCCATACATAACACCTTTGGACTTATTATGGGGATAAGAGAAAAATATTGGTTTTCAATATCCAGTTCGTGACACCAATTCATAGAAGAGCCGAATTACAGCGACTACTCAGAGTGTTGATCCTGCAATGGATTCATAGAACGTGACTCGAAATCTCTTATAGACTTGAATTATTGAGGAAAACTAAAGGTGTGCACTTTGAAATAGCGAAACAAAACATTCCAAAATATAATACTTTCCTTATGGAACTTAAAACCGTAAGTTAATATCTTTGTTACTTTGTAATTGATTTTCGAAAGTGTAGTCATACTTATGGATCACCATATATCATAATGCATTCGTTTGATTAAACAAAATATACTAAGTATCTTTATTTTAGTTATCTTTGGATACACGGCAGATATAATTTTTTTTTTTTTTTTTTTTTTTTTTACTTTTCCATGTATAAGTATAGTCGCAGAAGCAGACATATATTTTAATATGACATATTTGTTATTACTCTATTAAAATATAAAGTTTATGTTTTGTAATCAGAGATTTGAATAATAATCTTTAAACACCATAATGATTTTTTTCTATTTGAGCAAAAGTCTAATACGCAGATTTGTAATCAACAACAGTTCTAATGGTGTACCTTAGAGCAATAAATAATATTATCAAACTTTTAAAGCACTGTGCAAAGCTATCCGAAAAAAAGGAAGAAAATATATTATTAATTATTTATTCGCTTACTATCGTATGAGTTATTTTCTACACAATGCTCGAATGAAAGTAATTAAACTCTTGTTACAAATGAAACCAATTTCGATTTCTAAATCTGGTTATTAATTTACTTATCACTCCGATCTCTGAATTGTTCGTTGCGTATAATTTATGACTCTGGGAGTTTTATTATCAGTGAATCATTTATTCATTGAAGATATGTGCAGAATGAAGCGGATAGCACGAGAGAAGGGATATGGTAACAGTACTTCAGTAAATTATCCTAATTCAATAACATAAACCTACATTTGAATATTCGAAAATTTTAAGTCCATTGCGCTACCGATTTCGCTTATTGGTTTTTGAAATAGCTATTTTCTCGATGTATTAGTCAAATTATACTAGAATGAGATTTCTTAACGCTGTCTATTTTTCAGAGAGGGATTGTTATAATATGAAAACATCATATTTATGAAATAACTTTGAAATTTCAATGATTTCTTAGGAGTTTGTCCTTTAATTTTTTATCTTAAACTTCTAGTATTGAGCTTCAAAGTAGTACTAAAGTTCTAGAAATGGTTAAAAAGTACCTAAAACAATTTTGTTTAATTTTTCACAGATCTGAAATTTATCACTTGTCTTCTTTTAATTGTTCATAAAGCAATCATTAATGTGAAATTCAAATAATCTTTAAGTTTAGTTAAAGTTTCTGCCTTCATTAAACCAATTCTTCAATTTAAAATAATTATATGTGTGCTGAATGCATTAGATTTTTGTCTCCAATATCTTAAAACAATGCGCATATTTTGTTAGAAAAGTGTGAGCACAAATTGCATATTAAATTACATTTTGGATTTATAAGACTTTTTTAGAATAACAAGTATGCAAATGCAAGATTGTTGGCTATCTTTTTCCATTTTAGAAATTTTTAGACAGTTGAAATACAGGTATGGTATTACGAATGATCACATTGTTAAATTAACATCAACTGAAGACTTATTGAATTTCAAATTAATTTTAAAAACACGTACTAATAAAAGAAAACCATCTGTGAAGTACGCTTTACAGAAATTTCCAAACTAAAAAGCGTCATGTATAATCTAAGATCCAAACACCTATTGAATCCTAAAATACGCATAAAGCATGTAAACAACCAAACACACCTAAACTATACTCATTACCATAGCACTGCGTAGTAGCCTTTAGAATTCCTAAGCGTTTAAGCAAGGATTTATGTATCGTAATGATCATACGACAGACAGGAATGTAGTCAAAATGACTGAGAAAAATGATACTTGAGGTTTATAGTCCATGATATATTAATTTCAGATGAACTGTAGTTCATGCATAATATATCCAAGTATATTTTGCATACTTCGTACTCAGAAATGAGCCGTTATGCAGTAGCATGCGATATTAAACAGTACGGTATGTCTCTTAAAGTAATGTAGAAGTGCTGCTATATTTTTCTATGGGTTTAACTTAAGTAGTATAAAAAACAAAATATACCTTTATAGTTTTCTAAAGTACAACCCTGTTTTAAAAAGCAACCTCAAAACTGAAACGCAAAATTTTTAGGATACATTAAAAAAAAATGCATAAAAAGAGTTAGTCAATTTACATTAAAAAAGTTATAGGACATCAAATTTCACCCCCCCCCCTCTTAGTATTTAATCATTTATATGAGGTATAAATAATAAAATGATAAAACACAAGTAATGAACTTCTGTTTTTCACAAAATAATATTAATCTTTAATATTTATAATTAATTTACTCCAGAATATTTTCCCTGTAAGATTTTACACATTTTTCTGAAACACTGCTTTTTGAGCATTTTGTAGAGAAGTCTGAATTCTTTTCTTTTGTGTTTTTCTTTAGCTTCGGAAAATTTAATTTTTTTTAAAGATATGACATTAATTTTTTGCTCATTAATCTAGGTGTTTTGAAAGTATTTTTTTTCAATACGCTGGTGGATTAAAAATTACAGGATTTCGTTTTTTTTAACTTACAGAATGACTTCTCTCTCTTTACGTGCTCAAAACAAATAACTCTATCATAAAAAGCATTTCTTTTACGGAAGCTGTTTTTTTTCTTTCTGAAAGATGAAACAATAGAAAATGTTAGAATTATTTTTTGTTTCACTTTTTAAAAATGAGTGTACATGCGAACTTTTTTCATTAAAACATGCATTTTATTCAAATGCCTTTATAATCATTTTGATATCTTTTTTATGTAATGTCTTAAAGACTCTTAACAATTGTTTTCTTTTTGTTTGCGGAATTTTTTATCTAAATAATTTTTATTTTAATCATTTTATGTTACACACAAATAACATTCGTTTAAAACGATATGAGCGTGTTTAATGAGTAAGCATCTTGCTTGCTTTACTAATAGAATTAAGTTCACTATTTACAAAAACGTTTGTGCAGTTTGAGTATTTTTTCTACGTATGATGGCTGTATTCGTATTATAGCACAGTTGCCAACTGTTCGGTAGTATCATTGACCAATTTATTTAAAAAATAATTTTTCGTTTAAACTATAGCAAAATTTCTAAAGTTAATGCGAGGGCTGGTTAAAATAAAAAAAAAATGTTTAAAAGAAATTGTTTACGGAAAGCTGTTAATTATATTCCGGAGCTGTTCGCAACTATGTTACAGTACATGATTATTGGACTTATTTATTTTACATGGTTAATTTATTAGGTTGTAACGAAAGTTTCCCGCCACCGCAAACATCGTCAGCACACAGTTCGCGTTGGCGTATTTGCTCATATTTTGTCAAACGATTTTGGGCATTTTAAAGAAAGAGGCTTACTTTATAACACTGTGTTGTGAAATCTGTAAAAAATATAGTTATCATTAAGTAAAAGGTGTCCCAAATGGAACTATCACTCTAGAGGATTAGAACCATCATTTACTTCCATTTGTGTTGCAAAAAGTCAGCTACATAATATCAACAAATTATGAGTACAGCTTTAAGTACTATTGTTGTATCATGTGACACTGTGCAGGTTTGGTACCGAAAGTTCAAAATCAGTTATCTAAGGAGTTAGAAGTTAGTTTTTCAAGCAGATATGGCGGAAAACTTTCGTTACAACATGATATTTTCTATAGATACATTCATGGCTGCCCAATCTTTCGATTTTTTATGTAAGATTTTCCACCACTAATTTTTATTCAGCAGTTTGGCGTTAAGGGATGTCCAAACACTCAAGGTAAAATAAACCTATTAAAAATTGTGGTGAAGATTCTGATAAAGTCGAAAGATTTGGCAGCTATGAATATTGATGTATGTAAAACCGTTTATTTAAGAGTACGATTAGTGGGTATCCGGTACTATATGCCCCTCACGAAAGTAAAGTAACATTATTTTGATTTGCAAGAATTAATTTTTTTCCCCGAAATTAAATGGTTTTAGAGTATGGTTCCGCACTTTTCTACTAGATTACTAGTATGGAGCGAGAGAGTGTTCGGTAATTTTTTTGCAAATAATCATTCCCGAAAATTTGCAAATCATTCGCAAAATTAGACATTCAGAGCTGCCTACATTCCGGAATATAATTAACCATTTCTTGTAAGCAGCAATTTTAGTCTTGGAATAAAGCAAAATTGTTAAGCTGAACGAGTGGCGTGGTCACGCTTTTGAAAACATACTTGCAAAACATGCATGGCCTTTGATAATAAAGAGTAAATTATATAAAAGAAGCATCAGTATTTGTTCATATACTTAAATCTTGTTTTAAAATAATGCTAAACTACTGTGCAATGTAAGACATTTGTAATTAGAATTTATTCGAAGATGTTAAATAATACGTGGGCAGTTCGATGAGTTGGCGCAAAGTCTAAACGGTATCTTCTCTATACTGTCTCACGGCTATATCCAATTTCTTTTGTCCGTGTTCCTTTGGGAAAGTTTTATTGAACCAATTTTTACACCCGAAAGAAACTTGCTCAAGGAATCTCCGAAGATCGTTAGAAAACGGGTATAGCCGTGAGAAGGTAACGAGAAGATATTGTTTAGACTTTGCACGGTCTTGTCGAACTGCCCCGTACACTTAAAGGGAAAAGAGGTTTCTACCCGCAAATTACACTTTATCAAAGAAAAGAAATGTTAACCAATGCTTTAAAATAAAAAAAAAACTAAAAACCTTTCCAGAGATGCCAAGTCTCCCACTTTTTTCGGGAGTTTTCCCACCACAATTTTTAGACAGTTTTATTTTGCATTAAATATTTGGACTTATTTTAAAGATAAGTTTGTAACTAAAAATTAGTGGTGGGAAATCTTCCGATAAAAGCGGGAGACTTGGCATCTCTGCCTCTGAACAAATAGAGGGGAAAAAACGAAATTTTAAAGGGGTTTTTATTAAAAATTGAATATACTTTTCAAACATAAAATAAAATAAATTAAACAGCCAAATTTGACTGGTGTTATCGAAAGTGTATTATGTAACGTGGCTAGTGTACCCTCTATAAAGGTACGGATAACTCAACATACATGCCCGAGATAGGTATCGAACCCGGACCCAAAGAATGGTAGAATGGCTCTTAAGTCACTACACCACCAAAGCGGCAAACTAAGTAAAGTAAGATAATTGGCATTCAGATCTTCAGAAACAAAAACTTTTTTTGATCGTAGTAATTAGAGCATTTTAGTACTTCGATCGTGTCCCAAGTACACAATTTTTAAAATTAATATAATTACAATAAAGAATTTCAAACAATTGAGTTATAAGCTGAAGCGAAGAGCTGATTTTAATTATTAAACCATTAATTTCATTTTTCAAGATACATGCATATCAGTACGGGTGCTGGAGTTTTACTTATCTTACAACCAGCACGCCGTCTAAACTTAATCCAGGTAACTTAGAGCAGGGACTTAAAAATAAGTACGCATTCATAAACTAGGAAACTTTATTAACTAAGAACAGGTATATTTGCTATCGCAGCAGCACTTGCTTATATACCACGGTTATATAGCGCGAGCACGGTTGAGTTGTCTCTGCAGATCCTGACCATCGTCACCACGCCAACGTCACCACGTGCGCATTCTGCTGTGGCTTACGCAATCGGCGGCCAGGCAGGAAATTTGCCCGACACTGCCACCGCAGTACCCCCTTCCCAGTGGGAACGTTACCGCTTCAGGTCTACTTAGTGTACCTGAAATGAACTCTGCGGCCTGATCGGGAAAGTCGTACAGGTGTTGCTGGGACAGGCAAAGCTTTTGTGCTTGATTCCTGTTTCGGCTCAGACAGCTCTCTGCTGAGCAACGGTGGCTGCTGTTCTTGCACAATATACGCTGGTTTCAACCTGTCGATAGAGACGAAAATGTCCTTGTTATCTTTTCGGACAGTAAAAACCTTTTCTGACCTGTCCAATACCGGGTACGGTCCATCATACGGTGGCTTCAGTGGAGGTTGTACAGCATCATGTCGCACGAAAACATGAGTGCAGTTATGCAAATCTTGCGGAATGAAAGTTCTACTTCGAGTACCATGGTTGCTTGTCTTAGAAGGCGAAATGGCACTCATAATCTCTTTCAGCCGACGGACGAAGTCTGCAGCGTTGACGTCGACGCTGGTGGGTGTGAAAAATTCCCCTGGCAACCGTAAAGGAACGCCATACACCAGCTCCGCAGTAGAAGCCTTGATCGACTCTCGGAACGCAGCACGCAGTCCAAGCAAAGCTGTAGGAAGGACGTCCGTCCAACGATCGGCAAATCTAGGATCCGTAAGATGGGCTTGCAGAGAAGCCTTCCAGGTCCTATGCCAGTTTTCCACAAGACCATTAGACTGGGGATGATAGGCGGTGGTATGAATGTGTTTTGCACCCAATACTTGTGTAAATGAGTGGAATAGGCGGGACTCAAACTGTCTTCCCTGATCGGAAGTAACCCTACTGGGTACACCGAAACGAGCAATCCAGTGTGTAAAAATTCCTAGCCACTGTCTCAGCGGAAATATCGGAAACTGGACAAGCTTCAACCCAACGAGTGTACCTATCAATCATTGTTACACAATATGTATAACCACGAGAAGGCGGAAGTGGGCCGACCAGATCGATGTGTACATGGTCAAATCTCCTGTCGGGTACTTCGATTTTACCCGCGGGGCTAGTAATGTGTTTGTGGATTTTAGCTCTTTGACAGGGTATGCAAGCACGCGTCCACCGCGTTACATCCGCTTTAATGGTATTCCAGACAAATCGTGCTGTTACTAATTTAATGGATGCTCTGACACCAGGGTGTGCCAGGTTGTGAAGCATCTCAAAAGCAGTTTGCCTGAATTGAGAAGGGATGTAAGGGCGCGCAGTTTTGCCCGATACATCGCACATTAACTGAATATCAGAGTCTGGTAGGGTAATTTTTTTTAGATTTAACCCAGTCTCTGAATTTAGCAAGTTTCGCAATTGAGTATCAGTTTCCTGTGCCCTTGCAATTTCAGCGTAGTTCAACACGCTAGGCATTTGGATCGCCTCGATTCTAGACAGCATATCAGCGGGTGTGTTCTCTAACCCCTTTACGTACTGTATGTCAGTACTAAACTGTCCAATTAGGTCTAAATGTCTCAATTGACGGGGCGTGCATTTGTCTGGTTTCTGCCTAAATGCAAATGTTAGAGGCCTGTGATCCGTGAAAATCACAAAATGGCGACCTTCTAACATGTGTTTAAAATGTTTTATGGCAGAATAGATCGCATAAAGCTCCCGATCAAAAGTGGACCATTTTTGTTGAGCTGGGGAGAGTTTTGCTGAGAAGAATGCAAGGGGCTCGCATTCAAGAGCATTTGACCCTTTTTTGTACTGGTTCAGGGTTGCGCCCACTGCTACGTCGCTTGCGTCACAAAAAAGCAGTAATTGGGCCTCGGGGTCGGGATGTGCCAGCAGGGTAGCATTAGACAACTGTTGTTTGCAGTGCTCGAATGTTGCTATTTGTGTCTCGTTCCACTCAAGTGTGGTGGATTTTTTGTTTTTAACACCTTTAAGCATTTCATTTAGCGGAGCCTGCATGTGTGCGGCCTGCTTTACGCTACGCCTATAATAATTAAGTAAACCCAAGAAACGTTGGAGTTGCTTTACAGTTTGCGGCAACGGACAATCCAGAATAGGTTTGACTTTGTCGGGAAGGGGTCTAATACCACTTTTATTCACCAGATATCCGAGAAAAGGGAGTTCAGGAACTCCGAAAACGCATTTATCTAAATTTATACGAATTCCGTAGTTCGTCAAGCGCTCAAATACCTTTTCGAGGTGCAGTTTGTGTTCCGCCTCGGAACTACTTGCTATTAGGATATCGTCCAAATATGCGAATGTGAAATCGAGACCTCGCAAGACTTCGTCTATAAACCTCTGGAAAGTTTGTGCCGCATTAGCCAAACCGAAATGTGTAAGTAAAAATTCATACATCCCGAAGGGTGTAGTGATTGCTGTCTTGTGTACGTCGTCTGGGTGGACGGGAATTTGATGATAGGCCCTCACTAAGTCAATTTTTGAAAAAAATTTTTTATTATGTAGCTGACTTGAGAAATCTTGAATATGTGGCAGCGGGTACCTGTCTGGTACAGTGATTCTGTTAAGAGCTCTATAATCTCCTGTTGGGCGGAATTCTGTACCTGATGCTTTGGGTACTAAATGTAGTGGGCAAGACCAGTTTGACGTACTAGGTCTGCATATACCCTGTTCCAACATGTATTCGAACTCTTTTTTTGCGATTTTTAATTTTAAAGGGTGTAACCTTCGCGGCCTAGCAAAAACAGGTTGCCCGTTTGTAATAATTCTGTGAACTGTATTATGTTTAATAACCCTCTTGGAAGGGTATGGGCGAATCATATCATTGTACTTTTCTAGGATTTCTCTGTATGAAGAGTTACTAGCAATTAAAGTTACACGAGATTTATCAGTCACGGGTTTACCTGTAGTAGTCAAGTTGGTGAGGCTATCACGAAGACGAGCATGCTTTAAGTCTATCAGCAAGCCAAAGTGCTTAAGAAAATCAGCACCTATGATTGGTTTGGTTACATCGGCAATTACAAAATGCCATGAAAACTTTCTGCGAAAGCTCAAACTTAAAGTGAGCAATTTGACCCCGTACGTTTTGATCGGAGATCCACTAGCCGAATACAAGGTAATATTGCCAGTGGCATTTCTCAACGACGAAAAACTCGATCGTGGCACGACACAAACATCACTACCACTGTCAACTAGGTATGTTAAGTTTGTCATAGGGTCGAACACAAAGAGGCGGCTTTTGTTGCTGACTTTGAAATCGCATTGCGCCAGGTAATGCGATTTCACTGCTCGTTTCCCGATTTTTTAAATGAACAAGGGGATTTGCAACGTTTAGCCGCGCTGCCGAACTTAAAGTGATACCAGCACCTATCACGGAATTTCTGTCGGCTGTTTGAGTGTCGTCTACGGGAAGGGCTCCTATGCTGAAGACTGTATCTGTGGCGGGGTCGCGAAAGGCGTTCGACTTTCTTGGTTAATTCAGAGATTTGGGTTTGTAGCTGACTAATTTCAGGGGAAACAGTTGCCTTATCAGTTTGCAGTAAGCCGACAGTGCCTGCAGTGGTTTCATGGATTTTGTCCGCCATTATGGCTAATTTCTCCAAAGTATCGTCGGAGATGGACAAAATTGTCTGCATTTGTAATGGTAGACGTTGTAACCACAGAGTTTTAAGACATTTGTCATCAAAACCTGTGCCTCCCAATTTTCTCATTCGCCGGAGTAACTGAGACGGCTTATCGTCCCCTAAAACCAGCTCTGAAAGTAACGTTTTTAGTCGACGTTGTTCGGAGTCTGAAAAGTCCGTTATTAACCTTTTTTTAAGTGTTTCGTATTTATCACCCTCCGGTGGTTGTAAAACTATGTCGCTAACATATGACAGCACATCTGAATTTAATGCCGATATAATTGAGTAGTACTTGGTATTATCTTGTGTAATACCCGAAACAATAAACTGTGACTCAATGTTTGCGAACCATAATTCTGGGTGTTTTTCCCAAAAGGGAGGTAGTTTTAAGCCGACCTTATGTGTTTCAGCCACCGCCTGTTCCCCGTCACCTGGCATAGTAGGAAAATTTTGAAATTCAGCTCACCTTCTAAACTTGATCAAACAGCAGGCCGAACCTTTACTAAAAGATGACAGTCCCCGGTAGTTAGCAGAAATAAACCTCCAGAACATCAGCAGCAATCACCTTGAGAGTTTTCAGCACGTGGCACTTAGTAGTTTTTGCCAATGTAAATTGCTTCAAAAGTTACGACTGGGAGTCACTATTTCATTCATCCGACAAACACAGACGTACAACCAGTTCGGCGCTTTTCAAGGAACTTGTAGAAACTTTGTATCACGTCCGGGTCACCACTACGGGTGCTGGAGTTTTACTAATCTTACAACCAGCACGCCGTCTAAACTTAATCCAGGTAACTTAGAGCAGGGACTTAAAAATAAGTACGCATTCATAAACTAGGAAACTTTATTAACTAAGAACAGGTATATTTGCTGTCGCAGCAGCACTTGCTTATATACCACGGTTATATAGCGCGAGCACGGTTGAGTTGTCTCTGCAGATCCTGACCATCGTCACCACGCCAACGTCACCACGTGCGCATTCTGCTGTGGCTTTCGCAATCGGCGGCCAGGCAGGAAATTTGCCCGACACTGCCACCGCATCAGTAAAAAAAACTTTGTAAATGCAGGTACAAGACAGACTTGAACGCTCTTCAAAGACTACACTCTTTAGATTTGCTTCAAATTTTAAACAAATATGTTTTCACTAGACTCAAAGGATATTCTTTTGTAAATTTTTGACGATGAACAAACCTTCCACCGTTCGCTTGCCTTTAAGTAATCCTTAACACGCTGTGTACAGTGACGATATTCCTATTCTTTCTGTTCAGCCGACCACGAGCGAACACTTGAGGGCGAGAGCTCAAGTGGACTTTCAAGTGAGCCATCAAGTTTGAAACTAAAAATCTCCAGGGACTGCACCGTGCTCAACGTGTTAAAATGACGTTGATGTTGGCAATAATATTCATTTAAAAATTTCGCTTTTTTCACTAAATGGTTAATAGACATTTTAAGTAACAGATATGCTAAAATTATATTAAATTTTTGCTGTTTTCTAAACCTAAAGTTACTACTTTAAGATATACTTTCCTTTTTTAAATAATGTGCGGATACTTGCCGATTAATCATTGGCCAGTACAAGGTCTCGAATAGATTGTCCATTCTATAATGTGGGCAACCGATTTACGGCCAACATTACCCCTATGAAGGGACGGACGAATTAACACTCAAGCCTAAGCAGAAACTCTAACCCTCAATCAAAGGACGATATAATGGTTCTTTAGCCACTATACCAACTCTTGCGGCTCTTAAAAGATGTGACTAACGACTTGATGAGTGACATAGGAGGTGTGGCCATCTTAGCAGAAGATAGCCGCAATAAGACGGTACACCCCCTACGTCCGATCACTCATCGAGGACAAAAAGGGTGTGACCAAATATCAGCACTGCAGCCTGCCTTTCTCGTCAGCGACAGTGACTAACAATATTCCGTAAGTGCTCGCATCTCGTCGTACTGCTAATAACTATATGCGAGAGAGTCATCGATAGACATTCCGTTGAATTTTCCAGCAGAGTAGTTTGGAGACCAAACTCACTGCGATTTGCGATTTCTTGACGATCCAGTTGATAAGTGAAGCGTCGCGAACTACATAGAGTAAACAGCAATTCATACATCATGCAATTACATTAAATTTATGGTTGTTTGCAATTTGAACTCTTGGATTGCAATAAACAGACTCTCCCAGCAATCTCGGAACTTTTACACAATCGAATTTTTTAAAAAATTCTAGAAAGTAGTGATAAGATATTTCTTTAACTTAATTGCAAAATTCAATATAGATATCAAAATGTGATCATTTGCTGAATGAAAGCGCATCTAAGTGGTGCTCGATTTCGTTCTTCTGATTCGTTTTCTGAACACTCAATGACACATCTAACATTGTAACCTTACGATTTCATTTGTTAATACTTGTAATAACATTGTGAACAAAAAGCAGAATGTTTTATAAGCGAACATAACTGAAACTGAAAAGTCGTACTTATTGTTTATGTTGAGTTAATAAAGAGTGCAGTATTTTTCAATGACTCTGTATTTAAATGAAATCTATTTCCTATACTCATTAATTTGATTCAAATTTTAAACAATTATGTTTTCACAACACTTGAAGGCCATTCTTTTGTAACATTTGAAGGCTAGTTTTTTGTAACTTTCTTATGATAAAACACCTTCCTCCATCTTTTTCCTTTAACCCGTTCACGACCAGCATTTCATGTGCGCGACGCAACTATACCGCTCTTATAAGGCCAGCGTCCCTTCCACGCGAAGACCTCCGACTAACGTGGTCAACCAACACCTCGTAGGTATCGAAGGCCTTAGAACAGAAGTTTTTACGTCATCACTAGATCTTCTACAATGACTTCATCAGAGTTTTACTTTCACAAAGTAAAATTATTTAAAATTTCTGGTGAATGATACAAATTTTACAAAAATATCTTAATTTGAAGATAAAAAATAAATACCTTTCTAATAAAAATAATTTATTATGATCTATTTCTATTTTATATTACGCTACTGTCCAAAAGTATTGCAAGTTTCAGAAATCTAACCCTTTTCAAGATTAAGTCCCCTCTTCCCCGTCAGAATTAAAAACCAATATAATTGATATTTTTTTAATGTCAACATGTTACATCAATTACTTCAAACACAAGATAGCATCAAGTTTAAGAACAAAAATAATTATTTAATTTATTGAAAAGGTATATAGGTTATTATAAAAATCATAATCCATTTTGGCTCGCCGAAATCAAAATAAAGAATTAATTTCAAGTTATTCCGCAAAAAGAGGATAATAAATAAATGTAATTGAACTAAAGATAATTTATTACGCTGCTGAGCAGCCTTAACTGTGATCACAACAGCCACTCCTGTAGATATGCAATCCACAATGTTTTACAACACTTCCTTCGTTGTTTCAAGGTGCCATCTTAAATTATTGGTTCCTGAAGCTCTCACTTTGTCTTTTGGTGATTTTCAGATGTATTCTTTCCAATTTTACTATATAAATTCTTAAAAACATTTTAAATCTGGCAAATTTCCTGTCTATTTTTTCTGGGCTTATTCTTGAAACGACGGTTAAATTTCTCAAACTTGCAATACTTTTGGCCAGTAGTGTATGTAATCAGTGATAGTTAAATTTTCCTATTTGTCGTAAAATAAAATTTTCTAACTTAAACCATTAATATTTTTTATGCTGGTGTAAATTCACCACAAACTTTGAATATTTTTACTTTGTGAAATGAAATGTGCGATGATGTCATTCTAATGGACCTACGGATGACGTGAAAGTTTCTGTTCTCGGTTGTATATCTTGGAGGTGTTAGGTCATCCCGACGTCGCGTATCTTTAACACGTTGTTCTCAGCGCCGGTATTCCTGTTCTTTCCGTTCAGCCGTCCACGAGCGAGTGCGTCTTAGAGAGCTCATGTGCGCCATAAAGTTTCATACTGCAAATCCCCAGGTACTGCGATGCGCTCCACGTGTTAAAAGGCCATCGAACTTGACAATAATATCCATTTAAAACATTTTTTGTTTTTCACTAAATTAGTATGTTTAAATATCAGGAACAGATATGTTAAAATTCTATAAAAATTTTACTGTATTCTAAACCGAAAATGACTACTTATAAGATGTTCTATCTTTTTTTTAAATTGTGTGTGGACGCTTGACGATTAAGGATTCGCAAGGGCAAGGTCGCGAACAGATTAGCCATTCTATAATGGGGGCAACCAGTGGACGGCCAAAATTAAACCCTATGAAGTGACGGTCGAATTAACACTCCCGCCCAAGCCAAGAATCGAACCCGCACTCAATTGGTGATAAATTGGTTCTTTAGCCACTACACCAAACGTGGGAAGCTCTTACAAGAAGTGACTATATTGAGAAAATTTTCGCATCTCGATGTACTGATAATATTTAGACAATCATCGAGGGACATTCCGTTTAATTTTCCTGCACTGCAGTTTGCAGTTCAAACCCAGTGCGATTTCCTGAGAATCCAGAGAACGTAAAACATACACAGGCTATATGGTGTTAACAGGAATCCATACATCAAGAAATTAAACTAAATTTGTGGTTGCTTGCAATCTCTCTGATGGATGCAACTCTCAGATTGCAATAAACAGACTCTCCAAGCAATCTCGGAAATTTTACAGAATCGAATTTTTAAAAGAATTCTGGAAACAGAAGCGATAAAATGTTTTGTTAACTTAAAACAAATTAAAAAATTCAAAATATATACCAAAATGTGGTCATTTGCTAAATCAAAACACTTCTAAATTGTTATCGATTTCATTGTTCTTCTGATTTGTTTTCTGGAGAATCCTTGACACGCCTTAAAGTAACCTTACGAATTTTTTAAATATACATATTAATATGATAATATTGTGAAAAAATGCAATATGATAGGCGAACATCATTGAAAATTAAAATTTGTACTTATAGTTTACTTTAAGTTTGTAAAGAGTACAGTATTTTTCGATAGCGCTGTATTTAAATTTTCCTACACTCATGAAATGTTGTTCCAATTTTAATCAATTATGTTTTCACTAGATTTGAAGGCTATTCTTTTGCAATCATCTAATGAAAAACAAACTTTCCTCCGCTCGCTTTCCTTTGACTAACCTTTAACACGTCTTGCGCAGTGCTGATATTCCTGCTCTCACAGTTCAGCTGGCAAGAACCAACACCTCCTACATATAGAAAGCCTAACAACTGAAACTTGGACTTCATCATTAGGCCTTCAACTGATGACGTCATCACAGTTTTACTTTCACAGAGTAAAACTATTTAAAATTTCTGGTGAATGCTACAATTATTAGAAAATATCTTAAATAAAAAATTAAAATTAAAGTACCTTTCTCATACAAAATTATTCATTTCGATCTATTTCCTTACTATATTATCTAATTAGTCGTGGTTAAAAACTGTCATTTGTCATAAAATTATTTTTTTTATCTCAAATTATTAAAATATTGTTATTCATGAGTAATTTCACCAGAAACTTTTTATAGTTTTATTTTGTGAAAGGAAAACTTTTACATGTAGGCCAAACAATGACGTCAAAGCTCGGTGATGTAGGAGTTGTTAGGCTTTCTTTATCTATAAGGTGTTGCAAGAGCGTGCACTTGTCAGCAACAGCTCTAATGAAATTTCAAGTGAGCCATGAAACTTGATACTGCCACTCCCTATGGACACGCTCCTCGTGTTAAAAGGACATTCTAATTGGCAAAAATATTCATTCAAAAATTTTTTTTCGGTTTTTCAATACATTGGTATTTAAGTATTAAGTAACAGATATGGTTTAATAATAAAAAATTTTGCTGTATTTTAAACCGTAAACTACTGCTTATAAGATGTTCTATCTCTCTCTTTTTTATTAAATAGCTCGCGGACACTTGACGGACAACATTACCTCCTCTGAAGGGACGGAATCCTAAGCCGAGAATCTAACGAACGCCCTCTAGATAGAAAGCCTTACAACGGAAGCTTTGACGTCATCAGTTTTACTTTCGCAAAGTATATCTATTTTAAATCTGTTGTGAATTTTCTCACTCATAAAACTTTAATGATTTAAGATTAAAAAAATATTTTACCACAAATGACAATTTTTGACCATTACTTATTGTATAGTATGATAATGATACAAAAGTAGATCACAATGAATTATTTTGTACCAGAAACGTATTTTAATTTTTATCTTTAAGACATTTTCTAATTTTTTAGCATCCACCAGAAATTTTAAGAGTTTTACTTTTTGAAGGTACAACTGTGTTACATAAATCAAGGAGATTTAACACACGATATAAGAACTCATTAATCCTTCCACATATTGGAAATGAGCCTCTCGGGTGCAGGTACTTCATTGTAAACCCCTCAGTCAGTCATTTAATAAGATCTAGTGATCAACGTCTAAGTTTCAGTTAGGCCTTCTACATCTAGAAGGTGTTGATCTAATAAGCGCTCACAGGGAATAGCTTTTTAGCCAATAATCAAATGGTGGGCGACTCTTAGAAGAAGAGACTAAATATACTCCTTAAATGTTGGCGCCGGTATACCACTAAAGCCTAGTTGCGAATCAATCATCTAACGACACCCATGGAATTTCCATCACTGCAGTTTGGATTACAAACCCACTGCGATTCCTTGACGCGTAGATACTACTGAACTAATTAGCGCAAATTCAATGTCAGCAGAAATTCATACATCTTGCAACTAAGTCAAATTTGTGGTTGTTTGCAATTTGTCCTCTTGGATTGCAATAAACAAACTTTCCGAACAATATCGGAACTTTTATAGAATAGAATTTTAAAAAAAAGAAACTAGAAACAGAAATGATAAAATATTTCGTTGACTTAAGCAAATTACAAAATTCAATATAGATATCGAAATACGATCATTTGCAGATTCAAAGCGCATCTAAATGGTACTGTATTTTATTGTTTTTCTGATTCCTTCTCTGGAGGCTTTGTGACACACCTAAAACTAACCTTACGAAATATTTTTTTTTCATATCTATATTATTGTATTAATGTTGTGAAAAAAAATGAAATATGATAGGCGAGCATCATTGAAAATTACAATTTTTACTTATAGTTTAAGTTTATAAACAGTGCCGTAATTTTCGGTGGCGCTATATTTAAATTAAATGTCTTTCCTACACTCATCAAATTTGCTTCAAATTTTAAACAATTATGTTTTCACAAGACTTGATGGCTATTCTTTTGTAACTTTCTTATGATTAACAAACCTCCCTCCATTCGCTTTCCTTTAACCTTCTCACTCCGGCGGTACAACAGTTGTACCAAAAAATAAATCTGACTGAAGAACGGCGCTGGTACAAATGCCTTACCAAGGACTTCTTTCTCCTCTTTTGACAGGAAATCCATTCACCCTTCATGGAAGATGGATAAGAGATTCCCGCCTCTAGAAATTCCTTTTCTTATGCTGTGGGAGAGTCAGGCGTGTTAGTAGATAATTGACTGGGGTGAAAGTGGTAGTCAATTGACCGGCATTGAGCATACAGATTTGTATTTTGTTTGCGGACTTTGGTGGTCAGTGATATTTGCCCCCACCTACCAAACAAAAGGCAAGGCGTGCTCTTCAGCTGGGAAGTAGGGGAATGAAATCTTATAGATTCCGCCGCTTTCTGGGACAAAAATCCTCATGTGTGAGCCGGAGCGAAAAGGTTAAGTAATCTTTAACACGTTGTGTACATTGCCGATATTACTGCTTTTTCCTTTCAGCCGTCCACAAGGGTGCACGTCTTCGAAATCTTAGTTGAGCTATCAAGTTTGATACTGCCAATCCCCAGGGACTGTGCCGCGCTCCACGTGTTAAAAGTACATTGAAATAACGCGGGGACACTTGCAATTTAGGCATTCGTCAGTAGAACGTCCCGAATAGATTAGCCATTCTTTAATGGATTCAACCATTGTACAGCCAACATTACCATTATGAAGGATGGACGAATTAACACTGAAGCCCAAGTTGATATTCGAACCCCGACTCTAGGGGTGATAGAATGGTTCATACGCCACTATACCACATACGTGTCAATTGAAGTGAAGTGAGATAATTGATATGCAGATCTTCTAAAGCAAAATCTGCTACTTGACCTGAGTAATTAGAGAATCTTAAATCTTCTATTGTGTCTTATGGCTATAGCGTACGTATGGTTTAGAATTTATGTAAGAATATGAACAAGAATAAGTTAAAAGCTGAAGCGAAGAGCTGATTTTAATTATTAAACAATTAATTCGAATTATAAGGATGCTTGATAATCAGTTTGAAATCTTCATTAAATGTAGATACAAGACAGACTTGAACGCATTCCTCGCTCAGAGAACAGAGTGCATATAAATGTTGAAACGTTGTCTATTTCATATCATTAAAGAATATGTATTTGTTATGTATGGTGTATATAAATGTATGGTATATAAACATACTCCTTAAATGTTGGCGTCGGTATACAACTAAAGCCTAGTTGCGAAACAATCATCTAAAGACACCCATGGTATTTCCATCACTGCAGTTTGGATTACAAACCCACTGCAATTCCTTGACGCGTAGATACTACTGAACTTAGCGCATATTCAATGTCAGCAGAAATTTATACATCTTGCAATTAAGTCAAATTTGTGGTTGTTTGCAATTTGTCCTCTTGGATTGCAATAAACAAACTCTCCGAACAATATCGGAACTTTTATAGAATAGAATTAAAAAAAAAAAAAACTAGAAACAGAAATGATAAAATATTTCGTTGACTTAAGCAAATTACAAAATTCAATGTAGATATCGAAATGCGATCATTTGCAGAATCAAAGCGGTGGCGGAAAAATGCTTTTTCTACCTAGCAATAAAAATTTTAGTAGTTAAATTGTGTAACAAAAACTTAGTGGATGTTTTTCTGCAAGTGCGAGTGTGGAAATGATAGGTACCAAGTATTACGGAACATAATTAACCATATTTTGTGAATGACAATTTTTTGTTTAAATTATAGCAAAATTTCGTATCCAAGGGTTTCGCCTCCTAACTAGTTTGGAAAATTATTTAAAAATTTACGGATTACAAAAAGTGTTTAGTCTTGTTCTGTTGTACTTGGCACCTCTGGGATGTTAATAATGCCATTATTTCAGGATGTTGGGTGGTTAGCGTAGACAGGTTGTGTCTGCCAAAGAAAACGCGAAAAAAGTTTAATAGTCAGGAAATTTAATTTTACAGAAAAGCAAAACTGCAATTTTTTTGTAAAAGCCTAGAAAATCTTGAAATATGACTGGGATTTTTTTTTTTAGGTCTACATTTATAAAGTAATTTTTCATTTGCCTTAAATCTGGAGTGATGTAAATATGACTTGTCATGTTTGCATAATGGTGGTGGATTCGTGGGCATTCCATAAAAACTGGGAGTAAAATCATAAAAAATCAAGAAATATATTTACAGCAAAAAATACATCATTCTTTTTCAAAATACCTTCCGTCAGATGATATGTAACGGTCCCATCGTTCAACCCACTTTTCAAAACAAGTAGAGAAGCCCTTTTCTGGAAGCTGCTTCAAAAAACCCTCCACTGCTGAAATAACTTCAGAATCTATGTTAAATTTTCTGCCACGGAGCTTCTCCTTCAACGTCGGAAACAGCCAGAAATCGCATGGTGTGAGATCTGGACTGTAAGGGGAATGTGGCATGATTTTAATATTGCATTTACTAAGATATTGCTGAATAGAAGTAGCGACATGCGGGCGAGCATTATCGTGATGCCAGGGAGCCTAGGAGCCAGTTCTGCAGACGAACGGCCTTTCTTGAAATCACCATGTCACCTAAAAATCGCAGACTCACAAAACAATTTGTCTCCGTAAGCTTCTTTCATTAACTTAACTGTTTCTGGAGCTGTTTTGTCCAAACGATAGCAAAATTTTATGGCAGAACACATTTCGTTTTTTAACTCTGAATCCCTCATCTCCATTTCAGTAGGGCAAATAAAACTGTTCTTTAAACAAGCACGGAACTAGGAAAAGAAAATCGTCTGCTTCGTTTAGAATTTTGTTAACGTACAGTTAACAGTTTGAAAAAATCACCTGCACTTCTATTTTTTAGTTTCACGGTGTTGCCACTACGTAAGAAAATAACTCACAGTTTTTATGGAATGCCCTTTGTATATATATATATATATATATATATATATATATATATATATATATATATATATATATATATACATACTTTTAATTTGGGGGAAACAGAGTATAGATTTTTTTAAATGTGAGGAATGCGTATTATACCTATTCCTATTATGTTTCATATGCTTTAAAAGATTAAAATTAGGGGCCAAGTACTACTGAATGTAATTAACCACTTTTTGCAAACAGTAAATTTTTTGAATTTTTCTCCAAAGTAACAAGCAACCCGCCTCTGTATCTCAAAATTTGGCTATATTTTAAACTGAAAATTACCGTTCACAAAAAGTGGTTGGTTATATTCCGTAATTCTTGGCACCTATGCATTAAAGCATATAAACCGTAAAACTCTTTATTCAAACAGACTTTTTAGTAAGGAGTTTTAATAAATTATCATTTTACCCTACAGTAATGTTTCTTTTTTCGTTTTTCAACGTGGCCCTCCCATACGAATTACCATATACACCTCTCTTGCTCACCTTTGTCAAGTCATATTTAAATTATTCCAGATTTATTGGAGATAAAACAATATTTATAAATGCTGACTTTAGAAAATTTTTGAGATCATGTTCTAATATTTTGTAGGTTTTCTCCAAAATTTGAAATTTTCTCTGGCGTTTTTTGTTAAAGTAACATTTCTTGGAAACCCTGTGTAAGCTAAAAATCCTCCCAGAATCCCGAACTAATCAAATGATCATGAGACAGGCCCGAATGTCGATGAAAACGTGTAATAGGATTTTTAGAGTTCAATTTACTTGTACAGATTATTCCTGCCAAATTTACCGCCATTTTTTTTTTACTCGGGCCCTGTAAAGTTACAGAACGATGATGCATTTCAGTGGAAATATGAAATTTCTCTTTCATAAAAGTAATAAAATATTTTCACAGATTAAGCATCTGAATAAAAAGCAGTGAAACAATTCAATAAGAAATATTGGCATACGATACAGTATTAAATATAATTTGTGTTTCAATTAAAAGAACGAAATAACAAAAGTAATCTCTATTGTACATATTAACAACATGCCGATAAAAAGTAGGTTTTTAAGCAAATTGTACGCATATAATACTTCACAATGCTTTCAAGGAATGATTTTCAAATTAGGAGTTTCAAATATAAATCTAAAATACACTGCATTTAAGTGTTTCTCCGTGAGTTAATTTTAACTAAGCATTTATTCAGCCGTTTGTTTTAGTATTTTTTCTACTACCCACCGCCTTTTTTTGTATTAATACGAGAAAAACAGTCATAATTTTTTTCAGAAATTAAAATTCAACAAAAAACCGGGCATTGAGGTAAATATATTTTTTACACTTACCAGTCTTTTCAGCAATGAAATCAACTGCTTGTATGAAGATTCTTTCCAGAGTCTCATTATTGTCCCGAGATACGAGGTCTTGCACGGAAGTTATCTCTTCGGGGGGATTCTGCTTGAGCTTGATATTGTGCCTGATAAAATAAGCAAAGAAAAGTATATTAGTCTCTCGAGACACACGCAACTTTAAAAGTTCGACAGCCGAACAAGACTCGAGACTTTCATTATGCCGAGATCGCGAGCCAGTGTGCATCGAGTGTTGTTAAACGACCGGATTTTGCAATCTAAATTTTCATAAAACTGCAATTTAATAAAATTTTCGGGAATTCTTTGGAGAAAAAGCCGGTAATTATGATAGCGTCTCGTTTTAAAAGGAGGTCGAAGCTTTCTTCTTTAGGGGAAGGAAAGTGGAGGAAATGTGGATATTAAAGGGACATTCGATGAAATGAGAATTTGGTTGAAATGGGTTATTTAAAACAAGTAAATGTGAAGTGATCTGAGTTGCTTTTTTCTCTTAATTGTAGATCGTTTCAATCAATCGTAATTGTTCGTTGTTTCAGTCAGTGTATTTCATGCTGAAATAATTGATTTAACGATGGGTATCCAAATATAATAAATACTAAGAATGAAGTCTCCGCTTTATGCACTACTTACTGTACAATTGAAAAGTTCTTATTAGTTAAAGAAAAGTTTTGTTACTTCATAACGGTTAACCCTCTGGCTGATCATCCCGCGATTTCCACGGGCAACTCAAATGTAGCAAAATTTGCTCATCCCGCGATTTTCGCGGGCGGGTGTTTTTCTTCCTGTATTGAGGAAGAGCATCCCGCATTTTCACCGTTTAACTAGTGAAATTAATTAGATACAGTTTTAGACGTTTAATTTAGGTTTTGACCAACACATGTGGTTAGTCGTCCACTAAATTGCGGCATTTGAAGGTAATACTCGATATGTAATGCTCTAACTTCACTTGTTTGCCGCCTTGTCTAATCAGAAATGGCTGGTAGAAATCGTTGAGCAATTGACAGAGTGTATATTACGGATGATTTATGAGATTCTGAAAGAGATTTTAGTTCTGATGGTGATAGTGATTTAGAATTTTTGGACTGCTCCTCAGACGGCGATGAATCTCACCATGATTCAATAAACCTGCAAAGCGTTAGGCGGTGGTGCATTTTCTTATATTATGTAATAAACGGAAATTAACTGTAATTCAATTGAAATTTATTTTTAAAAAAATTTTATGTAATAACATCTGAAATTGGTTTTTCTGAAGCTAAGTTTCTCATAACAAAATCTCTATTAAAAATCTTTTCTAGAAAGAAAAAATGCACATTTCAATTCTCCAATGTATATATAGATTTGAAATATGGAAAAAATTGCACAATTTTTGAAGCAATTTTTGTCCAAAAATTGAGCAGTCAGAGTGTTAAGTCATATTTTTGTACTTGCGTCTTTCAATTTTTCTATTGCATGAAACAAAATTTTATATTAGGTAGACTGGAAAGTAATTTTTTGACATAAAATTCAAACAAATAAATTCTCAACATATTTTGAACTAAAAACAACCTGCGTCTAAGCATAGAATTGATATTTGTTACATTTTAAAGCATGAATTTCATGAATTTTTTTTCTCTAGTGAAAGATGGCTACCTTCCCCATTTTTACACGCATCCCTTCATTGGACGATAACATTTAAAATGTACTGGAATTGATTTTTAGGCTCTTGTGTGTGTTGTATTTTACAGCAAGAATTGTGTGGATCCTTTTATTTTCTTTGAGATCGCCCGAGATATGCTAAAAAACATGCTGAACCCCTACCTCAAATAAATAACGAATTTCTTAAAATGCTGTTTAATCTATCACCTACATTAAAAACTTATATAAATGCCAAATTTTATATGATTATCTTCTGTACTTTTGGCTAAACGATATATTGGCATACTAAAATACGACTACTCACTAACATTTTGTATACATTCCCTGAATTAAAATAAATATACATTTTTTCCATTGCTCAAAACACGGGATCTCTGCTACCCAAAAATATAAAAACATAATCCAAAAACAAACGTACATAGTTAAAAATGTATCGAATTAGAAATATTTTTTTACTTTATACGATTTATTAAAACAATATTTTATCAGAAAAGTACAAAATGTCATTTAATACTCTTAAAAATATATTACTGTATTGTAAGGTGAACAGATTTCTGGAGAAGAATTTAATTTGTCGAAACTGGAAGACTTTTAAAAAATGTTTTATTAGTTATTAAAAAAAGCACCAAAAGTAATTGCATTTCATGATATTTTTCTTTTTAATATATCTAATAAATCTGCACAGAAACAAAAAGGATTACATGATAAAGAATATTTCATTTTGCTTTTGTAAAAGAATTATCAAATAACTTTTTTTTCTAAAACCTAATTGCAGATAATCGGTCGGAATAAAGTAATTGCTATAAGAAGGGTTAATTAACTTTTCAAACAAATCTAAGAATAATAAGGATATTAATTGAAATTTTATTTAATGCTCTCATAGTTTTAAATAAGTATTGTCTGGAAATTTCTTTATTAGAATAAGTTCTTATAGAGTGTAAATGTATTATTTTTTTTCTAATTTCCGACTTAAAACTGAAACCAATAAAACATTCTGCCACACACACACACGAGAAAAAAAAAGGAAGAAAGAAGAAGAATAATCAAACTTTGAAATTATTACTTTTTCGCAGGCGTATTTACTTTTTCGAATACACGTTTTATTTTAAGATAAAGAAGTATCCTTATGTTTAAGCATTGATGAGTGTCATGCATAAAATTTAAAGAAGCTTGTGTGACAGAGCATGTAAAACTAGTCATTGGAACGCTGTTTCATTAAAAAAACATCTTTACACGCAATTATGAATTTATGAAGCTTTTAAAATTGATTTGTTTCTCATTGCTTTATGTTAAATTGCTTATGTATGAAGGAATAAAATGAGTGTACTGAGAACAAAAAATCATTCAGTAAAGTGAAATACGCATTTAAAAGTTTTTCTTGTTCAAAAAATTTTTTGTGAAGCCATTCTCTAGGACATTAATTTTGATTTTCCTATAGAATGTAACATATGAATGAATTAACTTATTAGTTTAATGCTAGCAATATAAGTTAAAAAATAATATTTTGAAGTTATTAAACAAGATTTAAAAAAACTACTTTTGCGCCTATTACACAGACGATCGGAAAAGACGATAGACACAACTTTTTAATGAGGTTTCGATTAGCCTGTCTAAACTGTCGTCTTTGTACAAATTTTTAAGCGGTCTTTTGTAAAAAATCTGTACAATTAAAAAAACACATATTTATTTTACTTGAGAGAAGCATAAATATTCTTTAATCCTTCAAAGACAATCTGTGCCCCTTTCTAAAATTTCATTCTCCTTTTAAAGTGTCGCAGGCGCTTTCGTAAAAAATTTGCAAAATATGCTAGATTATTCTTTAAAGCATTAGTTTTAAATGTCAGAACCAGTAAATAAATTCACACTTTTAAACAGAAATAGAAGCAGTTAAATTCGAACGACATTTAAATTTGAAGATAAAAACTTCCCCAGTTACGGTGCAAATCAATAACAATAATAAAAAACACGAATGTGAATGTATTCAATGAAATCAGCTTAAAATTCCGAGTGCTTCTGTTTGTTTATTTATTTAATGCGGTGCGGTCTGTTTAAGGTATAACAAATTTAGTAGGAAAAAAAATCCCGCATTACATGATTTCTCCATTAACCAATCACGGGATCAGGTCTAATGCTTTTTTGAATCAGCTCTGGAAGTTAAGTTACCTGATTTTTAAAGAGAGTACTTTTAAAACGAACGTGCTTTGACTAAGAAAATCTAAGGTTTTAAAATTTGCAATGCTGGTATTTTAGCCTGTTCCTTAAATTTTTATAATTTCTTTAACTGTTATTCCTATATATTAATGATTATAACACAAAGACATACTTAAACATTTTTTATCCGGGATATTCTTTTGCAGATCTTAGATCTTATATTGTAAAGGTCGCTTCGGACTCTGCTTGCTTACTTCAAGAGAAAAATTTCTGTCTGTCCGTAATCCAGCCAATTTGAAAAGTTGAATTATTTCGAATTGTAAATTTAACAGATATATACAGTACATATTTTTAATCACATATTTTTTATCATGTACCTGGAAAAAACTACTTATTTTACTTTCAGATTCTAAATGCCGGATTGTTATAAGATAAGTATCTCTATTTATAGCTGTCTGTAGTTTGAAGGAATAATTCGATTGAAACCAAAATTGGTACACTTACCAATCCATGAATAATAAAAATGGAATTATAATAAAAAAACAGTCACAATAATCGCCGACAGGTGGCGCTTCTGTATGTATATGTGTAATACAAGAACAAATAACGAAAAAGTAAAACCAGATCCCAGCAAACACAGCCCTATCGGATAAGTTTTGGGCCGACACTGGCATGCCGGCGCAGAATGTGCCGGGGCGACATCGCTCACGCGCTACCGAAAACGACAAAATTGCGTCCGCCTGGGCGTGTGTCGGGCCGAAAGGATGGGGTGGTTCTGGTTCGGTGTCGGCAAAAACGATAACGGCGTCGGCCCAGCCCTGTGCCACCTTTGAACGAAAACCATTACGTTTTTGGTGTGGTATCGGCAACGACAAAATATCGAAAACCGGCCAGCACCTTATTGATTCCCAAAATACCCTAATTAGCTCCTTAGTTAGTTCTCTAAAGTATTAATCAACAAATTAAAGAAATAATAATTATTATTATATAAATGACTTTACACCACTAGGACTAAATTTATTAAAAATACCTAATTGGCAAATTATTTTGTTTTTAAGAAAATATTCCATGAATTTAAGAAGGAAAGCTCTTTTTAAAATTAACCGTATTATTTTTTTATGCATCAACCAATGGTTTACTTTTTTTAAACGTGTTACTATATGTTTATCAGACCATATACATTTTTTAAACAACATATTAGGCTCAACTAGACAATGTTCCTTTTTCTCTTCCAAAAATTTTTTAGAAGCCAAGAAAATTTATAATTTTCTAGAACCAAAGATTATAAATAAACATTCATGCAATGCTAAAAAAAGAGAGAAAAAAAATATTAAAGTTATACAACATGCTTTTTTAAAAAATGTTTTAATTTATTTTTTTTGTTAAGTTATGTCATAATACAAAATAAAGTTGACTTTTGATTTTATATATATTGTTTTAAAGAAGAATGTAAACAACATACCTTAAAAGAAATTAAAATATTGGCTGATTCTACAAATAAACGGTTAATTTCATAAAAACGTTTTCTCTTCAAAATAATTAAACATTTTCATATACAAACAAATTATTTTGTTTATACTTAATAACTAAGTATTTTGTATATTTCAAAATTAGCCCCAGTGATGTAAAGTAATTTATATAATAATAATAATTATTTTTAATAGGTTGATTAGTGCTAAACTATATATGAAACTAATAAGTATTAATAAAACCATGTTTATTATTAGAAGATACTTACTTTAAGTAAATATTTTATATATTACTGAATTTTCATAGGATTATCCTTTAGTAGAAGAAAGGAACTTTCTATAACAGAATATACTTATTTTTTTCTGTAGTTTTGAGTAATATGAAATTAAGTACTTAAGTAAATAGACACATTTTTCAATGCAGTATGTAAGTTATTTATTAAAAATACCGTCCTGCTTGTTTATTAATAGTTTCCAAGTTTGCTTATTTGAATTATAAATTTCATTTTCGCATTATTTAGAAATAATTAGCAGTTTTGAACTACATCTTATTTTAGTAGTCCCTGAGATAACATAAAAAAATCTAGCTAAGAAAAAATACAAATTCTTAATATATACTTAAAAATCAACTTACCCCTTTTTAACTGTCGTGAGAACTTAGCAAAATGAAAACCAAAAAGCACTAACCACATTTAGACAACTTTAAAATTTTTGTCTAGTTGAGGTTAATACCAGTTAGTCTTTAGAAAAAAATCACAGTTTATCCAGAGAAAACTACAGCAAAGTCCGATCTAACTGACATAAGAACTTAGCCTATTTAAAACTAAAAAGCACTAACCACATTCAGACTATTTTAAAATTTTTGTCTAGCTGCAGTCAGTGCCATTTAGTCTAGGAAAAAAAAAATCGCAATTTATCCAGAGAAAAATACAGCAATCTCCCATCTTCATTGCTCTGAGAAAACTCAAAATCCACGTTACTGAAAAGTTTACGTTGCGAGATGATTTCTGTTACAGCCTTGGAATGGAATGGACAAGCAAACGAAAAAAAAAAACAAACCACCAACTTCCGCTCTTCGATTGACCATGAATAGGGACCGATATAATAGGGAAAGGTCCATTTCGTCTTCCTGCGTAATACTGTGGTTCCTACAAGGGGTGGAAAGCTCTTAGGAATGCACTCGTCCCCCCTCACCCCCCCCACTGCGCCTGTGCTACATGTTATGTGTACGCGGACACGGGACGGGGTAGTTGGAAAAGAAAGTCCGAGGGATTTTAGCTTTTAAATTAATCACTTTAAATTAGATCGCGTGGAAAAAAATAAAACAAATTAGTGTTATTCTACTGCAAAATAGTTTATACTTCAATATCTGCAATGAATTAATCAATTAATTTTTAGAAAGATAAAGTACTATAATCAGCAAAAAATGGTTACTTTTATTCATTTTTAAGGAGATAAGAGCATTAAATTTTATTTAATTTGTAACAGCATTTTACAATGCTGTAGCAAAACATGATTTTGGCGTAATTTTTACTATTATTTTATTTGAACAGAAACATGACAAACAAGTTGTTCAAATAAATGCTATTAAATTAATTATTCATAGTGATAATTTTAAAATGCAACTATTATTATTTTTTTCAATTTATAATTATTCAGTATAGTGAATTAAAACTTTTATTTATTTATTTAATTTTATTATTATTATTTTTTTTAACAACAGCAGCTAATGTATTATAAAAAAAATTCCTTAACTATAAATTATACTGATATTTTTTATTTTTATGGAAACACTAATGAAAAGGTATTTTTTCTACTATTTTAATCCAATTTAATTTCAGAAAGTTTTGTTGTTTTGTGTTTTTTGTAAGGCAAAAACACAGGAGTTAAGCCTTAGGGCGTCGATGCCCTGAGCGGAAGAAGGCTTCTAGCGTTTGTTCCAATATATAAAACAATTAATAAGCAATAAAATTGGGGTTGAACAGTAATTATAATATTTATTTGTTCCCTAATTTTATAAAAATCAACCATATTTCCTTCATTTTATAAATATTAGATAATGTTTTGAATTTATATAAAATTTATAAAATATCCCCAATTTTTGTTCCAGAATTGGGGATACAACGGTGATTTGTCCTCAATTCTATGTTCAAAAATCTGGTTAATTTATATAACTCATATTCACATTACATCTGGAGAAAATCACCCAACATCCAAACTGTAAATGGACAAATGCTCGGTAGACCTGAACCCTGGACCTTCACACTTGAACCAGCGGCGGATCCAGAAAAAAAAATTCTGGAGGGTGCGCAAGACAATTTTTGTTACATTCTCTTATAGAATGACTTGAATTTACAAAACAAGTCAATGCTCTATAGTGTAAACTTCATTCGTCTGGGGGGGGGGCTCTGGATCCGCCAATGACTTCAACCATATTCGGTGTCTTATCCACTCGGCCATGGTGGGCTCCTTTTGTGAACTTTTAAAATGCAGCGTTTAATGTTATGCATTGTATGTATTTTATTTTTAATTAATTAATTAATTAATTTTATTATTATTTTTAAATTAGAAGTACTTAACAACTATCACTTTATATAAAATGAAAATTATAGTCATATAATTATTTCAGAGTTGTGAATAACTAGACAGAAACTGCCCCAATTGAGGGGTGGGGGTGGGCGCTTAGAAACCCCTTCAATACTAAGTCATAAAAAACTGGTTAACTTATCTAACGCATATTCACAATACATCTGGAGAAAATCACCAACATCTAAACTGTAGATTGACAGATGCGCGGTAGACCAGAACGCTGGACAGGACCTCAGGTAAATTAACCAGATAGAATGATTGCCCCCTTTCCCTCCTTTTTTTCGCATGTGAAGGAGGCACTTGAATCCAACGGACTCAAAACATTGTAAATAGTAACTATTGAAATCATAAATTAAAAAGAATTGTTATAACAATATATATGTGCTGCTTGTGCTGGCTTTATACCGTTCAGTTTAGAAATTACACTTCTGGACCGATATCGGTTTTGACGTTTGGTGCAGTACATCGCCAAAATCACATGTTAACCCTAAAAGGCTAGCCGCTATCGGACCGTTGCATGCCCGAAATCAACTTTTATTTGCCTACGCCAAATCGTTTTGCCAGCACAGAACCGACACCGTCCCAATTACCATTATGCCAATGCCGACATCGAAACGGTACTGCCGATGACGGCCCATCCCTAACCCGATACGGCTGTGTTTGCTGGGATGGCATATCTAATTTATTGAAAAATGTTGCAGTGTGATACCCTCAAATGCAGTGGCAATTTATTGTGTGGGGATAGATACTGGTTTCCTAGCCCTCCCTTCTTCTCTAAATTCATGTAGAGCAGATGAAGCGTTTGAGCTGTTGAAGCAGTAGTTTTAAAACCAAAGCTCGAACTGTCAAACTAAGAGGCATCTCGTAGCACGTTACTGGCAGAAATAACCGCTTCTAGATCTTTTTTGATGATTACAACGGCATTTGCACTGGAAGCGCCATCTGTCGGTGATTGTTGCATCTATTTTTTTTAATTTATCCATTCTTCTTCCCCCCCCCCTTTCTATCAGTAAGTGTACCAATTTTGGTTTCGTTTGGTCTATTCCTTCAAGCTTCAGGAAGCTCTAAATAGAGACACTTGTTTTATAACCACTCGGCTTTTTTGTATTTACCTGTTGATAAAATAAATTTATTCAGCCATAACGCATCTCTCTGCCTGTCTTGTTTCTAAAAATAGCTCTCTCACCCATCTTCCCTCGACATGTTCTATAGTTACGGATAGAGGACTATCGTCGACTAGCAACAAACGGGCGAAATAGCGCCAGCCTCTCAAACGAAAACACTCAACCCAATTTTAATGATTCGCTACACGAGCGCTCTCTAGCGTCGCATGGCGACAAATCTTGATGAAATCTACTACTAACGCACGCATGCAGCATGAATTTAATGATTACGACTCATACCGCCATCTTACAGACGAAGTTCCTTTAGCAATTTCAGAATACGTCGTGATCGTCCTATATCCAAGTCCGTGTCTATAGAAAACCTTCGTTAATTTCCTCCTCTGTCACTTTCGGGTCTATTTTTAAAATTGTTCCTGTTCTTTTGTAACCAAAATTCTTGGTGCTTCACGCAGTGTGAAAGTTTATTGAAGTTTCATTTAGCGGTCTTTTGCACTCTTGTCTTCGTCGAGCACAATTCGGTCTAAATGCGAATTTTCTTGTTGTAACAGGTTAATTTTGTCTCCCACCTCCCCACCATGACCTTTTAACAGTTAAATATTAATTCAGATTTGGAAACTGCTCCGGAATATAATTAACAGCATTTTTGAAACGGTAATTTTTGGTCTAAATTACAGCAAAAGTTCGTAGCAAAACATGCGGCTAGATTACTGTTTCCAAAAAGTGGTTAATTACATTTCAGAGCAGTTGGCAAGTCCATTAATTGTATTGCTTAAATAAAAATCGTTTAGTACTTAGGACTATGGATTACTGGCCGGTGCCTTGTACTATTTCTCCCTTTCACAATCACCCATTTAAAAGGTCCAATTAATCAATATGAACTGAAACTTTATCGGACATATGCCGCACTCTCTCAATATTAAATTAATATTTAATTAAACAATTAAAATTATTATTTACGACAAGGTTACTTCCTTAAATCAAATATAAATTAATCAGAAAATATGTTAAATGAAAGTTTTAATTTAACATTTATCTATAAATTGATCTTATCCGTAAAACTTAACAAAGTAGAGCAATTTCAAAATTTGTCACTAACTTAGCAAATGATTACATGACAAAAGGCTGTTATCTATAGTTATCCATTATTTCAGTTTAATGTTTACCAAATCAGTGAAATAACAGATGCGTGCACAGCTCAAACTAAGCTAGGATGGTTCGAGCAAATCAAAACTGCTCATTATTTAAAACCTCCGGTTAAGCGTAAATTCCCATATTGCAATCAGAATGATCATTTATCATTTCGAACTGTAGGTGCCAAGTGATTTGAGCTGTTCAACTATGAAATAAAATTAGTGTTCCTCCACTATATGAAATATCACTATAAAATAAAATTTACGTATGTAAGTAGTCTTATCTTTATTTGATTCACTTTCATAGCATTCTTTACAAAATGCAAAAATACACATCCATCTTAGGGGGTGGGCTTACTCGCAGGAAAATTTACAATTCAAAAATTAAGTAGTTTGATAGATATTTCAAGCATTTATAAAAAAATAATTCAGAAAAATATTCAAAGATACATTTAAATGACTTTTATAAGATTTCTTTAAAGACAAATATTGTAACAAAACCTGCAATTTATTTACAACTTAACATCCACATCAATATTACACATACTCAAACATTTGTAAAAAATAGTAAGTATTTGTTCGAATATTTATAATTTTACCATCATTGATTTTATATGAATCGGTAAACATTTATGATAGTTTTTTAAAATTATTTATGAGCACTTGAATGAAATTTATTATAGCGCATTTTTTATCATTACGAATCTTCCATTTCCAGCATTTTACCAAAATATATTTTTATGTACTCAAAAGCCATCAACAAAAACCTGGTAAGCAAATTATTCTAGGTGGATCTAAAGTATCTGTGTTTTTGAAATAAATTATGGAGTAATTGAAACATTTTTATTGTTTTAGAAACTATACATATATTGATATATATTTTTAAACTAACATGCAAGCTGAATTCTATCAAAGAGCTTAAGTTTCTTAAACAGTGTGATAAATAATTTTTCATCAAGTCATGCGAGCTATTAAAAGCTGTGCACGCTTGATTTGTACTTGTTGTTCTTGTTGTTTCTGATGCCCCTTGACAACCGCAAACAGCAATCCCCCCCCACCGGAGGGAGGCGATAAGCAGAGGGGGTGCGCCTTCCATTTTTAGTACCCCAGTGGGAGGAAGTACGATTTAGTCCGTCGTCACCTAATTTTGAACCAATTCCAGAGGAGGGACCAACCCTCTTAAATCGTCACTTCCAGAGGTATCGTTTAACAACTTGGAGGACATTGGAGCCACGACAGATTTAACGTGCACCAGCTCCCATTAGCATACACGGGAACGGAGTTTAGTGCCCAGACCACTGCGGGACTAACTAATATTTAGAGCAACTGATAACTTTCTAGGCACTTGCATGTCTGTAATTTTCAAATTTCAAATTTAAGCACGAGGCGTTAATTTATAGCTGGAAACTGTAACTTTTCGGATGTGAAATCTTAAAAAAATAAGCTCACTGGAATTAATTTTGAAAAGTTTTGAAATGATATGTGAATGTAAGGAAACATGCTCATATTTTAACTTAATATAATCATATCTTCTTAAATTTCCAGTATTGTATAAATGCAGGCAAAAGTAACGTTCGGTTATAGCTAATTATCGTAAAATATTGTAAAGCTAATTATTGTAACGTTCAGCTATGGCTTATAACTTCGCGGTCTATTTCTTCATTTTTCAGAAAAATTTTGTTACATATTAATATATTTAATGTGTTAAGAACGTTAAAATATACTTTTCGTATAAAATTTGCGATATAAAAACTGTTTCATTAATACTTTTCACAAAAAGACATTATGCATCCACTCAGTTTGAGAACAAAGATTGTACATTTTTGTTTTTATATCATACAACAGATTTTAGTCACTATAAATAGAAACTGTTATAAAACTTTCCTAGCAGACGGATATCAGAGCTAAAAGTTTCCTTCGTGACTTGCATTATTTAGATGTATTAGATCTCGAGAAGCTTGGAAGAAACAATAGTTCTTGGATGGTAACAGCATTTAGTCTAATCCACCTTATTGTTATGATACTGAAAAGATCATCTTTTATTTTTCGTTTGATTGTTTCGTTTTGTTAATGACAAAATGCTTAAACTTTATTTTTACTCTTTTTAAACAGCTTTATCTATCTTCTGAGACTCATAAAAACTTAAATTTGACGTACAAGTAGCAATTTGTTTTTGAGTTTTGGTACATCGCATGCAATTTATCAAACTTATATCATAGGCAACGACCTCACGCATGTAACTAAGCACTATTTTAAAAAACTGTAATTTATATCTTAGCAGCTCAACACATAACTTGGCAGCCGTATTGAAAAAATTGCATAAAAATATACTTTTTACAAAAAGTGGTTAATTTTATAACTGGAATTGTTGTAGCTAAGTTATACTACGAGGGCTTGAAGTTTCGTAGAATAAAACACACAAATTTCCATCAATTTATGCATCCACACTATTGTAACTCCGTAATCTGTCCAATAATATGTTCAGTCAATTATATATTATACCCACCTTCGTTTTCTAACCAATAACCATTGGGAAAGTGTGATATGCCGTGATAGCACCAGCGTCGCATTTATAAAATTTCCAATTATACAGTAAGAACTAGGTTTGCCAGTCTAGCTTTCCTCTGAACAAAATTCATCAAAGCGGGGTTGCCAGATGGGTTTTTACGCGTTATAGCTGTAACGTATTTCATATAACATTAAAATAATGACTATATAGAAAGCTTTATTTGGCCTTTAAAAAAGCCGATCTATTAACCTGCCAAGAACAGTAAGTAAATTCGATGCAATTTATTTACTGACTGTGATAATTTGAAAGGATGTCTTAAGTGTATTCACGTTAAATCTGGAGAAAACCCATCAAATTCCAGAACGTTGGATTGACACTAATCAAATGAATACGCAAGCCATCAAATTGTGCTGAAGCCAAACATAGGGCTTCTTAAACATCTCCATTCAATAGCGCATATGCGTATAACGGTAATGCTACGAACAAGGCGATGTTAACTGTAGCATCGATAAAACGGAACTGAGTTGTTAGACTATCCAGCTGATTTATTTTATTGCAGTGCACACATATGCACACATATAAAAGAACAATTAAAATGATAAGCATTATCACTAATTAAAAATTTAACAACATGTTCATAATAAAATATAAAAGAGAAACGAATATAGAAACGAAACACAGCCCTTCTCACAGCTGTGCTACAGAGTGGTCTAAAAAACGAAATATTTTATAAAAGGCAAACTTATAACACAGCAACTTTTATGAGAAAACGTATTATCTTAGGATTTTTTTCTTCGGTAGTTTAACAACTTATTCTCTTCTGACTGTACGAATAACTGAAAAAAAAATACAATAGAGCGATGGAAAGGATAAAAAGTTTAATTCGCCAGCTTTAGTACAGCCATAACTTATGACCCTCCTTTAGTTCATCCTACTTTTCTTTAGTAGGAAGCAAGATTGAGATATCGGTGAAGAAATAGTTACTTTTCTAAAGGTGAAGAAAGAAATCGGAATTTCGTCTTGAGTAATAGATGTTGTTTTCATTGGAAAAGAGTTTTTTTTTTTCAATATATAGCCACCTTTTTCTTTCAGTATGTTCTTCTTAAGTTTCTAAACCTCGAAGAAGTTTTTGAAAAAAATGATTGTGTAGATTTCCTTTGTCTCGTTATATTAAAATCTAAAATAGTGATCACAAGAAATAATTATTTGGTATTACAGAACTGTAAAATGTTGTGTACTTCTAAAAAAAAAAGGTAATTGAATCAAATAGTTTTTAGAAATCGCCGTCACTTGCCGATATTATGAAATTTTTTTATAACAGCGTAATAAGGCAGGAACCAGTTATTGTATGTATCTTGTATATATTAAAATGTTTGACACATCTTATACAATTTAATTTTGTATGACTTTGTTTACACAGAAGTGGTGATTTTATAAAATGTTTCAAATCAACCTACTTGTTTAACTACGTTTGCTGCTTACATTTTTCAAGTTCTTTTATAGATTTTTAAACAAGAAAACGAAAAATTTAAGAACGTGCAGTGTACTCAGGTATGCGTTAATCAAATGCAATAATTAATACATGACATCGAATGTATTACTGGAAAATATGCTTATGTATGAAGTTTTCCCGTATTATTCAAACAAATTTGAAGCTTTCAGACAGTGCAAAAAAGCTCAACAAAACTACAAACTCAGAACTATAGATCCATTGAAATTTTAAAACTCCCGATGGAAGCGGGATTAAAGCACTTAATATCTTTAAGATCGATAAATAAAGGTATTTGTTTTTTCGATCGAAATCTGCTGCAAAAGCAAGAGTAAAAATATTGAAGAGCTCACTCTGAACTAAAAATTTTATATACCTTTTAAAGTTTTCTTTTTTTTACAATTTCCAAAACGTGAGGAGTTATTCCTTAGAAGTGGTATTCTGGAAATCCATGTACACGAGGGATATAGAATAATCGATTGAATGATAATAAACATAGATGAAGAGTCAATTTCAAGTGGGAAATGTGAAATTAAACTTGAAATCAATTTAGGTACAAAAGAAGAGAAGTAAATTGTTTAAATTGATATATTTTTTTCCAAAGATGTTGTAAATTGAAACACAGAGATGCGTGAAAAATTAAAATGGGGGTTGTTTCAGATTTATTTTCTGTGAAATAGTGACTTATGTTGTATATACGCCGCTTTTCATAGGTCATAGATACATAATTGTATCGATTTAACAAGGAGCTGTGAAGAAAAGGAAAGTTTTATGTATTCAGAATGCAATGTTTGCCTCTAAAAATTTGTGTGTTTTCAAACTGGTTACCTGCAAGATGTTAGGTTCCAAAAACTTTAGTAAGCTACAGGAATTTTTTATCAACGTAATGAAGGGCAGGTCTTTATTATTAATAGTATCATTACTATTTTATCTTTAAACGCATAGGTGCCAAGTGTTACGGAATGTAATCAACCACTTTTTCTAAACAGTAAATTCTTTGAATATTTTTACAAAACAGTAATCAGGTTTCGCTCTCAACTCAGAAATTTTGCGATATTTTAAGCAGAAAATTACCGTTCACAAAAAGTGGTTATATTCCGTAATACTTGGCACCTATGTTTAACGCTACAGACATGCCTTATATATTGCATTTCTGCGTTTCACACGCATTGCCGTTTACTCGATTAACGTACTGTTACGAATTTTCGGTCTGTTCTTCCTGCTGGCTAATAAAAATAGTTTAAAATTCGTATTCTAAATAAAAAATAGGTAAATTTTGCATTTTGTTGCATCAAATTCGGTCGACTGGAACCGGAGATGCGGAGTTTTGGGTTTCCCCATTGATTAATTAGTATAGTGTTTCTAGAGAAATACTGGTCCTAGGCCTTCGCTAACCACGCTTTTAAGAACTTATTTATGGAAACAAATTTGGCGATATTTTGATAAAAGTCGCCAAGCTTGGTGACATTTTGGACATTTGGCGCGATTTTCCCAATGGGGTTTGAAAAGTTAATTTTTCTTCCCTAACTTCACATAATAGCCTTATATTACTCTATTTCTCTTCTGACGTAATCAAAACGCGATTGTGTTCTGGGTCTTTTTACACATCGTGATTTTTCTAGAAAGTACGTCAGAGAGTATAAATATATAAATAGGCAGACAGGCCGGAGAGTTAAAGTCAGCTTTCTCACCGAGCATTCGTTGAGAGTGTGTTGGCGAGCTTGCGATGGGTTCGCTACTTTGCTCTGTGAACGGTGCTATAGTTTGTTTGTTTTTGAAGCCTTGTTTTTACGTGCTGTATGTAAATTATTCTTTGCTGAGTCTTGAGGGACTATTTACAAAATTCCTCGTATATTTCCACTGAATTCTGCTTGTGGAAGTGTTTTATTTTGTGTGAGAAATAACAGCATTTGTGAAAGATTCTGTACCAAGCCGACTGTTAACAGCACGTTACTGTCTGATTGTGCTTGTGATTTTGTACAGCTGATTGTTCGATGAAGCTTTAGAAGCAATAAAGTCTGCATTCCATCCTTAAAATTGCACTCTTTACTAGAACTTTCTACACTTAATGGACTTTAGAAGGACCATCCCAGGAAACAAGTAGAGTATTCTGCACCAGTATTTTTCTTCTGTATCTATCTCAGTCAGTCTTGGACCAGAATTTTTCATATCTCTTGAACGTCCCCCCCCCCCCGCAACATATATTTCCCAGGTAAGCAAGAAACTGCGGGTTGAATTCTATAATTATTTTTACATCGCTCAAAATGCACATATACAATAGTCAAACCCACACGTGAAATGTGTGGGTTTCTTTTTCATGTGAAGTAGAAGAACGCATCATTTAAGAATTTTCGGATCAGGGTTGTGAGTTTTTTTTAAAGGTCAGATTCATCAAACCAGGGTTTCCAGATTGACTTCTTCGGGATTTCATGGGTTCGGCCATAAAAGTCAATCTGGAAACGCTTTGACATTCAACCGCAGTAACGTATTTCACATAATATTAAAATAATTAAGCATCAAATTAATTTTCATTACGAATTTAAATACAGCCATTTCTGGGAACTCGGTTTCGGATACAACGACGTCTACCGCCGACACCTCCTACATATCAAAAGCCAAACAGCTGAAGTTTTGATGTTATCAACAACCATAGGCGAGTGATGTCGTCTGAGTTTTATTTTCACAAAGTAAATAAAATTTCTGGTGGGTGCTACAAATATTAGAAAATATCTTAAATTGTACATTAAGTTTAAAAAAAACCTTTGTTATACAAAATTATTCATTGTGATGTATTTCGTTAACATATTATCTAATTAGTCATAGTTAAAAACTGCCATTTGTCGTAACATTAAATTTTTCATCTCAAACTATTAAAATTTCACTATGCATAAGTAAATTCACTAGAAATTTTTAATAACTTAATTTTGTGAAAATAAAACTTTTAAACGTACGCCTGATGTTGACGCGGAATCTTCGTGACGAAGTCACGTGACAGTCTTCGTGACAGTTGTTAGGCTTTCTTCATCTAGGGGGTGTTGTTACCGCGAACACATCATACATAAAGAGAGCGGAACAACGGAAGCTTTTACATCAACACTACTACCACAGAACTGAAGTGGTCGCTGTTTTGTATTCATAAAATAAGACTACTCTAAATTTGTGATAAATTTACTCAAGCATGGAAACATTTAAATAAATTAAGATAGAAATTTAATTTACGACAAATGGCAATTTTTAATCATCATTGATTTTATCATGAGATATAGAAATAGATTATTTGTCGCATCTGCCACAAATTTTACATAGTTTTACTTTGTGAAAATAAAACTGAGAGGTACCAATCTTCTGGCAGACTTAATAATGATAAGCCAAAGTTTGGACTTTATAAGTCTAAAAAGTGTTACGGCAGACAGTTAAGCACTGGGTTACTTTTTGAGAGTTACCAATCTTTACGGAATAGAATTAACCATGCTTTGTTATACAAAACCATGCTTTGTTATACAATTCAGCCCACGCTTGTAAACGTTAATTTACCGCCTAGAATGTAGCAAAATTCCTCAATTCGGCCTGCGATCTGACTATTCTTTTGAAATAGTAAAATCGATTGTTATCGTTAATTATATTCCGTAAAAGTTGGCAACTCTTTTTTTAAACCAGCCGATCGCAAGCCAAATGCGGGAATTTTGTTTAAATAATTAAAACAGAAAAATGCTCAAGATTAATAGCACAGCACCATATAGCTTTTCAGAAATTGTAAATCTGCTTATTAATCTTCTCTGTAAGGATTAAAGGAAATCTTAAGATTAACGGAATGTAATACTAAAATTGTGTTTTCTGTTTTAGGAACAAGGGTAACATTGGCGATCTATTAATCCATATACATATGCTTCCAAGCAACACTTCCTACATATAGAAAGCCTAACAACTCATGCTTTGATGTTATCAATAGGACTATGAAAATGACGTCACCGCAGTTTCTGTTTCTCAAAGTAAAACTATTTAAAATGTCTGATGAATGCTACAAATATTAGAAAATATCTTTAATTAAACATTAAAATTAAAATGCCTTTCTCATACAAAATAATTCATTATGATATATTTCCTTATCATGTTATCTGATTAGTCATGGTTAAAAACTGCTATTTGTCGTAAAATTATAGTTTTTATCTCAAATTATTAAATTGTTAATCATGAGTAAATTCACCAGAAATTTTTAGTAGTTTTATTTTGTGAACATGAAACTTCTGAATGCAAGCCTAGTGATGACGTCAAAGTTCGGTGACATAGGACTTTTTAGGCTTTCTTTATCAAGGCGGTGTTGGTCAGCACCTCCTATATATAGAAGGCTTGAGAACAGAAGCTTTTACGTCAACACAGTTATACTTTCACAAAGTTTAACACTATTAAAAATTTCTGTTGAGTGATACAAATTTTAGAAGCTATCTTAAGTTGAAGATAAAAATTAAAATACCTTCCTGATAAACAATAGTTTCTTATGATCTATTTCTATATCTTATTATATAATTAGTGATAGTCAAAATGTCCTATTTATCGTAAAACTAAATTTTTTATCTTAAATCATAAAATGTTTTATGTGGGAGTAAATTCACCCCAAACTTTGAATACTTTGTGAAAATAAATGCGTGATAACGTCGTTTAAGTGTATCCAGTGATGATGCAAAAGTTTCTGTTCTCAGGCATTATATATCTAGGAGGTGTTGTGTGGGTTCAAGCAATGCCTCCTAAATATAGAAAGCCTTAAACCCCTATGTCACCAAGCTTTGACGTATCGTTGACGGATCATTAAGACTACATTCGACAGCTTTACTTGCACAAAATTAAACTATTAAAAATTTCTGGTGAATGCTACAAATATTAGAAAACATCTTAAATTAATTATTAAAATTAAAATACCATTCTCATACAAAATTATTCTTTCCTATCTATTTCCTTATAATATTATCTAATTTGTAAGGAGTTGAAAGGCTTTCTATATCTAGGAGGCGTTGTTTCAAGCCGCCCCGGATGTGTACAAGCATTTTATTACACCATGGGTCCGTATTCAATTCTCGGATTGAACTGACGTCCATTACTACGTCCGTCCTTTCATACGAGTAAACGCTGGTCCACCTATTAGGAGACTTAATAGTTACTAAGTCCTAGAAACGGCAAGTGCCCACCATTAGAATATATATTCAATTTGCTTGATGATTGGACAATAGTTCATTTCTCTCAAAATTTTAATTTGATAAATTTATTTTAAATAACCTGGTTTGATAATTAGTAAGAAACATTTGTGTAAATGCTTACTATGCAAAAATCGTGTAATTCAAACTATATATTTCCTATCTGTATACTTATATTTTCAAAAAAAGTTGCTTCACTTTTTAAAATAATTCAATTAAAGAATTAATCAAACGATTTTTTATTGTAATATTGTCTAATGTACATTAACCTGTACTTTTGAAAAAAATTTGAAAATTTCAAGATACGCGGAAAAGGATGTTACTGTGTAAGAAAAATAAACCATGATAAATATAAACTCTCGTAGTTTGTCAGTGGGAAGCATGGAAATAAATGTCAAATTGAATGCTATGAGAAAAAAAAAACATTTATCATCTAGTGCTACTAGATACTTATAAGTGATTTCTTTAAAAAATTGATTTGAAACGAGAGTCGCATTATAAAGAAACCGAAATTTTACCAAAATTGAAATAAACGTAAAGTAGAAATTTAAGAATTTTGTCTGTGAAAAGTTCACTGCCTTTCAACTCATCCACATCAAATAAAATTCAGCCCACGCTTTCTTTTGTTAGCCGTTGAATAGTTAGGAAATTCAAGATGTATATCATGTCTTGAAGGATTAAAAAAGTTTCAGAAGCATTCTATTGACTTTGAAGTCTGTAGATCAGACAGTACACTATTTGCTTTATTCACTATAACATATCAGTCTTGTAGTACATACGTATAGAGATTTGATAAAGTGCATTCTCATTAAAAAGGAATTTCTTCATCAAATCTTAACTCGCAGGTTGGAAAATATTTTATGAAGGTACGGTGCCATGAATAAAGAGATTAAAATAGTGGGAAATATTTTTTATCAATTCATATTTTATGCCGAAGTGATTTTAAGTTGCGTAGTAAAAATATTTTTAATAAACATACGCACTTATTTATGTAAGTAGAATTTCAGTACAATGAATGACAAAAAACAATTTATTAATCATGTTCGACGGTCTGAGATATAAACATGCAAAAACACTTAAATTTTAATAAATATCTATATGTCACGTTGTAAGGCTTAAGCAATTAATCAAAATAATTTACAGAGATCTAACATATTTTTAATAAATAACTAAATGTTAATACGTAGTTATCACCTAAGATTGTAAATTACTAAATACTCTTATTACACGTATATGATTTTCTTAAAGATGATTTTTCATCGCTGTAAAACACTGACAAATGTATCAAAAATAATCCATTTGCTATTTCAAGTATTTGTCTATAATTTTGGGGGTATTTCTTATTTCTGTTATTCTTTTAGTGCAATACTTAACGGTACTAGAAATACCAACCATTATGGAGCATAATTTAACACATTTTGTAAACATATAATTTTTCGATTTAGAATAAAGCAAAATTTTTACACTGATCATATACGGCGGTTACTGCTTTCAAAAATATTTATGAAATTTTCTGTTTACAAACGTAGTAACTTATATATTCCGTAATAATTAGCAATCTACAATCTTTACATAATTTATTCGGATTTTTAAATCATTAAATAAATTAAGCATCGTTTAAATTTACATTTACCTTCATAAAAAAGGATTTTTTAAAATTGTATGAAATTTTATATGCACTGAAATAGAAGAAATATTTCTTCAAAGTTGTAGACTTAGAATTAGTTAAAAGACTCACTGGAAAAGTAATGTACACATTTTATAAGAATTAGTGTTTTTCTGAGAAATAAATGTCGAGTATATGCTTTTACTGAATATAATTAACCACTTTTGTAAATATTAAATTGTTTTAATAAATTTGCAAGACAGCAAACGCCAGTTATAGCTATGTGTCAAAATTTTGGCACATTCTTAGTTGAAAGTTAATGTTACAAAATGAGGCAAAAAATGTTTCGTTACATTTTTATTATTTCACCAAATTAGTACTAGTTCAGCAATGAGAACATGCTTATTTATTTTGTATATGTATTCAAACTAAACGAAATTAGACATTTAAATAAAAATAACTTAATATGTTGAATAAAAAGAAATACATAATATAGCAGTACACTCTTTCCTATTTGTTGTTATATCATATTTTATTAACTGGAAAAGTAATGCAAAAATAAATATAAGTAAGAAACATTGATTTCTGTTGGGAGAACGTTATCTCTGAACGTGCTTTTTTGAAGAAAACCATCAATGATATTGATATCCCAAGAAATAATCTTCAAAATTCACCAACACTGTGATGTAAACAAATAGAAATTTTTTTTTCGATAAGCAATAAATTGGAAACATACTGTTACAGCTCGATCTTTACTAAGCAAGAATTTGGTGACAAATAGTGTCTAAATGGAATGCAAGTTAAATAGGTTGAAAAAAAGTCAAGTGAATAAAATGAAGTAAAATATTGCAGTATTTATTTAATTTAAAATATATCATTAGCATTTTAATTATTGCGCGATTAGTAAGCGCAATAATTAAAAATGCATTTAATTTGGTTCTGCTTGTAAATCATTTTAAAGTTATTAGGAATAACGCAAGAAATTATTTAATTGTCTACACAGTTGGAGAAGATTATTAAAAACGAACGAAAGGGTGTATATGATTGTCCAATTAATTAAATTAGGATTTTTAAAATTACTTAAAATTAAAATTTTAAATCACTTACTCATACAAGACAATTTTGTTCTCATTCAGTCTTGTTTTTAAATGCAATTTTCTTTCATTTAAGTTAGTAAAACAGAAAAAAATAATTTTTTAGTATAGTATCCTGTAATGGTTGTGCATTTTTTTTCAAAACTATTAATTTAATTTCCAAAATATTATTCTCAAAAGCATGGTGAAGTTAAATCCAGTAAGATGCACCTTTTGGTAAAATGTTTCATTATACATGAATATTTTGACCCTCTTAATGAATATTCATGGACCATGGTAAAACCCTTCAGTTTCATGAGATTAATACTTTCTCAGGTAATAATAAACTTACGAAATACATAAAACACAAACTACAAATGCTTACGAAAGCTCGTGAAATGTATGTGCTTTAAATAACGTGCATCTACGTACATACGTGCAAAAGAAATGTAGAAATATTCTTACTTAACGGCTGTCCATAATGAAGGGTCCTTACTAAGAAGTATCCTTTTTAAACTAATCCATAGCAAGTTAGCCTGAAAGAAAGAAGAAATAATTGAGACATTATTATTAAGAAAGATAACAATTGTACAAGTCAGACAGAAGTCTACCAGATATACAGTGTAGTTAAAAAATATCTGTAATATTTACATAGAACCAAGACGATACATAATCGTATGGCAATGGGGGTTACATATGCCATCTACATATGTATCTGTTAATAATAACTCAAAAAAAGTTTTTAAGCGTTCATCTTATTTCTTAACCTAATTTCATAAACAATGATCATATATTAGAAAATTCTATTAATAAAATGAAATAGGATTTGTAAACTCTATCCATAAAAAGTGGAAAATCTTGGTTTTAAGCAGATACCGTCATGCAGCACGAACTGTGGCAAATGAGATATACTGGCAACGGCGTTGATACTTTACTCATGCTCCTTTTCAACCGAAGAATCATGTGACCTAGAGAGTGTGACAATCTTAGTTAAGCTATCTCGGAGTAAGACTGTCACATATTTTTTCGGGTTCAAAGAGTGACAAAAAAGTCAGCATCTAGCCCGTACGTGCATATCCAACACCTCCTAGATATAGAAAGCCTTACAACCACTACGTCACCAAACTTTGACAACATCATTAGGTTTGCATTGAAAAGTTTTATTTTCACAAAATAAAACTACTGTAACTCTCTGGTGAATTTACCATGAATAGAAATGTTTTAATGATTTGAGGCAGAAAACATAATTTTACGACAAATGACAGTTTTTAACCATGACTAATTAGATAATATGATAAGAAAAAAGAAAACCATAATGAATAATTTTGTACGAGAAGGTATTTTAATTTTAATGTTTAATTTAAGATATTTTCTTATACTTGTATCCTTCACTAGAAATTTTATTTGTTTTACTTTGTGAAATTAAAACTGTGATGACGTCAAAGCCTGGTGATGTAGGAGTTGTAAGGTATTCTATATCCCGCTAGCTAGGACAACTCCTCCTACATACAGAAAGCCTCACAATTGAAGTTTTGACGTCATCACCAAGCCAACGAAATTTAAGTTGTAACAGTTTAATTTTCACAAAGTAGAACTATTTAATATTTCTGGTGAATGATACAAATATTAGAAACTATCTTAAATTAAACATTTAAGAGTTTTATTTTGTGAAAATAAAACTCTTAAACGTAGGCCTAGTGATGACGTCAAAGCTTGGAGACGTAGCACTTAACAGGCTTTCTTTATCTAGGAGGTGTTGGCTAGGAGTACTAACGCTCTTTTTTCACCTATCACTTTAGTTTTCATGAAAAATGCAGTTGCAAAACAGAAAAAGCTCAGTTCTCTACTCTTCGCGAAGTGAGAGTTCTTATCAAGTGGTCAGAGTGATTTTCGCTGAAAATACCCTGGCATTGGACCTCCTGCCGAGCAGAGGATTATAAAATGATATAAAAAATTGAAAGATACAGGTTGTTTGTGTAAAGGGAAATCACTTGGACTTCCGTCCGTATTTCAAATGTTGTTAAATACTCATACGAGCATAGTTACTAATTTCATAAAGATATAATCAATTAAAGGATATTGTTGTTTAAAGAAAGGAAACGGATATACTGGCTAATTTCCAACCATCACACACAAATGCAGGGTGTAAAATGACTGGCAGATAAGGCATTTCTCAGGAAGCTGATAGTAGAAGACAGGTCAGACAAGAATATATTTTTTATTGAGTTCCCAGTCTCAAATTTTGCATCAAGGAAAGAACATTTGAGGACTTTTAATTCATTTTATGTCCTGAAGAATTTGTGCCAAAAGCAAATGACACCGGCAAAACAACTAAGAATAGCACAGCAAACCAAAATAAAGTTTTTTTTTTTTTTTCACTAATGGCCGGCCCCTGCCTTGAAGGCTTTGCCCACAACAGGCCGGAATTGTCGGTCTCTTTATTATGGGGGCACCTAGTAGGTGGACCAACGTCGCCCTTATGAAGGGACGGGCATGACAACCAAGCCCAGTCGGGGATCGAACCCCGGCCGCCGGGAGTTGAACCCGAAACCGGAGTACGGTGCTTTACCCACCATACAACTCGTTCGGCACCAAAATAAAGTAGTTTCGGCTTTTTAGCTTGTATTAAACTGCTCTTTTTATTAAACAGTCGAACATTAACTGGTACGTCTAGTATTTTGATTGGTTTTGTGTAGCTGCCGACACTTCTGGAAGATAATTAACGAATTTTCTTTACAATGTAATTCCTTTTAACCCATTTTTGCGACTTTCTTCAATTTTTACTGATAACAGAAATAATAGATAAATTTCTGATGTCAACTTCTTGAACAAGGGATGATTTCTTTTAAAATCATTATGCATAAAAATCGAAATATCAACATCCTACTGGGTCATGTTAAAATATTTTGTAGCGTTGAGGCTCAATACTCGTGATTAAAGGCTAGGAAAAATAAATAACGTTTTCGACTAATAGCGAAAATGCCGTCCCAAAAAAGGGACACTAGGCATAAATGGGTTAAGTACACTTTCACAGACAAGCTGTCTCACGATTTAAGCGTAAAAATATTACTATGTTCTAAGACAAATATGCATGTTTTCCGAAAAGTGGTTAATATTCCGAAATAGTTGGTAGCTATGGGTTGTGGTATAAAATTGAAATAAAACGAGCAAATCCTTATAACGATGAGAAATAAATATATTAAAACTCTGTGTGGTAAGTTTAACAGAAACATTCAAGAATCTTTCTATACAACATAGTGAGATTAATCTCGAAAGTCATTGAAATCACGAAATTAACAGAGGTAAATTACCAATAAGAATCGCATAAAGAAGGAACTTTCAACATACATGGAACTAAGTGCCATAAAATAACACAAAAACCATCAACATAAAAGACAAATTATCATGTCAAACAATGGTGCAGAAGCCCCTCTGCGGGGCCAAGGCCTGCGAAGGCCCCAGTGTTTGACCCCAAGCAAGCTTGGTCCTCATTTTATCGACCCACTCAAGGGATGAAAGGGTGAATCGACCTTGCCCAGACCGTGATTTTGAACCCCGGACCAATTGGACGGCAGCGCGGCGTGCTAACCAGTAAAAGGCAAAATATAGGTCATTTACATTATTCTAAATCGGTATTCGGATCAACAGAAAGTCTTAAGGAACTCTTATTGTACAAGCCACTCTCTTAAGTTATAAATAAGACAGAAAATGATAAGGTCATGTATAAGATGACTATAATATCTAATTACATATATATGTTCTGTTTGTACATAATACACGAAATATGATCTGAAATATCATTGATATATGACTACACTATGCCCTTGCTTCAAATTAATTACAAAATTAATTATTCTTTATAATATAATTCAACTGATTTCATAGATATTCCTTTTTTGCTAAGCGTAATGTGCCAAAATTCAAAACTTAATTATAATGCATGACACAAAACATTCAGTGTCCCGCAGTGGTCTTTGCGCTCAACTCCGTTCCCATAAGAACACGGCAAGTGAAGCGGCATCCCACATGGCCAGTGCTTGGGAGGGTCATCTCCCTCTCGGCTCGTCCGCTGTGGAACCGTGTACGCTAATGGGAGCTGGTGCACGTAAAATCCGTCGTGGCTCCAGTGTCCTCCAAGTTGTTAAACGATACCTCTGGGCATAGGTGCCAAGTATTACGGAATGTAATTAACCACTTTTTATGAACGGTAATTTTCTGCTTAAGTTATAGCAAAATTTCTGAGTTAAAGACGTGGTCCGGTAACTATTTAGGAAAGTTATTGAAAAAAATAGTTGTTTACAAAAAGTGGTTAATTATATTCCGTAATACTTGGTGCCTATGTCTCTGGGGGTGCCGATTTCAGGTGGTGGTTGGTCCCTCATCTGGAATCGGTTCAAAATTAGGGACCAACAAGGAGAAGTCCAACCCCCTTGGGGGGCTCTGGCCCCCCTCTTTCTATGGATAGCGTCGTCTATCATGGACTCGACAATAACAAAACATTCAGTTTGTGCAGCTAAGGAAAAATCTATTTCATAAATTCCTAAAACAGACTGGAAATTTACCCTGCGTACAAAAACAAGCAAACAAAACCCCGAATCAGTTATTTTTATATTCATGTATTGACACGGAATTAAAAAAAAAGTTTTCAATCACTTGAGTAGAAAACTGTTTAAAGAATTATTGCAGTTTTTTAGTTTTTTTTTTTTTTTTTTTTTTTTTTTTTCGAAACAAAGTTCAGGTAAGCTCTAAAGTCAGGTGCATCTCTGCTTAGATTTTCATTTTCTTCTGCAAACTTGGATTTTACTGGAAAATAGATATATTCTACTTTTTTGTAAACTGTATGGTACTTTCATTTTAAAGTCCTTTGATACGGAAAATTTTTTCTAGCATTCTTTATTCATTTTAGAAGATTTCATCTAAGACAGAATGAAACTCGAATTTCAGAATGCATTCGAAATGAAAAAGGGGTATAAATTTCTGCATGGACTTGGAAATTTGCGTCTTTCCTTAAATTTATCCTAAGGCTTAGTTTAAAATGAAGTTAATATATTTTGCTCTGTATTTTGGTTTTCATTTTTTTTAAAACTGTATTATGTAGTTTTTAAGAAATTTTTAATTAACTGCATTTCAAACATTTTAGGCAGCTTATATATATATGTTACAGTTAAAACCCGAAATCAGTCAAAACCCGAATTAACTAGGGAAAACGCATTCTACCTGAGTGCGTTAGGGAAAACCCGAATTAACTAGGGAAAACCCGTTTTATTCGAGTATCGGTAGCACGTTTTCGAGGCGGCATATATTCCAGGGGGCCCCCTAAAGCGATGGTCAGACCCACTGAATTTTTTCGGGTCTCGCAAAGAGCCAGCGTTAGCATATTTTCGAGGCGGACCCCCTACAGTGGTAGCCGGACCCCGTGTTTTCCCATGTGAATTCAGGAATGTTAATGCTTTATCCACTAAACATTGGATCTTGCCCCCCTTCGAAAATATACTATTGCTGGCCTTTTGCGAGACCCAAAAAAACATCACTGTGTCCGGCCACCGCTGTAGTTGGCCCCCCTCGAAAATATGCTAACGCTGGCCCTTTGCGAGACCAAAAAAACATCAATGGGTCCGGCCACAGCTGTAAGGGCCCCCCTGGAAAATATTCTAACGCTGGCCCCTTGCGAGACCCAAAGAAACATCAGTGGGTCCAGCCATCTCTTTAGGGGGCCCCTCGAAAATATGCTAACGCTGGACCTCTGCGAGACCCAAAAAATATCGGTGTGTCCGGCCCACTTACAGGGCCCCCCCCGAAAATATGCTAACGCTGGCCCTTTGCGAGACCCAAAAAAACATCACTGGGTCCGGCCATAGCTTGAGGGGGCCCCCTCGAAAATATGCTAACGCTGGCCCTTTGCGAGACCCAAAAAAACTTCACTGGGTCCGGCCAAAGCTTTAGGGGGGCCACCTGGAAAATATGCTAACGCTGGCCCCCTGCGAGACCCAAAGAAACATCAATGGGTCCGGCCATCGCTTTAGGGGGCCCCTCGAAAATATGCTAACGCTGTCCCCTTGCGAGACCCAAAAAAAACATCAGTGGGTCCGGCCATCGCTGTAAGGGGTCCCCTGGAAAATATGCTAACGCTGGCCCTCTGCAAGACCCAAAAAATATCGGTGGGTCCGGCCATCACTTCAAGGGGCCCCGTCGAAAATGTGCTAACGCTGGCCCTTTGCGAGACCCCAAAAAACATCACTGGGTCCGGATAGATTGAGGGGGCCCCCTCGAAAATATGCTAACGCTGGCCCCTTGCGAGACCCAAAAAAACATCAGTGGGTCCGGCACCGCTGTGGGGGCCCCCCTGGAAAATATACTAACGCAGGCCTCTCAATTGGACCTCTTTTTTTTAAATTCCTAACTCTATAAATAATAGAGTAAAATGTTCTCCTTCTTCATCAGTTGTTAAATGTTCTTTTAGAGCTTAAGGTTTCGTCTATCAAACCATTAAAATACAAGACTATATAAATAAAACTTTGATGAAGGTAAAAATTTTAAAAAAAGAGTAGCAATTGAGAGGCCTGTAACGCTGGTCCTTATCGAGACCAAAAAAAAAACATTACTGCGTCCGGCCATCGCTTATGGGGACCCCCTCGAAAATATGCTAAAGCTGACCCTTTGCGAGACCCCCAAAAATATCAGTGGGTCCGGCCATCGCTGTAGGGGCCCTCTGGACAATATGCCTCCGCTGTAGGGGCGCCTCGAAAACGTGCTACCTCTACTCGAATAAAACGGGTTTTCCTAGTTAATTCGGGTTTTGCCTAGCGCTGTCAGTCAGAACGCGTTTTGCCTAGTTAATTCGGGTTTTGACTGATTTCGGGTTTTCACTGTAACACATGTACATATGTACATATATATATATAATAAAAGAGCTCAACTTACATATATATATATATATATAAATTGTAGTGGTTTCGTTATTTGATTTAGCGCACAAGGGAAATAAGAAGATACTTTAAATATTTTTCTCTGAATGTTGTGCTTATAGGACCAAAAAATAGTTGTTAAAGGTATTTTTAGGGTATGAAATCGATTTCCAAAATATTAATTATATTAATGTAGATTTTAGATTACTAATGTGTAGCATTGAATGAATCACGTAAAACACACGAGTCAGTGTCATGTTCCTTGCATGAAGACCCAAACGTCAAATTTAAAAAATAGTAACCTCATTTGACCATTTTTCAGTAAAAAAATATCAACAGTAGTAAAAATTTAAAAAAATAGATTTTAAGCATCTGTATCTTTCGTCGAATCAGACGTTAGTCCTGTCATCTTCTAAATTTTAACACAAAACCAATCCGTTATTACTAGAACTAGATCACTGCCCGTTCTCCGCACGGTAGGAAACGAAAGTGTTTCTTACGTGACATAAAAAAAAGCACTTCAGTGTCGTAAAAGAAAAGAAAATACGGTTTACAGCGAAAACTTTTCGCTTTCAAAATATCTTATTTCTGATCATACAGTTTTTAGGTTTTAGTATTAATTCATTAGACACGACATGATGTGGGGGAAACGGTTTTACTTTATTTTGTTCATTTTACTCTCACTTGCAGCAGAGCATATTAAAGTTAATTTGACATTTTGGGGTTATTTAAAGCTAATCGGTATTTCAAATATTTTTCGGAGCTATTTTGCCAATGAATGTAAATTTTGTGCAAGGGCTTGTTAAGTTGTTAGAATTCAGCCAAAAGCAAAGGTATATCTAATACCTATATATCGCCAAAAGTCGGCGATATTTCCCGCGATTTTTGAGAATACATACGACGGCCGTAGTCAAACTGATAACGGATATTATGTATTATGTTAATTAGAATTTTCCACCTTGTGGCTACTTTTGAATTTCCGACGATTTTAAAAAATGTGTTTCCTTTCGTTATTATGGTTGCTTGAAAAATCATAGTGCTCAAAAATCTCCAAGAGTAGCTCGCGCAATAAACGAAATGCTTTGAGTTTAGTAAATTTTTACGCCAAAGCCTTTTAATCTAATTAGATTTCTAACTCTTTTTTAAACTCATGACGCCAAAATCTCGTCATCTCAGTTCCAGTATCTAACATGAATTAGTGAGGGAAGAGGAAAATCTCCATTATTTTACTTTTCCTCAGCATCTGATAATGTGGAAGTTTATTATTTCGTTTGTGGTCTTATTGTTTGTCAAAGCTTGTTAACGTAATTAGGATTTCTAATGCATTTTTAAACTTGTGACATCAAAATGACGTTAATTTCATTAGATCGCCAGCATATAGATGGTTAATTATATGATGACTATTTTACACAATCGGAAATTGAAAAAGGTTTTTTTAGGTGAAAATCATTGAAAAATCGGAAAAGATCGTGGAACATTTGGATTTTCAGAATTTTAAAGTTGATTAAGGACTATTCTATGTCGTTTTACCTATTTGTACAAAATTTCAAGCCGATCAGTTGAACGGTGTGGAAGGAGTTCCCGAACAAACAAACAAACTTTCACATTTATATAATAGATGTTAATTAGTATTTTCCTCCTCTTGACGACTTTGGAATTTTCGACGATTTTAAAAAATGTGTTTCCTTTCGTTATTGGTTGCTTTTATTTACGTTATGGTTGCTTCAAAAATCATACTGCTCCAAAATCGCCAAGGTTAGTTCGCGCGATCAACGAAATGCTTTACACTTAGTACATTTTTACGTCAAAGCCTTTTAACCTATTTAGATTTCTAACTCATTTTTAAACTCGTGACGTCAAAATCGCGTCATTCTTAGTTGCAATATCTAACAGGAATTACCAAAAGAAAAAGGAAAAAAAAACTCTTTATTTATTTTTCTACAGCACCTGCTAGAATTTTATTATTTACGCTCGTGTTGTAATTTTTTGTAAAAGCTTGTTAAGGATTTCTAATGCATTTTTACACTCGTGAGATCCAAATGGCGTCAATCTCGCTTGAATTATTGAAGATAATAAATAAATAAATCTATGTCAACTATGCTCACTAATATGCTCAAATCGGACATTTAAGTACAGTCTGTCAATTAAATAGCCAAATGTTGGAGCCCTACATCAAAAATGCAGTTGTTGGGACCAGCTAACTTTGACAGATGTTATCAAAAATTAGCAGTACCCGACCATGAAACTATACACTTTCATTCTGAAAGTTATCCTCAGTTTCAACAGCACAGACCATGGAATTATATTTTTTTCTAATCCATCAAACTTTATCTTTTCATTATTAAACTTTATGTTTAATTATTAAACTTCATTTTTTTAATCATTAAACTTCAATTTTTAATTACCCTGAACATACTACTGAATTACTCTTACCCTGAAAATTGCGAAAAATCTTTAAAAATTGGGGAACATGTGAATTTCCATAATTTTGAAGCAAACTACGACCTGTCCTGTACCGTTCTACATGTCTGTGCAAAATTTCAAGCCGATTGGTCGAACAGTGTAGGAGGAGTTCTCGGACGAACAAACTTGCACATTTATATAATAGATTATTGTTTTTTTTGGGGGGGTTGCCAATGAATGTAGTTTTAATAATTACGGGTCTCCAAATTCTTTAGCTGGTGCATTTATCACTATTTGTTCCCTTTCATTTTCATCTAGTTCTTTTGGGAGCTTTGAAACTTGCGCATAACTCCTCAAAACCATGACTGTAAAACTCGCCAAAGTGCGGCGATATTTTAGGTTGGAGAAAGTGGGGGCGAAAGTGATTGGTGATTGTGCTCAATTAATTCAACATCCGACATCATCAAATTGATGCTTTCAGAAGAAAACTGCCAAATGAATATAGCGAATTATGTCATTTACTAAAAAACGCATCACCTGAAATCTTAAACTCCTGTTATTCACGCGATCGTATCAGCAATTTTAAAATTTATGAACTATAAGAAATACATTTCGATTTAATTCTTTTTCATGCTTTTTAATTTGACGTGAAAATGACGTAATAACTTATGAAATGCCGTACTTATGTGTGGAGACAGGCTTTTATTCTGGTTACTGTTTGGTCGAGGAGAGTATTATGGTCACAGCGCATGGTCAAACTGTATCAGAAACGTCTTCAAGAATCTGTCGTTAGCTGACTTAGCATTTAAAATTATATATAGATGGTTCCAAAAGTAAGGTAACATGTTCTTTATTTAAAAGGTTTATTCAAGAAATTAAAGAAATAATGATTTAGTCAGGAATTTGGTAGAGATTATTTTTGAACATTGCATCTTAGGGCATCAAAGCATTTGCTCCGTGTATATTCCAATCTCTTGAAACCGGCATGTGTGAAATCTGGGACTGATCACACAGCCATTTAAAGATGGCTTCCTGAACTGTGAGACTGGCTTCAATATGCCGGCCTGACAGGTGCTCGTTCAACCGTCCAAAGAGATCGAAATCACCGAGTGCAGCATCCGGGATGCACGAAACCTTTTTAACCAACTTTCTATAACCGAAGCCGTTTGCTGGCAGGTGTTGCCATGCAGTCGGATGAGTAATCTCGACAGTATTACAGGTTTATTCCTTTGGTATACAATGCACATAAATGGGTTTCGATTAGGGATCGACCAATACCAGATTTCAACCGATACCCGATACTTTTTTTCAAGGGACTGCATACATATTATCATACAAAATTTAACATATCACAGCTACCAAAGTTTTTCCAGCACTAATTTTTACATAGAAATTTATGCTTAGAAACAGGCCAAATATTTAATGCAAGCTGATTAAAACTGTGGTGGAAAGCTCCCGAAAATTTCGCAAAAGTTGGCAGTAATGTAATATTGATCACGTTTCCCATCACTTGCATTTGGACAAATTTTTCTCTGTGTCAATTTTTTTCCGAATGTAAGTGACAGGAAATTAGGTTCCATGTAAAATTAAATTTTCCATGTTGATATGTATACAGCACTTTGTAAAAAAGTATCGGGTATCGGTCGATCCTTAAACATTTTACCTCTACTAATACAGATGTCGATATGCGGAATATAATTAACCCCTTTTTGCAAACAGTAATTTTATAAATACTTTAACAAGCGATAAACAGCCCACACCTTCAGCTTCGAAATTTCGACATAGCGTAAGCCAAAATTTACTGTTTAAAAAAAGTGGTTAATTATATTCCGGAGCAGTTGTCAACTCTACTACTAGTCAAGAACTTTCAACATGGAATTCAGAGAACAATATTTAAAAATTCCATATAAGCTTACGGAAAGTGTGTTAAAAAGAACGTGACTGAGTACAGTGGGAAAGGCTCTTACGCGAGGTACTACTTTCCGCATTTAAACCAAATACATACCCCGATTTCATTTCGAATTCCAAAAGCAATTAATGCAATTAATAATGTATTATACTTTCACTCAAGAAGGTTATTAATATTGTGTGAGCCCGCTTACACACAAAAAAAAAAAACGAACAGGCTTGCATAACTTACGATAATTAATCAACTTCTTTTTCATGCTTCACATGCATGAAAATTAAATCAACATGAAAGATAAGAGTAAACTTAATAGCACTGTTGATTGACGAACGATTGCGGATGCTATTCAACACCTTCTACATATAGAAAGCCTAACAACTCCAGCTTTGACGACATCATTAGGCCTACGAGCCGATAACACAGTTTTCATTTCACGAAGTAAAACTGTCTAAAATAATTGGTGAATGCTATAAATATTTGAAAATATTTTAAATTAAACATTAAAATTAAAATACCTTTCTCATACAAAATTATTCGTTCTGATCTATTTCCTTGTCATATTATCTAATTAGTCACAGTTAAAAACTGCCATTTACCTTAAAATTTTATTTAAAAAAAAAACTTTTACAAGTAGGCCGAATCTTGACGTCCAATCTTGATGACGTAGGAGTTGTAAGGCTTTCTATATCTAGGAAGTGTTGTCAAAACCCAATGCACTCACGGTTATCTCACAAGTACAGCTGCGGGAAAAAAAAGTCCCACTTTTTTCGGCCGTCGTTGGTCGTACAGCAAAGTTACAAATACCAATCTTTTACGATTGACGTACACTTTAATTTGCTATGCATAAAAATTGCATAAGGGGCCATCTACATATTAAAATTCGCACCAACTTTTTTTTCCCAACAGCAACCCCTAGATTTCACTTCATATTTCAAAAATTTAGCTCATATTAACCCCGGACAATAATTTTCAATAAATTTGGACAAAAAATGAGTGAGTTATGAGCACCCAAAATCCTCCTCCCCCTATGTTAAAGTATTTTTTCATACTCCAATTCAAATCTCATAAAATATTGGTAGTAAGAAGCTGATTTTTATTCGTACTATTAGAACTAAACGACACAAACATAATTTAATGTTATTATGATTTTTAATAAATTATTAATATGAATTATTAATTATTAAATTAATATTAAAAAAAAATATGAATAGCGACCTAGCCAAATTTCGATGGAAATAGATGCAGAAATTAATATTACATGGCTGTGCAAAATTACAAAATTTTAACGTTCAGTAGTTTAATTTATATTAAATAAAATGTGTTATTTTCATGAGTTAAGGGACCATATATAAATTTATTAAGTGAAAATGTTTTTAAAATTGCATAAAATAAACGTAAATTAGATTTATTTTGTGCAAAAACACACTAAAGGATACCAGTATTAAAAATATCAAATTTTGAAGCAAATAAATTAGAGGTTTTTACAGTTTGATAGGGATTCTATAAAGCGGGTATTGTTGCGTCCGCTACCATATTCCCCCAAATAAAATATTTTCCAGGTATAGAATTAGATGCAGTAGATGTATGTCTTCTAATACAGCGTCCTATTTCTGAAAAACTAACATCCTCAACTTTCCAGGCGTGAATGTGACCTTTTTTAATATCGGAAACATTAGGTCTTTGGACTTACCCATACTTTCAAAACATTACTTTCATACATTCAAAATCACGTTTTTCTGTCTAAATTTTCATCTAACTATAGATTAAAATACCGCCAAAAGTCTTAAGAATATTTTACATTGCAGACAATAGTATTAAATGAAGAAAGTGAAATAACAAACACAGTGATAATATTGGGGCGGCAAAAAAGTAATTGCGTTTTTTACATGAAGTTCAAAAAATAAATTTTCTATCAGGAAATCATTCTTCAAGTTCGACCATAGCTCAGTAATATCCAAGCTTGTAGTCAGAAGAGCAGAGAGCAGCCTCTAACTCCAGCCAACATCAACGGAAAACACAATAACAACTTCAAAATTACAAAGATTTTCAAAATCGTGAGCAGTCATTTTGCATTTTCCCCTTAAATCATGTGTACGAACCAAGGAAGTTATGAACTCACGGCTCATTTGGACCACAGACTAAATATTCTATTCTGCCCTTGATATTCTCAGTACAAAAGACTTTAAGAGATGGGAACAATATTTTCCTTGAAAATAGTATGAATTGCTTTTAACTCTCGCGAGCGAAATTAATGAAAGGCGAAAAGTTCGGAACCTACTAATAGCGTTTTTCAATTTGCAGAAAGTCCCTTAAAAACGCGCAAAAATTAATTCGCGATATCTCCGGAAATTATCGTAGAAAATTGGGGAAAATTTATATTTAGGGTTATTTGATGGTTTTCTTTCGTTTAATAAAGTCAAAATATGGGATTGCCATTGAGAAAAAGGAAGTTGATGCAGAATTAAATATGAAGACGGCCCCTGATGCAAATTAAACTAATAGTAAATTCAAGTACGCGTTATTTGCAAACGAATGGTATATATAACTTTACTGTACGACGAACGACGTCGAAATAAAGAGCAAGTGGGACTTTTTTTTCCGCAGCTGTACATGGATAATAGTTAATAGGATGAAATAGGTGACCATAGTAACGTAGACTAAGTTGTGTCATTAAGTTGCGATGACAGAGGCTTTCAATAAAGAAGCCATCCCTTCTTGATCCCTGCGATTGGACTTCATATCCACTCCGTAAATCGAAAACTTATCCCTTAAACTTAAGACAACTGAACTATATTTGTGGTTGCTTAAGTTTAAACAGTACGTGATAATAATAGATTAAATCAATGACAGGTTTTCAAAAAAATGTTTTAGCAGCTGTCAAATTATTATATATTATAGTGTCGATGAACATTGAAAAATAAACCTATGAATGCCAAACACATAAAATATAAATTCTCGCAATCTATACCCTAAAGTATACAACTGTAGATTACAGATTCTGGCAACTCATTCCCAGATATATAAAATAAGAAACGTATTAATTATTCATTAAAACTCATATTGATTATACATGCTACAAAGAATGCAATTTAAGCTTACAACTACAGTTCCAAACATTTTTTAATATTCTCGATAATACTTGTAATACCACTAAGACACTTTTATACCAGAGATATAAGAGAAATGCACGACTTCATCTGATCTATCTCATCACTTAAAATTGCACACGTCTGAAGTGCAAAGGTCTCGGGTTCGGGTCCCATCGCTCGACTGTCGATCTGAAGGTCTGGAGTTTTGGTCGGTTTTCTCCAGATGTAACGTGAATACGCCTTATAACCTCTTAGAAAGTCCTCGACCAAGGGACTCTCCACCGTAGGCAGATCGTCCAAGCGTAGCGTTGCCGTTATTTAACAACACAAATACTTATGCATCTCAAATTTCGGAGATTTACGGTGCAACTGGCTACATCTAGTGGTATTTGTTTGCTGTGATATCTTGTTGTTTCTAGAACAGAATTTTTTTCTATCGCGGAATGCATTCATATCTTTTTAACTTATTTTTTTTATCCACCTACGTTCTTTTTAAACTAAACTCACTGAACGTAGCCCAGTAAAATCTACCATATGAAAATAAATTATTAAGTAGTATATTTAAATCCCAGGACTCATCCTAAACATATATTTAAAATGTTACACAAATATACACTTAAGGTGGGTATCACTTTTACTTAGGTAGAAAAGCTACAGTGAACTCGGGGTCTCATAGAGCAAAATCAAATGTAACCAGATTATTGACTGGTACAGAGCATATACTGATTAGCCTGCCACTTTTTGATTCTTCCATATATAGGAATGGAGGAAACTTCCAGATATTGATAAAGGTCTAACATTGGCGATTGATATAGATAACAGTTCCATGTCTGATAACCTCTTTACATGAAATAATTTGTAAGACAGAAATGTGTGACGTTAGCTAAAAGCAATTACGTTTTTTCATCTGCTTCGTATGATCAATATTGAAATTATAAATTTCTTGCATAGTTAATTTTACTGTTCTAAGTCCCGTATTCCAAAATGGACTGTTCTGCGGATTTTCTAATGCAGAAGATACCGTAATTTTTAAAATCTTCTTTTTAAAGATTAATTTCTTTAAAAGCTTTTATAAGTCACATTCTTTTGTACGAATGGAATACCGTTTCCACATGCTTTGAATTATTTAATTGGAGAACTTTTTTCTGACTCAACCGATGAAATTTCCTAAAATTCTTTTCAAAGAACTATTAAAAAAAGCGAATCTTATTTAATTAGTAACGATTAACTACTAATCTTCGGTAATATTTAATTTTAAATCTGCTAATCATCTCTAATAGGAGAAGACTGCTTCAAGATATAATTGCTTCTACCAAGCTATTAATGCTTGATTTTATCAATCGTTATTGTTTTATGTATTGTTAAAGCTCGCTACGCAATATTTCTAAAGAAGGAATTCATTCTAAAAGTAAACATTGACGATTTACCTTCAACTCCATGCGTTAAGGGGAAGAGGGAGCATTTCAATGCTAATAATGGAAAGGGATACTGGAAACAGATGAAGAATTCTTACTTTTACGTGTTTAAGACTTTTAAAGTAAAGAAATAAATCGTGGTATTAAAAAATAAGGCTTAAAATAACTGCCCCTCCTCTCTCTTGCTTAAGGCATTCTCAAAATATATTTATTGATTGAAAAAAACTTCACATTTAACGGCGGCTATAGGGTTAGTCATCTAATTATGTTGACCAAATTATGATTTAATCTGCATTTTAGTGCAGTCTTTCAAAAAAAAAAAAAACTTTCAATCTTATCTTTTGCATAAAAAAACTTCTTATAAGACCATAATCAAAGTTCCTCTACATAACGCATTTTAAATCAAGCATTCCTTCATATTTTTTAGTACATACCAGACGGTTTCCTTGGTAGACATTTTAATATTTTCTATACTATTCTTAAAAGCGAAAACCGTAGTTAAACATGCACTAGAAGGGACACAACACACACCATTTTTTTACGAGACACGACGGAAAAAGTTTATCTTAGATGTTTAACCTATTTCATGAAAGATTTTTGTGCGTAGAAAAAAGTTTCTTAATCAACTGAACGGAGCCCATTTACCCGCAGGGCATTTTGTTTTTATCCTGTAAGAAAATTTCGCATTATTTTGTAAGAGAAAGTGAAGTCATTTAAATGCAAAAGACGATGAAAATAAATTTTTAGATAAATGCTTCAGAGTAAATGTCTGTACTTTTCTTTATTAGTAATTTTATGAGTATTTAAAAGAAAATGTAATAAATATCTTTATTCTAAGTTACTTATTTATTTATTTATTTATACTTTAGAGAAAGTTATATTTTCAAATAAAGTAGATTAAAGAATATCTGTTCACGCATGTTTTTCTCAATAAACCCATAAACACACAAATTGTCATGGATAGAACATGATGTTTGATTTGGAAGGGTCTAATTTGCTTTCCGGAAAATTTAATTTTGTGCTGTTCCTCATTCGTATTCATAAACATAATCATTAATATAATACAGAGTGTCTCGTAAATATTCTTTTTTTTTTTGCTAGTTTGCACGGAGGCCACATAAAAATTTTTATTCTGTACTTATTTAGATTTAATATACTGAAAATTTTAATCAATACCATAAAATTCACTACCTTTTTTACGTAACTTTGTAATTTATTGAACATTCCATTGATCAATATTTAAGAAAGAAAAGCCTAGGTCATTTCTTTTGGGAAACAATAACGTTTCGTTGATACTAAGTGCGTCTATGCGTGGAGACGAGTTGAATCTTCCTCTCCTCATTAGCTGTTTTCCACTCATGCTCAAGTATATTATCAATTATAATACAATGCAACATTTAATCATTTAACAATTTTTGAACAATATTAATGTATTTACAAATACTCATGAGGTAGGGGAATGGACAAATAAGAAACATTTCAAACGACACACTGTTTAGAGGCAGACGGTCCTTGCAGTCACATGAGTTATTATATTCGATCAAGTAGTTTTTGTTTATGATCGTTATCCGAAACGAGAAAATCCATCTCAGTATCCACGCGACTTGTGTCCATAAATATTTACATCTAGCACTTTCTTGTGCAAATGTTTACTATTTACATTTCTAATTGTCATGTATATATATTTAATGATATAATTTATCATGAGAGAGAAGCAGCTAATATTGTGCTCGCTGTATGAGAAAGGCAAGCTGCGATACAACAAAACAAGCAAAGCATCTCGCAGGGTTTGCCACCTGTCTGTCAAGCACCCCTCACCCCCCATTTTATTTATTTATCCGCTCTTATATTAAACGAGGAATGTTTGTGTGTGCGTGGGTGTGTATGTCCGAACGATCTCGAAAACTGCTCTAAGGATTCTTTTTAAATTTCGTACCTGGGGGTTTTTTGGGCTCCTGAAACGATTGAGCTAGGTCAATTGATTCAAAAAACTCTAAAACGCTCAAAATTTAAAATTTAAAATTTTTGAACGGTAGCGCCATCTATTGAGCGTTTGAAAAACACACTTGATGCAATCTTCCTAAAAGGAACGCTCAAATAAGTTTGGGGCGGATTAAAAAATACACGCCATCGATATATAATAGTAAAAATTAATTTCGCAAAGAAAGAAAATAAATGGAACACAGTACACAGACAAATAAATATTTTAGTAACTAGATATATTACACCATTCAGCTACATAAATTTGTTTAGAATTAAAAAGTTATTTTTATTTCAAAATATCGTCCTGGCAACCAGCGAAAGAAAAAGAGAAAAGAGTCTTCGTTGCCATCCCCGCAAGCACCTTGATGGAATATACGTAAATAATTTAATTATTCTTAATTCATAGTTATTAATACAAAACTATTCGTAAATCTTATGTGAAAAATTGCCTGAATTTATTACAATTATCCTTTTGTAACTAACGGAAAGCTAAATGTATTTTCGCGTATATACTAAAACAATAAAGATTTTTCATGTATTTTATTGATCCATATGATGCGAATTTCAAAAGTGCATAAAAGTTTCAGCTTAGCCGAATAATTTAAACGAAAATGACACCCTTTTCAGACATTCGCAGTAAGAAAAAAGATCCAGTGACGCAACATGAAAATTCCATTTTCCATTTTTTTTTTTAAATAGGGCACTAGGTTGAATTCTATTTTAACTGCCTTATTCCGCCAAGTTGACGATAAATATTTAAATGTAGTTACCCTGACGATTTTTTTTTTTTTTAATGGGTCAACCGTTTATAATGAAACGATGTTCGAAACTCCGATGAAAAAATGATACGATCGATTCCTAAATTGGGCTCGCAGCCGATATTCAAATTCATTTTGCAGATGATCAGCCATCAGTTTAGTTTTCATTCACTACAGTTGATGATTTCAACTCGTTTATTTTATCATCGTACGGACAACCTTTTAAAAGTTGCGGGCAGAACTTTACGATAGTGGCCTCCTGGGCCTGACTTCAGGATGTTAGCGAAATCGCGGGGGGCCGTATAATTCGGATTTATATGGAAGTTTGAATGTTTTATATAGGTTTTATACAGGATTTTGACTTGTTCTGAGGGCTGGTCCAAAAGCCATGGCGGGCCCCATCCGGCCTCAGGCTGGGAGTTGTCCATATGTGGAAGCAGTAAATTGGGAGGCTGAAATCTGGTTACTAAGATTTTTTCTAATAAATTTTCATTTCTTATTTAGACGTGGATTAGACTGTTTTGTTTTGTGTTGTGTACTATCATTAAACTAAAGGATAAAGCCCTTTGTGGAGACAATTACAGCGGGCGATAGAATGTCTACACTCAGAATATTTAATATTTACCCACTTAAAATCAAATAACTTCATATTCAATTTTTATTATACATCGAAATTCGAATTGTATAATCTGCAGAAACATTTCGTATTCGAAACATTTCGTTTGGTATCAACATCCTCTCCTATATCCATGCTTAATGCATAGAAAACCGTTTTATTTTTGAAAAAAAGTTAAACTGAGAAGTAATTTAGAAAAGCTATCTTAAGCGAATTGGAATCGTAATTTTTCCTCCAAAGCCTGATAACCGTGACTTCAATGTAACGTCAATGTCACTTGCAATAGATAATTCTGACACTCAAATGATTAGCTTTTTTATTCTCTTAAATGAAATAGAGCTAAAAAAATAAAAAAACAAAAACAAAAAACAAAACAAAAAAAACGCTTAAAAATCAGGGAACGGGAGGATTATCAGATTTTTTCTTTCTTATTTTTCTTTTTTTTACTTAATTATGATAATTTTCAGGCTGATCGTACAACGAACCGTGTAATTTTAAGTTATTAGACAATACATTTTTAATCTGTTTGGATGGTAAAAGTTTTACTTTGAGTGATTGAACTGGAATTGTGACAGAGACAGGGATCAGCGTAACTACATAGGAGCGATGTATTTTTGATTTATTCGAGGTTAGAAGTCCATCCGTTTGTTCTATTATTGTCAACGTTTAAGTAGTTGTTAGGGTTATTATAAAAGAATATTTTTGATCTATTCTGTTTTTGATTTCATGATTTCGAAGTGTCCTTTTGTACTAATAATTTAAATTGCGTTACACTTTTTATTTTCTTAAGCGTGAATTTATAAAATAAAATTATGTTAAAAGCATATTTATGTAAGATTATACTTTTATGGCATCTATATGTATCTATAAGATTGAATTTACGCTTGTAGAATTTGTTTATGCAAGATGTATTTTCTTTGAATTAGAAGAAAATAAGTATTTTATGTTTGAATTGAAGCACTATAGAGAAATTTACAATTTCAATCGTAAAGAATTATCATCATAGATGTATTATAAAGACATAAATGCATGAAAGTGTAGCTCATAAACGAGCTGTGGAAACATATGATCACCGACAGCAGCACTTAGCCCAAATGTGTGAACGTGCAGTTCAAACACAAGCAGATGAAACTGATGATTAGTATTTGGAAGGAGAACGACATGGAACAGCTAGACGTCGACAAATACTTCGGGTAAATAGTCTAAGTATCTACAAAGCTGCCACAAACGTGCGTACTTATTATCATAGTTTAAAACTTTTTAACATGGATTGCATTCACCCTGGAGCTTTGCATTTTTCTGAAGAGTAAAAACAAAAATTAGCCGAAACCATTTTGGGGACTGTAAGATTGATGTAGGACATTCCGAATTTCCTAATGAATTGGTGTGGTTGTTTCTTCAATGTCACCCACATTTCAAAGAATTCGAAATTTGAAAGCATACTTTACAATGGCTTTGTTCACAGTATATGACGAGTAAAACTATTAACGATTTTGGTGTGTACTGCTACGTTGCGAACAGTGTAGGACTTGATGAATTTTTTTTATAAACTCATTCATCTGACAGTTCAACCAACTCAAATTCTTGATGCTGAATTTGAACGTCCTCAATATGGACAGATATATTTCTGAAGTAATGAAGACGCTGTTAGTGAATGCATCGCCCAAGATCTTCGCTGATACCCACGCTGATCTGCTAAGAACGAAAGGAGGCACCTTACGTTAAACTACTTTTTGCTCAACTCTGATGGCACCCACCATCGAATATTTAGCATCCCTCTTCAAAACAAAGTATATGCCATTGTAACATTGAATGCCGACCAATGCTTACCTGATAACGTATGGATGATCCGACAGCGATGAAAATCTTTGGCAACCATGAAGATTATTGATACGTGCCAAGGCATTTACGTATTCATAAATTTTACACTTAAGGAGCCTTTAGATTCTGAGCATGGCTCGGTAACCTGGTACTTTATTTTTAATTGACAACTCTCTAATGTTACACATGGATATATAAAAGTAAAAGGAGCGTTCTCGGGCGGAGAACCTTAGATTTTAATTTTGCCCCTAAATGCGGCAGTGAGTAGGTGGCCAGCGTTGCCCTTACTCATGGCCGCATTTATGTCCATGAAGAGACTGACAATTTAATTGTCAAGCCAGGAATTCAGCCCGCACCCTGATATTTGATAGAATGATCCGTCAACCACTACATTTGGTCAGCGTAGTGTTTACATAGGGTAACTTAGCGTATCAATAATTTAATTGTTTTTTTTTTATTATTTTTATTTCGCTTTCGCTTTGTTAGTACAGAGTTACCAACTACTCCGGATTATAACTAACCCCTTTTCTAAAAGGCAATGTTTTGATAAATTTATAGCAAAATTTTGCAGCTAGGTGAAGGGCTAATACAAAGTTCAGTATATTACAGTAAGTATTAAATAGTAAGTTCAGAGTCCGAGTTTTTTTTTTTTTTTTGAATAATTAAATAAGAACACGGAACATACTATATATAAACATATATTTCACATAGTATATTCTTCAAATATTTCACTGGGCTCTTCAAATTTTAATCGATTTCTCCTCTTGAACTAAAACTGAATATAGCTTAATTTTTGAAGAAAAAATTTCTTCTTTAATCAGCATCTGCAGAACAAAATATTTGAAACTTAGACGATGGCTATATGTTTTTCCCGGAAAATATGAATTATCTACCTTGTCTTTTATAGCAGTTAGGTATTTTTTCTAAAAAGATTGATTAAAACAAAGTTGTGGCATTTCTAATGAATAAAGAGTTCACGGGATATTATCAAATGTGTATACATATTTAATTAATAAGGTTGTAGCAGATTGTTGAGTTACGCAACTACCGCAAAATTGCTTAATTTTAGAAAAATGTTTTATAATTTCATGTTTTTAGGATGAAGAAATGCTTATATATATATTTATATATATATATGAATTTAAATAAAGCAATGTGTAAACTGTCCGTTAGTTTGTCTGTCTGTCTGTCTGTCTGTGTCTCGCGTAGCTCCGATACGGGTGATCGTAGACCTACCAAATTTTGAACGGAAATTCTCTAAGACGGGTCTCGACACACCTCGAAGCGATTTTTTCGAAAATCGAATTAGAAAATGTTTTATTTTATGTTTTGTCCGATTTTTAGCGATTTTTCTTGCGTAATACATAATAACGACGATAATTGCACTCGGAAGAAAACGATATTTACATCATCGTATAGAGGAGAAAATCTTCTTTTAAAAACTGTTTGTTCGGACTGTGTAACACAATTTGCAGATTTTTGGGAATTTTTCAAATAAAATTAATTTTGACGCTGACTTTCGTAAAATATTTTTAAAACTGCTGCATCTTGAATTCTATCTATCATAACTTTTTTATATTTCGGCAAAAGACGGAGCACACAATTCGCCCACTTTTAAAAGAAGAACGGAGGGAAAATATAAATTAGGAGAATTTTTACGAATGTTTAAGTAAAGAAGAATTTTCATTTCAATTGCAGCTGCTTACAAATTTCCGTTTGATATCTTGCGGTTTGGCTGTCCTGAATACAGTAACAATGATTAAAATTGTCAGTTGAAGGAAATAAATAAAATTACTTTAAAATAACTGGATTTTTGCATGTGAAATGTGCGTCATTTTGGTGTCACGAGTTTAAAACCCCTTTCGAAACTCAATCAAAAAACGGATTCACAAGAAAAAATACGCAACGCATGAAATAATTCCATATTTTATTTTACGTTTCCAGAAAAAGAATTGAGTGCTGTTTTTTCACCAGTGAATTATCCAGCATTATTTTCAATTGAGATTTTAAACGGGACACGTTTTTGAATCGCAAGAAATATTCTGCGGTGCTAACAAGGGCCTGATTATGATAAACAGGGACGCCCGGCATTGATGAATTTGGGGGCCTCCATCTATGAAATTTGTTTTATTTTTCATAAATGTTTTTTTTTATAAAAAAGAATATTTTAGATTAACATTTCAAATTGGGGGCCATTTCGAGCCTGGGGCACTGGGCAAAGTCGCGATTTGCCCGTGAGATAATAGGGCCCTGGTGCTAAATAAGCCAATCTGACAAGACTTATGCATACAAATGTATGGAGAGCTCTCTTAGTGCCAACCTTAAAGTGGAATGATTATCGTTTATACTAATGCGTAAATTATAAAAGTAACCAAAGAAAAAAAGACTACATTCGTGGCAAATATCTAAGCTGTTTCTTTAAATTAAACATTAACGATTGAAAAACGAAAATATATTGTATTGGTATCAGTAAAAGATAGTATAAGTAATAGTTAGTAGATATGCTACGCAATATTGATCAAAGCACAATATACCGCATTAATAAATATTTCGTGAAACTAAGTGTTCTATTCCTTTTTCAACAACCATCTTACATCACAGCTAACTAAACATTAAGTAATTCTACGTCGCGTTAATATATCCCGCGGTAGTTTCAACGGAAAAGCCTGCAACAGAAGTTTTTTTTTCTTGGAGATTCTGTTTTGTCACAAGTAGTTATGATCTTATTTTGGGAAAATGTTCTCTTCTTTCCTTGCGAAGAGCGGGTACACAACTATTTAACTATAAAATAAAACGGTTCTCCAGATCATGTAGTATCTAAGGTGGTATAACTTAAATCTAAAAAAGAGTATGATGTAGAAATGAGATATTTTAAAAGTTAGGAATTTTCGCTGCAAGGCGTCACGCTTTTCTTTTTCTGATCGCGAATGACACCGACCTAGTTTTTGTGTCATAATATTAACAATGGTCTCAGGTCAGTACTTATACAAACTTTACGAATAACTAATGAGTAACTTTACGCCAAGAGTCAAATCATTTTGCTTATTTTTAGTTTCCAAATCACTGGAATCAATTCGAATTATTGATGTAAGAAAAGTTTCGTTCCCTACCGTGCGGAGAACGGGTACGCAGCTAGTATATATATATATATATATATATATATATTATAAAGAAATAAAGAAATAACCTTAAATTTGACAGAACCAACATTGATTTAGCAGATTTGAAAGTTAGTTTTTAAATGAAGTAAAATGGCAATATTGCTGAAATAAAACTTTTTCCACACTACTCGCTTCGTCAAGTGTGGCGATAAGAAGCCAAGTAGTTATTTTTAAATCACGCGATGATATTCGTGAGTAAAAAGGAACTACTCAAAGGAATTAGTGGATTTTTGATCTAGGGTGTTTCTTGACACCAATAGCTCTTTTTTTTAACAGCGTGATAGCCGTAGTTGTAAAATCCCTACTCTGTGGATAAATTCAGAAAATACAGAAATTTAATCACTGCTTCCTTAATGCTCATGCATGGTGTGAAAAGTAAAGAAAATTTGCCGAGATATTTGTAATCGCAGGAAATACCTACTGTAAAAATGGTGTAATGCTTTAGCAAGATAACGCTGGTTCACACACCACAGGGGAAATAAATCAACTTCTTCAAAATTTCAAGTGGTCAATTTCTTAACTTCCATTTGTCCTACAACCTGAATCTGGCCGTTCGTTATTGTCCTATTTTTAGAAGGTAAATGAATTTTTGGGGCGAAATATTTGCTGAGCGAAGAAGAGCTTACTTAAAAGAATGCTTACATTTCTGAATGCACATGCGGTAGAGGTTTAGGTGATGCATGCAAAATCTTGTTTTGCTATAACATAAGTGTGTAAATATGACAAGTGCCATCAACATTATTCAAACAATAGCCAGAGGTGAAGTTTCATCTCGACCTAACTTGAATGTAACTCTTACCTTTGCTCCTAAAAACCAAATATAAACTCCGTACTCTTAGAATTTACTGAATGAATTGTCATTTTTCTAGATTTCCTACTTTATCCCAATAAACCGCTCTCACTTTACTTAATTTCGAACGTTCATTGGGATTTTGGAAAAAAATTATTGCATTATAGGCCTTAATTTTTAGCGAGGGCAAGTATTTTAGCACAGGTCTCAAATACTTGCCCAGAGCTTTATAATAAGTCTGAAGAACTCATACTATAAGTTATCGCCTAACGCAATCAATGTCTGCAAATGTAAATATAAATAGTTTGTTCAGAAATCTATTGTGGATATTTTTTAATTATCAAAGAGCGACTACTACTTTCTGGACGTCCCACGTTTAAATAGTAATGATCACGTGGTATAGTTTATAAAAATGGTAAACGATAATTTATTCTTAAATGTACTGGTATGTAAAACTGTATCTAACTTTTGCAATATTGACTAGCAGGGATCGACCGATACCAGATATCAACCGATATCCGAAACTTTTTTACAAGGGACTGTATACATATTATAGTACAAAATTTAACATATCATAGCTACCAAATATTTTCCACCACTAATTTTTACATAGCAATTTATGCTTAAAATAAGGTCAAATTTCTAGTGTAAGCTGTTGCAGCTGTTACAATTCGTGGTGGAAAACTCTCGAAGATTTCGAAAAAGTTGGCAGTTATGTTATATAGACCGCGTTTCCCATCACTAGCATTTGGAGAAATTTTTCTCAGTGTCTACATTTTTACGATTGTAACTGACAGGAAATTAGGTTCCATGTAAAATTCAATTTTATATGTTGATATGTATACAGACCTTTGTAAAAAAGTATCGGTCGATCCCAAAACATTTTAACTCTACTAATACACATGTGGATATCCAGAATATAATTAACCACTTTTTGCAAACAGTAATTTTTTAAATACTTTATTAAGTGACAAACAGGCCGCACGTACAGCTTCGAAATTTCGACTTAGCGTAAGCCATAATTTTCTGTTTAAAAAACGTGGTTAATTATATTCCGGAGCAGTTGGCAATTCTACTACTAGTCAAGAACATTCAAGATGGAATTCAGAGAGCAATATTTAAAAATTCCATATAAACTTACGGAAAGTGTATTAAAAAAACATGACTGAGTACAGTGGGAAAGGCTCTTATGCGAGGTACTGCTTTCCACCTTTAAACCAAATACATGCCCGGTTTTCTTTTTCAATTCCAAAATCAATTAATGCAATTAAGAATGTATTATACTTTCACTCAAGAATGTTATTAATATTGTGTTACACGATTACACATACAAAAAAGAACACGAACAGGCTTGGATAACTTACGATAAATAATTAACTTCTTTTTCATGCTTCACATGCATGAGAATGAAACCAACATGAAAGATATGAGCAAACATAATGGCATTGTCGTAACTGTTGATTGACGAACGATGCTATTTAACACCTCCTACACATAGAAAGCCTAACAAATCCAGCTTTGACGACATCATTAGGACTACGAATGTGACGTTTCCTCAGTTTTCATTTCACAAAGTAAAACTGTCTAAAATAATTGGTGAATGCTACAAATATCAGATAATATCTTAAATTAAACATACACTCATGTCCATAAATTAAGGATAATGAAGTTCAGGCAAAGAAAGAGAAAGAAGCAAAACAAATTTGACTTATTTGTAAAGTCTATTTATTAAACAAAAAGTAAAGAGCAAAAAAGATGCTATATGTTTGACATAATTAATAAAAATTGAAAGTTTTACTCCCTCATTACGGGCGTTGTCATCCATAAACACAAATTCAGCACCCATGGCGCCCCGAAACAAACGTACATGTTGTTCCAGAATGACATCCCGATAGATGTGGCCTGTCATTGTTACACTCTGAACATGCAGGTCAGTTCTGGAACCAAGAATAATTCCTCCCCAAACGAGCCATCCTGCACAACCGTAACGGTGTCTTTCAATGGTGTTCTCTTGGTGGTAACGGGTACCTGACGCTCTCCAGATGAATGTCCGGCGAGAATCACACTCCAAACTAAACCTGGACTCGTCGGAAAACATCACACAAGACCACTGTTGCGGTGTCCACAATGCATGCTCTCTACTCCAGGTTAATCGCAGGCGACAGTGAGTTGCGGTAAGTGGAACACATCTGACAGGCCTACGAGCATATAGACCAATGTGCCCTAAGCGTCTGTACACGGTCTGCCTTGAAACTGTCGTACCGGTAGCTGAAGAGAGCTGACGAGACAGGTCTGATGCTGTACTCCGTCTGTTTCTTTTGGCAGTAACTGCCAAATATCGGTCCTCATTCGGCGTTGTAACTCGGGGGCGACCTGTGCTGTAACGTCTACTCACATTACCATCATCTTGGAATCGTTGCCAAAGCCTGGAGATGACACTCTGGGCGATTCCAAGTTCCTCGGATACTTCCAGCTGGGTACGTCCACATTCCAGTCGTCCGATAATTCTGCCACGTAAAACATCATCCAAATGCCTCCTTTGTGCCATAACTATGCGCTTTTTGTACTGAAAGGCTTTCACAGCGCTTGTGAACAATTTTACTTCTTTGCCACCATTCCTTATATACCCCTCTCTTACACTCTTGTCATTGTGACGTACCATCCACGCCATCTGGTGGTTTCCTGTAATTTGCATATTCTTCTTCAAGATGAGTGTGATCATTCCACAGGTGAAATTTTTATTTTAGAGATCAATTTCTGTCTGATTCTGAATTATCCTTAATTTATGGACATGAGTGTAAAATTAATATACCTTTCTCGTACGAAATTATCCGTCCTGATCTATTTCCTTGTCATATTATCTAATTAGTCACAGTTAAAAACTGCTATTTGCCTTAGAATTTTATTTTTTAATCCCAACCCAGCAAACACACACCTGCTGGCGGAGTATCTTTCCGGTGCCTTTCTGCCTATATGTCCAGCACCGGCCCGGCACTGCAAAAAGTAACTAAATCGTACCAAATGTGGTCGCCCGAGAAGTACCTTGCCAGAAGCCCGGGAAGGCAACGGCACTCTACTGGCATACTGCATGTGCCGGCCGTTACTCACAATAAAGGCACTGGCCCATTGAGTTTATAATGCCCAAAATTAAACGGCCGGGTGCCGGCTATTATTAAAAATAAAGGCACTGGCCTGGTACCTTAACAGTGACTACAATATAATGGCACGGTACCGGATTAGTGCCTATTTACAAAAATGCTGCCATAATTAAAATACGAGCTAAAGGCGGATTCGGGATAGGGGTCTTATTCATCAACCCCCACCCCCACTCCGAAAAAAAAACATTCCTTAAGTGTAACATTTTGAAAGATAAGGAACAACGTAAATGAAATATAAAAAAACAGCAAAATCCGTTGTCAATCGTTTGCAAATTATGTGCGCATATTATTAGTGAATTATGTGGAGTTTTCGTAAACTGCAATTTTCTTACAAATTTGCAGTCGCAAAAGATTTTTTTTTGTGAGAAAGGCGGTAACACATTTCACAACCAACATAAAATCGTTTATAAACAGTTTAATTCCAATATTTCAGAGTTAGAGATTTTATAAATGAGTTTTAATACCTTATGGTTGATATATATATATATATATGTAATGTATAAAAAGGTAATTTGGGTTTTACTAGTTTGGGTATTGGTCAAGCGGGTACTTTCACTGTAAGTTTTACTTTCCTGTCATACTTGCCACGCGCGCTCTGGAGCTATGTTTTATTTATTTTGTTATTTGTCAAACATCAGGCCGTCGATTCTGAGTTCTTTAGATGTACACGTGTCCCCACGCCCTTGTGTCCCCGGATGCGGGTCATGTTGGTAAATGTGTGTGGTTCGATCAGAGATAAGAGAGAGGAGGAGTTGTGTCTTCACAGACCACGTGGTGTGGTAAGCGTAAATACTCCCGCACATCGAAAATCGGGGGACTTCTGCCACTGGAACTGCTGAATGAGTCCACGCTGATTCTTGTACGCGTCTCCCCTCCCCTCTTCTCATTCTAAATTGTAACTTAAATGTAATGTTCAATAAACCATATTACCTGCCTTAACTCTGAAACTTTACTTGAAATATCTGACGTCTCAAATAGTCGACAGGATGATTGCCTGTGTGCCAAATAAAAATTTTAAATCGTAAAAAAATTAACGCTCAATAATCCGGGAGACGGGTTCATCGCCCATCGTTCGCAGGAGATGCAGCGCGCCTCTTCGCCGACCAGCCGATGGCCTTTCCCTTGAGTCCGCTCTCCACCGGCCAACTTCGTCGAGCCCTGCTCTGGGAGATTTCAACACCGACTGATGAGTCAGGTTATCTTCTGAAGTACTTCACAGAACGTCCTGTACGTTTTACGCCGTTAATGCCGAAATGGAAAAACGTCTGCATTGATGAACAGCCTGTGCGGTATTTCTGCAGCGCTCATCATACCGAAATCTGCGCCTCCTAATTCATCTTTTTTTTTCTTTTTCGCTCGTTCGCCACAAACCAAGAGAAACTCCTGTCATCATTACGGCGCGGCGGTGCGTCAAAATTTACTGCCTTCATTGCACCCAAAACAGCCCCCCATGAGAAGTGTGTGCAACTGGTGAATCATTTCCCCCTTTTCTCCGTGCCGAATATTTTTGTTTTTGTGCGTACAACTTGTTGACCAAAACTCCTCCTGCCTGCATTTAACTTGGGAGAGTAGATATTTTTTTTGTGTGTGTTTTGTTTATTGTTGAAGAATACGATTTCAACTTGTGGATATTGATTAAGTGAAGTAAGCAAATTATATTTTCAGAGTTGAAGTGAACATTACAGTATTATATTTAAATGGTTATTAATTGTGTGTGTGTTATTTTAAAGGGCTATTTTAGTGTTGATGAAAAAAAAAATTGATATATCTGCATTTTTCCCATTAGTATAGTATTTTCATTAAGGTAAGATTTTGTAAATTTATTGCAGTATTATTATTAATGCTGCTAAATAAAAATTCTGAATGCAAATATTAAATGCTTCTCCGTTCAGGTAAAAATTTAGAAAAAATTTTAGCATGTCGTTAGATGGTAAAGAAAATACACAAACTATTGCCACTATGTCCCTGCAAAAAAGTGATGAGTTTATTGCCCCCTTTAAATTTGAAGATAATATGAGTTTTGAAAGTTGGATAGCATATTACGAACAGTGTTGCTTACAACAAAATAAAGATGAAGACTGGAAATTTCAAAATATAGGAAAATTTCTTAAGGGGTCTGCCTTAACAACATACATAAATAATATTGCAAATTGTAATAATTGGCAAGAATTGATTGAAATACTGAGAGAAAAATATATTTCATGTACCGTGTTTACTTTCATGGATTTTACAAATTTAAAACTAGAAAAAATTTCGAATCTTATAACTTATTTTCATGAAAAATTAGAAATAGGTAGAAAATTGGGGCTACCTAATAATATAATATTAGAAGGATTGACCAATGGTCTTCCTAGTAATGTGAGAGCACTTTTAACCCTGCAACCACCCAGTAGTGCCACCGAGTGGCTTAAGGTAGCGTCAAAATTAATCAAAATTCACGAACTGCCCCAACAGGCAAGCTTTACCTCCTCGCCCAATAATGCACAAAATCCTAGTTACTTCACACTCAAGCTTCATAAATTTAGACCCTACCATGCTCCTGTTTATAACCGACCAAATTGGCGTCAACCAATTCATAATTCAACCCAAGGGCGAACCCAAATAAATAATTGGCCCCGTTTTCGACCCCTATCTCAAAGTCCTCAAAGTTTACACCACCAAAATAATGTCAATTACCAAGAAAGCACCCTACCTAGAACTCCATGTAGAAAATGTGAGGGGCTAGGGGTAAGTAATGCTTTCCATTGGAACTACACTTGTCCCTTTAAAGGTAACAACCAAATTGGGACAAACCCATACGCGACACCAATTATGACTCACCCGAATATGACTTCGAACAACACTATTTTAAATTCACAAAATAATAGTACTGAGACCTCGCGAGAAGAGAATTTATGACTATTTACTGTACCCGGGTACCTAAGAAAAAAATTAACTCAACCCAAAATTGACAATTTTGAATTTTTAAGTGTTCCCTGTGTCATAGACACTGGCTCTACACTCTCTGTCTTGCCGCAAAGTTTTGTTGGACGATATAATTTAGAAGTACAGAGAGTCTCGCCTTTAAATGTTACTCAGGCAGATGGACTGCTGATACTTGATACAGTGTGTTATGTTAATTTAGAAATTGGAAACATTACTCAGTGTGTCAAATTTTTTATAGTATATTCAAGCCTGCCATATGCCATATTGGGTTTACCACAGTGTAAAAAGTTTTGTTTATATATTGATTGTGTGAATTTATGTGTTTTTCAAAATAATGTTAGATTACCTTTATACAATTATGATGCCTTACCTATGTCTCTACATTTAAATCAACCCAGTTCTTCAACCGATAGAAAAGCCTCTGAGGAAAGCGTTCCCCCTCAGACTTAAGCTATCAATCCAAAATTAGAGGAATTATTAAATAAATATGAGAAAATCTTTGCAAAAAATAAATATGATATTGGTCGTATTAATGTAGAACCTCAGCGTATAAATTTAACTTCTGACCTACCTGTTTGCCTCAGGCCTTATCGAACCTCTCCTAAAGAGGAAGACGAAATAAATTCTCAGATTGAACAATTATTAAAAGCTGGTTTAATTAAGGAAAGCAATAGTCCCTATGCTGCACCCGTCACTTTAGCGTATAAATGCGACGAGGGTACCAAAACTAGACTGTGTGTGGATTATCGTAAATTAAATAATATAGTAAAAAATGATGCCGAGCCCTTGCCACGTATTGACAGTTTATTAGATAAATTAAGTGGGGCGAAAATATTCTCAACTCTTGATTTGGCGTCTGGATTTTGGCATGTGCCCATCCACCCTCAAGATACTGAAAAACTAGCCTTTGTAACTAATACAGGTCTCTATACGTTCCAGGTCTTGCCATTTGGCATTAAGATAGGGCCTGCTATATTTAACAGAGTGATGAGAAGAATATTAAATAAATATAAAATTAAATTTGCCTATAATTATTTTGATGACATAATGGTTTTTTCTTCTTCTATGGAAGAACATATGCAGCATTTAGAAACTATTTTCCAAATTTGTTTGCAGGAAAATATTAAATTGAAATTATCTAAATGTAACTTTGCTAAGGACACTATAAAATTTTTGGGGTATGAGGTTAAAAAAGGTCAAATTACTCCAGATAATGCTAATATTGAAATTATCAAAAATTTGAAGCCACCTACTAACGTAAAGGAACTACTGAGGTTTCTTGGTTCTGTAAATGTTTATAACAGATTTATTGATCGGTATGCAAAATTAAGACGTCCTTTAAATGATTTGCTAAAGAAAAACGCTAAATGGGATTGGTCAACAAACTGTGAGAAAAGTTTTGAAACCTTAAAAAATATTTTGATATCTAAACCTGTGTTACAATTATACGGCGTTAGATTACCTATCCATGTATTTATTTATGCATCAAATTGTTCAGTTGGAGCTGTGTTGAAGCAGCCGGATGCCTCAGGTATCTTGCACCCGATTGCATATCATTCGAGATCGCTTCGATCATATGAAAAGAATTACACCATAAGTGAATTAGAATGTTTGCCTATAGTTGATGCCCTTGATAAATTTTATCATTACCTTCACGGTCAAAAATTTGTCATTCATATTGACCACGCGGCATTGGTTTGGTTAAAAAATGTCAAAAATTTAAGAGGAAGATTATTCCGCTGGTCCCTTAAATTAAGTATGTTTGACTATGAAATAAAGTACCTAAAGGGCTCAACAAATGTCGAAGCTGATATGTTATCAAGGATTTCTCCTTCTCAACATCTCCAACTAATTCAACCTTCGGTTTTATTGTTAAATGCTGAAGAAATTAAAAATCAACAATTAGCAGAAGATATGCATGGTCCAAAAGATCATTAATGATTTAATTACCATAAATAAGAAAGGATTAAAAAAATAGTGGTGCCTATGAGCTTAAGAAAAACTTTAATGAAAAATGCACATGAAAATTTTGGCCATCATTTGAGACGTCAGATATTTCAAGTAAAGTTTCAGAGTTAAGGCAGGTAATATGGTTTATTGAACATTACATTTAAGTTACAATTTAGAATGCGAAGAGGGGAGGGGAGACGGGTACAAGAATCAGCGTGGACTCATTCAGCAGTTCCAGTGGCAGAAGTCCCCCGATTTTCGATGTGCGGGAGTATTTACGCTTACCACACCACGTGGTCTGCGAAGACACAACTCAAAGTAAAACTTACAGTGAAAGTACCCGCTTGACCAATACCCAAACTAGTAAAACCCAAATTACCTTTTTATACATTACATATATGTGTCTGTGTATGTACTAATCAAAATCTTACAGGAAGTAATAATAAATAAAATTGCACTATGGTTACACACATAACTTTCGGTTAACATTTTGCTTTTTTTGTGCATTTTGTTTCGATCAAATTATTTTTTAAATCTTAGCTATTCTGAAAAGAAATTTTCTGTATCTATATCTGTTGTATACTGCATGATTCAAATTTTATGGAGGAAAGTACTTTTATGCACTAAAATTATACACACTGTTATACAACTGTTATACACACATTTAAGAAGGATTGAATAAAATGATAAATTTATAAACTTCATATATATATATAACAGAAGATATAATACATTTATTTTTATAGCACGATTAAAAAATCAGATTAGAAAGTTTGCTGAAACTCAGTAGCAGCTTTAAAAAAAAAAAAAAAAGGGAGTTGATAAAAACGAACACCAGATTTTCAAATGAGTCGCCTGGAGTATGCTACAAGTAACCAAAACTTAAAAATAGTATGAAAATGATATTTTTTTTTTGTTCAAAAAGTCGCCTAATCTTTAAATTAGTTGCTAAAGTCACCGGTGGATACCGCGTGTACATTAAAAATAGTAAAAGTAAAAATTTACCTGTAATATTTTCCCGAATGTTTAAAAAATGTAAAATCCAATTGCAAAACTTTGAAATCCACTTTCTGTATCCATAACCAGCAAGATATCACTGCAGAAGAAAGTCTTATTATAATTATTATTGCTCCTAACAGAGATATCTCACTATCCTATAGCAACGTTCTCGAAAGTCTGCAACAACGACCGGAAAATCTTCCTAAAAAGTATCCTAAAAAGCGTATTTCATAACTGGCCTCCTGCTCAACGTTTCAAGATTTGCGAAACGAAATGAAACATCAAAAGAAAATAAAATGGGTTACTATAATTATTCGACACGAAAACTCGCCACTTCCGTTTTAATGAAACTAGCCAATCTTCAAATGCATAAAAAATTCATTTGTACTTCGTATAAATAATCTGAATTAATATAGCCAAATCCACGATAACAGTTCGATTCTTGCTTATGTCGCAGCCTTGAGAAATTAGTTGACCCTCGGTAGATATATTGACCTCTTGCTTCCCGTAATGAGGCCCGTGAAAGGGTGCGAAATAAAACATTCAATTAGAGAGTAATCGAAACAGATAGAAAGAAATGATATGTAAATACTGGTTCATTGCTGAATTTCTAACAAAATAGCTGCAGGAGCTCTAATTTGTTTTATTGTAAATTTGAGCATTAATTACCTAATTTATATTTAAAAATTAAGTAATCTTTTGTTTTACCACTGCTATAATAAATATAATAAAAAAATATCAATAGAAGCAATTATGTAGGCTGTTAAAATTTTTAATTTAATCTAAAATTCACTGAAGAAAAAAGACTACAGGAGCTGAGCTCTCATGGAAATTAAACCCTGACTGGTGTTCTTGTAATACTCTCTAACATATTTCTGCACCCTAATTCGGTAGATTTTAAAAGGGGCTTAACGTAGAAAAAAGTCTCCAGATATGTTTTTCAGGAAAAGTTTAGCAAAATTGTAAAAAATTAATATAAATTATAAAAATGTTAAGATTAAAATTAATAATTCTGTACAGAGTGGGGGTTATATACTGTCATATACAGAGTGGAGGTTCCACTGTCTGTGTAGTAAACATTTTTATAGCATACTGAACTCACTTGTATTAGTTTAGTTTTTAGTACTAAAATATTTGAAGGCACAATATGAACTTCTCCCCTTACATCCCCTCCCTCAAAAGAAAAAAATCTTTGCAGTAACCCTGCCTTTGGGTGCCCGGAACTTATATTCCCTAACACTTCTACACCGTATGAATGTGAAACAATATTATTTAATTAAAATAACGAAATTTTATGCCAACACTACGAAATATATACAGGCCCATTACTGCCAAATAGTGCTGCCTCGGTACATTTTAAGCAGTACCACGCCGTTAACTTTTCTGTGCATGTCATAGACACATGGCAGTTCGCCGTTACTATTTATGTACTGGCGCATATGCACTTTTCAGACACTGGTACTCTATCCGGACGATGGCAATCTACCTTGCTCCCGGTATAGGGCACTTTGCCAGCACGACGGGTACCCGGCCGTCATTTTGCGGGCAGTAGTGTGTTTGCTGGGAAGTTATTAAAATATTGCTATTGATGAGTAAATTCAAAAGAAATTTTTTATAGTTTTATTTTCTGTAAAAAAAAAAAAAAATTACAAGTAGGCAAAATCTTGACGTCAAACTTTAATGATGTAGGAGTTGTAAGGCTTTCTGTGTCTAGGAAGTATTGTCATAACCCAATGCACTCACAGTAATCTCACAAGTACATGGAAATAGTGCCCGTAGTAACGTAGACTAACTTGTGTCCTTCCGTTGCGATGACAGAGGCTTTCAATAAAGAAGCCGTCCTTTCTTGATCCCGCTAATTTGCTCAGCAAAACACTCCGTAAGTCGAAAACTTATCCCTTAAACTTAAGACAACTGAACTATATTTGTGGTTGCTTAAGTTTAAACAGTACATGATAATAATAGATTAAATCAATGACAGGTTTTTAAAAAAGTTTTAGTAGCTGTCAAATTATTATATATTATAGTGTCGATGAACATTGAAAAATAAACCTATGAATGCCAAACACATAAAATACAAGTTCTCGCAATCTATATCCTGAAAGAATACAACTGTAGATTTACAGATTCTGGCAACTCATTCCCAGATATATAAAATGAAAAACATATTAATTATTCATTAAAACTTATATTGATTCTAAATGCAACAAAGGATGCAATTTAAGTTTACATCTACAGTTCCAAACATTTTTTTAATATTCTCGATAATACTTATAATACCACTAGACAATTTTATACCAGAGATATAAGAGAAATGCACGTTGAGCATTCACTCAAACATTTATTAATTCTAAATACTGCAAAGACTTTTTCTGCACACTCATTTCAATGTAATCCGGGAAATATGTTCTAATTTTCAAAGCTACTTGGAACACGTATTATGGAAAAGCTTTCATTTTTGAAACACGAAGGTGCAATATTGCTGTATTTCCAGTTTTCTATACCTTAACATTAAAATCTCTATTAGACATGTTTGTTGCAAAAATAATAATTTCTAGGGTTCGACCGATACCATATTTTTACCGATACCTGATACTTTTTTACAAAGGGCTTACTGTATACATATCAATATAGAATATTGAATTTTACATGGAACCTAATTTCCTTTCACTTACATTCCGGAAAATTTTGGTACAGATAAAAATTTCTCCAAATGCAAGAGACGGGAAACGAGGTCTATATAACATAACTGCCAACTTTTCTGAAACTTTCGGGAGTTGTCCACCTCAATTTTAAACAACTTGCACTAATGACTGAAACTAACTTTGGCCTTATTTTAAGCATAAATTGCTGTGTAAGAATTAGTGGTGGAAATTCTTTGGTAGCTGTGATATGTTAAATTTTATATATAATATGTATAGGGTCCCTTGTAAAAAAGTATCGGGTATCGACACCACCTCATAGATATAGAAGTCCTGAGAACAGAAGCTTTTACGTCATCACTATGTTTTCTAAGGTGACGTCATCAGAGATTTCCTTTTAGAAAGTAAAATTATTTAAAATTTCTGGTGAATGATCCAAAATTTTTGAAAATATCTCAAGTTAAAGATAAAAATTAAGATACATTTCTGATAAAAATAAGTTATTATAATCTATTTCTATATCATATTATATAATTAGTGATAGTTAAAATTTCCAATTTTTCGTAAAATTTAATTTTTTATCTTAAATCATTAAAATGTTTTATGCGGGAGTAATATCACCACAAACTTTGAATAGATTTACTTTGTGAAGGTAAATGTGTGATGACGTCCTTCTAGTGGACCTGGTGATGGCGTAAAAGTTTCTGTTCTCAGGCCTTCTATATCTAGGAGGTGGTGTTATCGGTCGATCCCTATCGACTAGTCCTTTAAGCCTAAATCAAAACGTAATGAAGGAATTGTTTTTATGTGTATTGTATTACCACAAATAAAAGTATGCTTTTTTAGATTTAACATACATAATGTTAAATGGTAAGGTATTCAGTTAGTGTAAAGCGTTAGTTCAAGATAACGGGGCTCTCGAACAGCAGAGTCTTGTGTCTTTGCGATTACACAAACATTGGAGGAAACGTTGCGTGAGGGTACTCCTACTGCGAACAGCCGAAATGTCATTCGAAAGCTCATAGTGGTAAAAATGTTTATATTGGTCGAAATTAAAAGAAACAGTATTTTTGAAGAATTCGCCTCCAGAAGTGAAACATGTTGGTGAAATCTTAGCATTTTCTATTAATTTAACTTGAAGCCACGTAAGTCACTCAATCTCCAATGATTGCTTCATTTAAAGGTATGATGAAATTAAATGACCTTGCTGTCTCCTGACATCTGTTTGCAACTACTACTAGTGAATATTCAGATCACTTGTGATCAACCTAAAGCTACGCAAGGGCTATCTGCCTGGGGGGGCTGCTGTATTTACGTTATATCTGAAGAAAATCACCCAACCCTCCAAACCTCTAAATCGGCATTCGTGCAACAAGCCCGAATCTGGAACCTTCACACTCGGGCTATCTACCAGTTTAATTTTAAAAAAAGCGTTTTTAGAAATATCAATATTCTTTATATATGTATGTTTTTAATCAAATAGTAATTACAAGGTAGTTTATTATATAGAAATCGTATACGCTAATTTATAGTGAAATCTACATCGATCTAAAAGTGCTTTCTCACTATATAATTTGTTAAACATAAAGTATCTTTATTAAAATGAATTATAGATTTTCATTTTATCAACAACTGCACAAAAAATCTTTTTCTTTCACTTCTTAGCAAACGTGATGCTAATAGATTTCACTTAATAACAACAATAACAATAAAAATACTAATGGCATTATGTCAAGATTGCGATACTCTTAACATGGTGGGCCTTATATGAGAACTATAAAGCAGTGTTTAGTGTGTGAAACTAGTAGTAGTAGACAGTGGGGTAACCAAGGGGGGGATAGGGGTACAGAACCCCCCATGAGGAATTTTTTGACTTACAAAATGCATATTCTTCACTCCCTTATCACACGCACGTATACATACATGTGAGTTGCAGTAGTCGTAACCTCCTCATGAAAAATTTCTGGCTACGTCACTGGTAGTAGATATTCACAGATAATTGGAGAAATCGCAGTATTTATCCACGCTAAAAATGATTCAGGCTATAGAATGCATTTAAGATACGAAACAGAAATTTTCAGTCTTCACCTGCACGAAACAGCCTTAATTACTTTTCATACACCCGTTACATTTTTGACCCTCTTTCACTTACCCCGTGGCAGCACTCACTCCGAGCTCTGTAATTTTGCTGAGTTCTAAACCGAAATCTCTGTTTATGAAAAATGGTTAATTATGTTTGGAGACTGGATTTTTAGAAAATACGTTCAAAAAAGAAGATTTGCAATTCGAAGTGTGTTTTGGGTCTTTCTAAGGGGTCCTAAACTGTATTTAAGCGAAGTTGTGGAGAAAACCACGGAAAACTCCGAACTGTTAGGTCAACGGACGCGCGATGGGTCCCGAACCCGGGACTTTCACTCTCCGTCCGTGTATCATTTCCAGTGACATAACCACTGTACCATGGTGAAGCACCATATTCTATTTTGAAACGTACTGTTATGCAAATGAGTACAGTGCTTTTTCAATTTATACTAATCTTTTAAGCATAAAACAAAATTACTAATGAGCATTTTATGAACAACCACTAATAAAAATCAGTTTACTTCGATTTAAGAAACGTGACACCTTCACCGGTGAGAAAACGGATTAGCTACGAGTTGAATCAAGACCACGCGTCTCGCGAATAGTAGAGACTAGTGTTAGAGTAAAGGGAATAGACTATAAAGGGAACATGGAAATCTCCTAGGTCTAGTTATATTTGACGAAATTCTTCTTTCTGGAAAAGCGATCTATGCACAAAATTGCTAGTTCGACAACTTTTTCTGGAAAAATCGTCCTCCTAAATCTGTTACATTTTAGTTTTACTATGAACGAACACGAATGCACTTATTTTACTTTATTGTAGTTTGAAAGACGAAAAATAGTAATAATCCGTTACTCAGGCAAATTAAAGGCGTTCACGAGACGCAGTCGCCAGAAGCACGCAATGGGTTGAAGATATAGACTCGTGCAAGTGAGTGGGAGTATGCATTCATCGTACTAGTCGAAATCAGCCACCCAGGTGGTGTAGTGGCTTAAGAGCCATTCTATCACGACTTGTGTCCGGGTTCGAATCCAAGCTTGGGCATGGATGTTAACTTGTCAGTCCCTTCATAGGGATCAACGCTGGTGACCTACTGGGTGCTCCCATAATAAAAAGGCCCGTAATTACGGCCTTAGTTGTGGCTAAATGCTTGATGAGCAAGTTTCCATCGCGAGTTGGGAAAAAAATAGTCGAAATCAGGATAGCCAGATTGGCTTTTTTTAAGACCAAATTTCAAGAGTTTGGCATTCATGTTCCAAAATTCATCAAATTTAGCCTTTAAAAAGCCAGTCTGGCAACCCTTGTCTTACGCGTAACAGATATAACGTATTTCATACAAAACTAAAATAAACATCTAAAAAGTTTTATTTCGCCTTAAGAAAGCCAATCTGGAATTCCAGGTAGAAAATTCCGTGGCTGAAGAGAAATGCAGGCTACCTTGCTGACATTTTATTACACCCCTCTACATCCGAAAAGTCATGTAATCAAGGGGAGTGACCATCTTAGTATAGCTGTGAGATAGTCATACTAAGATGGTCACACACCAAGGTCTTATGACTCTACAAGTGAAACGTGCCTTACCAAGGCGTCAACGCCGCAGCCTGTATATCTTGTCAGCCACTCGAAAAATAATTTGATAAATATTATTGCTTAACGAAATTCTGGAATTCTGAGAAACTTAATGAAATTCTGAAAAGCTTAAAGAAATTCTGAACAGAAATATGTCTTAACGCATTCTCGTTCAGAAGTGAAACATGTATTTACTTGAATCCACGCAAGGCACTCATTCTTCAGTGATTGACTCATTTCCAGGTTTAAGGACATGAAATGACTTCATCGTATCCTGAAAACTAAATGTAACTCTTACCAGTGGATATTAAGATAACTTGAAATGACAGCATTTGTACAAGGTTAAAATGATACATATTTTATCATTCATTTAAAAGGCTAAAATGGCTCTCTTAAAAAATTCATTCAAAAAAGTGGAGCAGTAGGAAATTATCGCCTGCTCAGTATATATAACGAAATATCTTAGGAAGAAATCTATGTTTGTGCGAATATCTGTATTTTTCTGTGTTTCTAAAGCGGTTAAGTAAACAATTACAGCATTCTTCAATTAGGAACGCTGATACTGTATCCGTACATATATTTAATTATGGAATGATTATCAATTGGTAAATTTTCTACACATGGTATACCATCATTTTTTTCTAAATGATAGAGAGAGATAAAAAAGCTCTCTAATTTTTCAATACATACTAATTTTCTTTACCTAAATAACATTATTAAAATGAACTCTAAAAACAACCACAAATAAAAATATGTTCCCATGGATTTAAAAAATGTGGCCGCTCTTGAGAATGGAAAGTATTAACATCTTCTGATGTGAAGATTGCGAGGCTCGCAATATCCAGGGCTTTGCGTTAGATCTGTGATGAGACGTGCCATTCCCAAACATTGAATGACGACTTAACCCTTTAAGGCCCAGTGATCCCGGCCTGGGAACACCAACTCTGACGTTTTGACTGCTGCCAGTCACGAAGAATAGATTTGATTTCTACAAAAATAGTGGCGGGTGACATAGCTCCACGAGAATCTTTTACTTTTTAGCACGCCATTTCCCGTAAAAAAAGGGTCACGATTATTTTTAAATGCACTGTCATCTGCCGAAAAATGGAAGAATGCGAAGAACAGTTGGACAGATTGCCCAATGCTGAAAATAGGGCAGCCGTTGCCATCGCTCGACTTAACTACCAGCAAGATGGCGGACGATCGAAACGTTCATCGCGTGCCACAGATCTAGAGACCCTTTTCTGCACGCGATGAACGTTTCGATCGTCCGCCCTCTTGCTGGTAGTTAAGTCGAGCGATGGCAACGGCTGCCCTTTTTTCAGCATTGGGAAAGGGTTGCACCTGAAAGGGTTAAGAAAGGGTAGCCTATATAGGACGAAATTTAAAGTTTTGTGTAACAAAATTAAGATTCTGGTTGCTAATATCATTCTAACAAATTTATGATTGCTTAAATATATCTTATTTAAAACAACAGTTATATAGATTTAAAAATTGAAGCTGCAATCACAATTTCTAAACATATTTTTAGTATAACATTTAATCAATAATTAATAATAAATCAATATAAATTTAAGAAACAATACACTTTGTAAAATGTTAGTGAGCAGCCAGAATCATAATTGCTATTCAAATTTTAATTTTACGCCTAAAGTACCGCATACATAGGCGGGACTCATTCCCCAAAGCAGGCATGTCTTGTTTTTAGAAATCATGGATGAGATTACTGGAGTGACCGGCCTCGCACGGCTGTAGAAACAGAATGTTATTAACGGATTGTAAGGATCTCGGTATGCCATCTTTGCGCGTCTCTTACTTCACCACCTCCTAAATATAGAAGGCCTGAGAACAGAAATTTTACGTCATCAGTAGGTGCACTAAAATGACGTCATCACACATTTATTTTCACAAAGTCAAACCATTCAAAGTTTCTGGTGAATTTACACCCGCATAAAGCTTTTAATGATTTAAAATAAAAAATTTAATTTTACGACAAACAGGAAATTTTAAGTATCGCTAATTATATAATATGATATAGAAATAGATCATAATAAATTATTTGTTATCAGAAAGGTATTTTAATGTTTATGTTCAACTTAAAATATTTTCTAAAACTTGCTCAACCACCAGAAATTCTAAATAGTTTTACTTTATGAACTATAAACTGTGATGCCGTCAAAGCATCTGTTCTCAGGCTTTCAAGATCTAGCATGTGGTGCTTACGGCCGTGTTCGTCAAGCCTTTGACACCCGTCTTAACCCAACATATTCTAGATATAGAACGCCTTACAACCGAAGCAGATAGTCTTGCACTGCGACATCACAAATTTCAGTCGAATTGACACACAGGATTTCTGGTGAATTCTGACACTCATAAAACTTATATAACTTTTTAATGATTTAATATAGTAAAGTTAATTTTACGACAATGACAATTTTTGACCATCACATAATATGATACAGAAGTATATAACAATGAATTATTTTGTATCAGAAAGGTATTTTAATTTTTATCTTTAATTTAATTTAGCATTATCCAGAAATTTGAAATAATTTTACAGTTTGAAAGTAAAACTGTGATGACGTCAATTTTGTGGAACTACTGATGACGTACAAGTTTCTGTTCCCAGGTTCTCTGTGTCTAGTAGGTGTTGGATAATGACACAATATGCAAGATATCGTCTTTCACACTTGATACGCTCAAATATCATTCAAATAATAATTCATATGTTACAAATAATTCCAGTTTGAGACTGAGGATTATTATTTAACATTTTCTAATATTAATATTAATTAATTATATTTCTAATATTTAATTTAAACTATTATTAATTATATTTCTAATATTTAGTTTAATATATTTTCTAATATTTATAGCGTTCACCAGAAATTGTAAATAGTTTTACTTTTTGAAGACATAACTGAGATGACGTTACTTGAGGAGGTCTTCTGATGACGTCAAAGCTTCAGTTGTGAGGACTGCTATATCTAGAAGATGTTGGTTAATACCTTCAGACGTTGGACAGCAAATATGCAACCGACCCTCGTTCTGATAGTTGAGCGCGGGTGTCATGTACTTTGTTAATACGGCCGTTATTGTGTAGGGCCTCGTGTTAGATCTGTGACGGAGCACTGGAATATTTGACCACGGTGCGATTGTAGGAAGATAATTTGTCAAAGGCCTAGTTCATATATCAAGAAATAACCCAATTTTGAAGACTGAGACACTTTTCAAAATTTGAAAAATAAAGTATGTTTTACCACGTTCGCATCCCGACGTCACACGAGCGAGAAATGATAGCATTTTCTTTTCATTCAGTTAAAGCAATGTTAAAACCTATTCGAACTTTTCACGATTTCAGTGTAAAGGAATACGCAGAGACAGTCGCGCAACTGCTCCTAGACAGTCATAGCTCTTCTATTGTGTGAGATACTGCTAAACTAGATACTGGAAAGCGATATGCAGTTGGCCTTTATTGATGGAATAACCAAGGTGCTTAACAAGTCGTAAAAGGGGCCAGGACAATGTCTCGCCACCCTGCCGACCGAGTTGCATGGTGGGTAAAGCACCGTACTCCGGTTTCGGGTTCAACTCCAGGCCACCGTGGTTCAATCATTTACGATAGAAAATTAAATTTTGCAACAAATTGCAACTTTAAACCATCATTAATTTTATGATATGCAGAAATAGGTCATTATGAAATATTTGTATCAGAAAACTATTTCAATTTTTATCTTTAAATTAAATTATTGTATAATATTTGTAGCATTCACCAGAAATTTTAAATAATTTTACTCTGTGAAAGTAAAATTGCGATGGCATCAATTTGGTGGACCGACTGATGACGTACAAGCTTCTGTTACCAGGCTCTCTGTGTCTAGTAGGTGTTGGATAACGACACAATAAGATATTCTTTGAGTCGTATATTTGAGCGTATAACTTGATACGCTCAAATATGATTGAAATAGTAGTTCATATGTGACAAATAATTCCAATTTGAGACTGAGGATTGTTTTTCACCTTTTAGAAAACATCTAGGAGCAAACAAAATACACGTAGTTGCCAACTCTCACAGAATTAAACTAACCACTTTTTGTATCGAATAATTTACGACTTAGAATACAGCAAAATTTGTCAGTTTATAGTCCAATGTTCTTAACAAATAATATGTTTAAGATATTTTTTATTCACAAAAAGTGGTTAGTTATATTCCGTAAAAGTTGGCGGCTATAAACATACTCGGAGTATCAGGAAAATAAGTACTGTTTTGAAAAAAAAAAATTAGTAAAAAAAATTTTTTTAAGTCAATTTTTTTACATGACAGAACATGCCTTAAACTATTTTTTACATAGTTTCCACCGATGTTCAAACACTTCTCGTAGCGGGTTGCCAACTTTTCTACATCTTCTTCATAGAAACTTCCCTCCAATGACGATCACTGAAAATGGTAGACGTCCGAAGTGTGAAGGTCCCGGATTCGGGTCCCATCGCGCAGTTGTCAATCTAACGGTCTGGAGTTTTGGTAGGTTTTCTCCAGATTTAAAGTGAATACGTGTTAGGACACCTTAGAAAGTTCTCCTAGCAAGGCATCCCTCAACATAGGCAGATACCCCTCGCGCAGGTTTGCCTTAATCACACACAATCACAATCACCCTCCTATGACGATAACTACGACTCCACAGCAATTTTCACATCATCGTTGGAATCCAAAGATTCAGCTGTTTAGCTCGTGCTTCGCGTGCAGGAACAAGTGGTAGTAGGACGGTGCCAAGTCTTGTCTATAGGACGGGTGATAAAACTGCTCCCAACAAAACTGCCAAATCCTCGTTTGCCCTAGCAGTATGGGGCCGAGCATTCTCCTGAAGCAATACATTTCTTTTAGTGAGCATTACTCTCCGTTTTGCATTGCTCGCCGCACTTTTCTTAAAGTTATGGTTATCGTCATTGGCGGGAAATGTCTATGAAGAAGGTAAAGAAAAGATGGTAACTCGCTACGACAATTGTTTGAACATTGGATGAAACTCTGTAGAAGAATAGTTTAAGGTATGCTCTTTCGTGTAAAAATAAATTTGGCTGGAAATAAAATTATTTTTACTAATTTTTTTAAACGTACTTACTTTACGAATACCCCTCGTATTATTCTTCCATCTCGAAAGATGAAAGACACGCCCACAAAAATATTATTACAAAGGGTGAAATTTTTTTAATTAAGTTCTAAAACGTAATGCGCAATAAGAATCGCTCTGCTATTTTTCGAGATAAAACATATCGGAATTGTAAAATTTTTCATGCCATGGGATAAATTTTTATCCTACACAAAATTCACTGAATGCTGTAGAATTCAGTATGAGACAGGCTTCTTCAGATTTTAATCACTAGGTCCAAATTCACTAGGATCACTAGGATTTAATCACTAGGATTTTAATCACTACGCCAAAGCACAAGGGCTTTGGCGTAAGTAGCTTGTGACACAGAGGAGGGAATAATGTTTTCAAACAGGTGCTATTTTCAAAAACGTGATACCTGAATATTCTTAAGTAAATATCTGATTACATGAATATATATTTGCGTGTGACAATACTAATAAATCGATGAATATGTTACACTTGAATAAATAATGTACTGCAAGATAAATTGACTTGACTACTATCGAAGACGTGAGTTGAACGGTTTGGTCTGCTTTATGAATCATGCAAAGTGCCAGAATAAGGTTTTAAATATTCATTTTCTGATCAGGAATAATGCAAAATTATATATTGATGAGCAATAAAAATTACATATTGATGGTCAATGAACCTGGTTGACGTAAATAAATTTCAGTGAAATATCTCTGGAAATTTTTCGTTAAATTTTGACCGTGAATTACAGTGTGCTATCTTTGGTTTGCAGGTAAATGAGCCTTTTGTTAGTAATTCATCCGTAATCTTTGTTCATATCATGTGAATAAATATTAATAAGTAAAGGTTAAATTTTATTAATTTTTTAGTAGAAAAAGAACAATGAAATTACGGAACTAAATCGACTGAGTACGGAACTGAATCGAGAATAAACCACTCAACGTGGTAAAGAGCTGAAGTATGAAGGTCCCGCTTTCGATCCCGGCAGCGCGGGTCTGACGGTCTGGACTATTGGTCGGTTTTCTTCAGATGTGATGTGAATAAGCGTTAGAACGTCTTTAAAAGTCTTCCGACCAAGGCAACAACAACCGTAAGCAGATAGCCTTCATTTAGGATTCCCATAACAAATTTTGTATACCTAAATTAACGTTATTAAACTATTTTTTCTCTTGTATATTGTATAAAATAATCATAAATAAAAGAATGTTTTCTTATGTTTAAGAAATGTGATTGTTTATACTGTACTTAGTATCTGAGGTTTCTTGATTATGATGCCCTCGAACGGTAGGCCCTTGTGTATTCGCGATTAAATAAGGACTGTCGGAAAGATACTCATGATAATGAGTTAGGGTGCCCGCATTACGGATCAGTCGAAAGGATATACCATAGTTAGTAGTATCTGCAACGATTTATATTGGCCAAAGTTTAAAAAAATAAATCTTAAAAAGGGTATATCGCAAAGAATTCGCGTCCAGGAGTGAAAAATGTGCGTGAAATCTTAACATTTTCTTTTCACTTATACTTGAAGCCACTTGAGTTACTCAATCTTAAATTATTCCGCATTTTCATATGAATGATAAAAATAAACGATTCTTTCGACACCTGTGTGCATCTATTACTAGAAGATAACATAGGCTCCAAGTATTACGGAATACAATTAACCACTTCTTGAAAACCGTAACTTCTTTAATTGATTTTCATAAATAGTTACCACGCTACGCATTTAGCTCCGAAATTTTGGTATATTTTAAACCGAAAATTGACGTTCATAAGAAGTGGTTAGTGATATTCCGTAATACCTGGCACCTATGGGATAGTCAGATTGCTTATAATAAATAGCATTTACCTAACAATAACGCTTAAAACGATACATGTTATACAACATATTTCAAAACAAAACGAGGCTTTCAGATTATTTAGTGGAACAAGTGCAGTTTGAGTTCCTCAGAATACTGAATCCGTGTTCTTTGTTTGTTTTACTAAGAAGTTTAATTCAAAATAAACCGATGCTTTCATAAATATGAATACTTTTAAAATCTATAAGTTTTTAATTAAATGGTGATTATCAGGTACTATATTTTTACAGATGGCATATAATAATTTATTCTCAAACAATTTTCGGTCCAGATGTAAGCAGTACTTTCTCAACAAATACATAAAATAACGTTATTAAATCAAAACAAAAAATTTCGTTTTGTCCGCAGTGGTCTGGGCGCCGTTCCCATAAGCACATCCCATAAGAATTCCGTTCCCATAAGCACATGGCAAGTGAAGCAGCATCCGACTTGGCCAGTGCTTGGGAGGGTTAATTCCTCTTTCGGCGGGACTGCTGTGGGACCGTGCACGCTAATGGGAAAAGGTGCAAGTAAAATCCGTCGAAGTTCCAATGTTCTCCATGTTCAAACTATTTCTCTGGAGGTACCGATTTCAGATGGTGGTAGGTCCCTCGTCTGGAATTGGCTCAAAATTTAGGGACCAGCAAGCAGAAGTCCAACCCCCTCCCGGGGACAATGGCACCTATTTCAATGGATAGTGGGATTGTCTGTCCATGGACATGAGAACAACAACAGTAACGGGTTTTGTTTAAAAACCACAAATAAAAGTAAGTTTTCTTATGTATAACGCTTGCGATCACTTCTGATTCCATGAGGAAAAACGTTCAAATGTTGAAGGTTAAGGAAACGGGAATCTGGAAAACCAGACCCTTTTGTTTTCGTGATTAAAGTAACCACTCCAACAACTAACCTCAAAAGGTTGAATGAGGGTGATCATGTTGCAGAACAGTTGAAATGTCGTTACTAACTAGTAATATCTGAAAAGGTTAATACAACACCTCCTAGATCAGTGGTTCCCAACCGGGGGGTCACGACCCCCTAGTGGGTCACCATGCCATTTTTCAGGGGTCGCCGCAGACCGCTTTTGTAGGAAATTAATAGTAAACTATTTTCACGTTTCTTTGCCATGAGACACCATTTCCTTACACTGTTTGAAAATCTCGGATTATTTTATATATATATATGCGTGTGACAATCGTATTAAATCCATGAATATCTTACACCTAAACAAATAATGTACTGCATTATACATTGACTGGACTTTATCCAAGACATGAGTTGAATGGTTTTGTATGCTTTATCAATCATGTAAAGTGCAAGAATAAGGTTTTAAATATTCATTTTTCTGATCACGAACAGTGCAAAATTTAAAAATTAGATACTGATGGGCAATTAATAAGATTGACGTAAATAAATGTATAAAGTAAATATAAATGTAAAAAAATATATAAATGTAAAAAAGTATATTTTTTTAGATGTTAGCTTTCGCTTATAGAACTATTAAAATATCAGGATAGTTAAGTAACACTTCGATGCAGGTAGGAAGTTTGAACAAAGTTGGAAGACAGATGCCTGCATATATAACCTAATCATCAAACGCTCCCATATAAAACAACCATAAATGTAGTAGAATTACACGACATTTAGGTTTCAGTTGACTCATGTGGTTAATGTTTTACTGGGTTCTAATAAAGAATCAAGATATTGCACAGGCTTTGTTCTGCAAATTGCCGTGCAGCTTTGATAAAGTGGATGTAGCGTGTGATGTTTGCCTTTCCTTTAATTTTTTTTTTTCGGTGTAGAAACAGCATATTCATATCACATGAACAGAGACTTTCGTGATATCCATAAACTGGAAGCTGCATTGTTAGTATAAACATAGGAATAGAATGTGTAAAGAGTAACGACTTAATTGGGGGGGGGCAATGTTTAGTCAAAAGAGGCAGAAATTGTTTCGAACGGATGGCAGATGTCTCGGTAAGGTAGACATAACATCCGGGCATCTATCATTGTTTTCAATAAATTTGATTTCTTCTAAACTCTTATACGTTTACATATTTGAAAAGTATTACAGAATATAATCACCCACTTTTTGCAAACCGTAAAATTCCTGAATATTCTCCCGAAATTGTTATTTTACCGAGCCTTTAACTCAAGAATACTGCTATATCTTAAACAGAAAATTATCGTTCACAAAACGTGGTTCGTTATATTCCGTAATACTTGGCACTCATGTGTTTTTTCATAGCAACCAACTATTCCGCAATATAGCTAACCACTATATTATATAGGAATTTTTAGCTTAAAACAGAGCAAAGAACTGCGCTGACAATAAAATTACTCCGGTAATGTTCAATATTGTTTTCAGGGTGTTGAAAACTGAAAAGCAGTTTTATATTTCATATTTAGTGAATCTGATTATTGAGAACTGTCTTAATTTCTTTATTTTTACAGTGTTAATGTCATTTTATAGAGAACAAGTCATCTGTAAGCTTAAGTTATATATGTTACTGCCAAAGCCCGAAGTTCGGTCAGTTCGAGAATTGCCCGATAATTCTCGTTTTGGCCAACAATTTTGGACAAAGTCCGAAGTACTTGGAACTAATAATGCATATTCTACTTTGGCTGGTCATTTCGCGAAATGGGTGGGAATACTTGACCAATGTCCGAAGTGATAATGGTAGATTGACCAGTTGTTCTTAAGCATTAGGTCTATAGAGCAGAAAAAGACTAAGGATCACCCTTAAAGGTAGTTGACAAATTGAGTACTCAATTTGCCTTTGTATTCATACACGATACGCAACGCATTTGCTCAAGATATAATTCGTCATTTCGAAAAGGTGCAATTGTAATCTTTTTCACGCTGCCACGTTGTTACAGCATATACATTCACTGAAAAATTTCTATTATGGCTTTAATATGAGAACAGAATAGCACGGGATCCTATTTTTATGTATTAGACGCTTATTTTTAACTCAGAGGTGTGACTTATATTTGAACTCGTTTATGAAACAATTGCACTTAAGAAAAAGTACACAGAAGTACTCATTTTTAAATACTTCCTTTTTAACAGTGTATAAAACAATCTGCTTTTGATTTCTTTCTTCCTAATTTGGCCGATCGTCCCACGCCACTTCGCGAATTGGCCGGCCAATTCCCGAAATTAAGAAAGGATCCGACATTAGCCGGTAAGTTTACAGCAATATTGGCCAAAACGCGAATGGGCCGGCCAATTCGCGAACTGGCCGATTTCGGGCTTAGGCCGTAACATTTACAATATTTCCCTTTTGACGAAATGTATATTCTACTGTATTTTAACTGTAACCGATAACTTAGAAGCGTAATTAAAATAATGGAAATTTTAAACCGATTTCTGGCTTAATCATTAAAATTATGAGTTTAGTCACAGACCAAATATATTTAAAGTTAAATTTTGGCGCAATAGCCCCTTCATGGGACAAGGCACGAGCTGCCAAACCACAGCTTCGCGACCATGATCTCTGGGGTGGGGAAACATATGCCTCGGTCAGGTGGTCAGCCTGACGCACCAAGTGTTTAACTCCCACGCAAGCTTGGTCCTCCTTTTATAGACCAAGTCAAGGGATGAAAGGCTGAGTAAACCTTGTTCACCACAGGAAAAAAAAAATATTTTTAATGAAATTAATTTCTGATTTCTTTATCTTTTACTAATGATCTAACTGCTATTTAATCTAGAAAGATTTATTTACTATCATAAATTTGATACAAATTTGTACTAAAAATTAAATAAAAAATAAATCATATGTACGAACCGGATATTTAAATGATGTGCGACTAATAAATGTGCAACATTTTTATTTGCCGTAAAATTACACCAGAGGAATTGTGTAAATGTTTCTAGGTTTGTTGGAAGGACTTCGACAGTAGAATCAGAAAAGCTCACTGTTGTAAAAGCAGGATTTTAGTTTAGGACTGCATATGTCTATGTTAGCTAATGCGTGTGCACAACTACAAGTTTCTAGAAAACAGCCTTTATGCAAATGTAATTTATATTGGTCTGTTCACATTTTTGGTGGGCATGTGCAACATCTCCTACATATAGAAAGCCTAGCAACTGACGCTTTAACGTGCATTTACAACACCTCCTACATACAGAAAGCCTAACAATTGAAGCTTTGACGTCATCACTAGGCCTATGAAAATGATGTCGTCACAGTTTCATTTTCACAAACTAAATATTTTTCAAATATCCGGTGAATGCTACAAATATCAGAAAATATTTTTAATTAAATATTAAAATTTAAATACCTTTCTTATACAAAATTATTCATTCTGATCTATTTCCCTATCCTAATTAGTCATAGTTAAAAACTGTCATTTGTCGGAAAATTATACTTTTTATCTAAATATTAAAATATTGTTATTCATGAGTAAAGTCAAGAGAAATTTTTAATAGTTGTACTTTGTGAAAAAAAAGCATTTAGATGTAGTCCTAATGATAACGTCAAAGCTCAGTGACGTGGGAGTTGTTACGTTTCCTTTCTCTAGGAGATGTTCGTATATGTCGCCCGGAAATGATTGGACCTATTTGCAGTTACGTGATCTAAACCAGAATTGCCAACAGCTTCGGGAATATAACTAACACAATCAGCAATTGCGGGCCGTCGACAGGGAGAAGCAACGGACTTTTGTACTGACATTTCTAGCTAGAGTTGAAGTGGATACATAGTCGCCCTGTCAGACTCTATGGAGCAATGATGCGCACTGCCGTCTAAGTGGAACAGTCAACACTCCTAACTGTCGCATTTGGGAAACGACAAACCCTCATACCGTCAAGAGGTGGTATACAAGAGGTTCCACTTCAGTCATCGAAAATTACAATTCATTCTTGGGCATTTCTTTTTTGACGAGGCTACTCGCAATCGCTATGTGACATGCACTGTGACGACCAGGAGGTACAAAAACATGCTCGAAAATGTTGGTGTACGCCAAATGCAATAGTGCCAATGTCTTGATTCAATTACCTGCATGCAAGATTGAGCGCCTCAGCCCATTGGACTCTCTCTACAGCAGTTTCTTCGGCAATATTTCACTAATGAATGAGCAATTACTGCTGAGTTTTCGACAACCAAGCTATCTGGTTCTCAAAATCTTAATCCCTGTGATTTTCGGCTCTGGGATATTTAAAAAATCTTGTTTATCGAGGACGTGTGGTAACCTTGGTATAAGGTTGTAACAAACGTTTCCCGCCACCGCAAATATCGTCTATGAAAACAGTTTGCGTTTGCTCATATTTTGCCAAACGATTTTTGGCATTTGAAAGAAAAAGGGGTTCTTTAGAACACTGTGTCGTGAAATCTGTAAAAAAATATTGCTACAATTAAGCACAGGATGTCTGAAATGAACTATAACGCTACCATCATTTACTTATCTATACGAGTTCTGTTGCAAACAGTCAGCTACAGAATGTCACCAAATCATGTGTACAGCTTTAGGTACTGCTTTTGTATCATATGACACTGTGAAGGTTTGGTACCGAAAGTTCAAAATCAAGGACTTTGATATTCCAGAAACAGGGCGCTCTGGCCGGCTTCTGATGTTGATGAGGCCTGTTCACGCGAACTTGTGGAAGAAGAACAGTCTTCAACCACTCGAGATCTAGCTAAGGAATTAGACGTTAGTGCCATGACCATTAATCGCGCTGTGCATTGTATGAAATTGCCGCACAAGTTATAGGCTGGTTCCCCACACGAGCTGACTCAAGCAGATAAGGACAGACGTGTTCAGGCCTGCACTAATCTGCTCGAATAGCATCGCAAGGACAACATTCTGGGCGGGATCGTCACGTGTGATGAAAAATGGATTTACTTCAACAACACAAGCCGAAAAGGGGGGGGGGTCTGCACCCGGTGAGCCCGTCGGTATCGTCCCTAAGCGAAATTTGACTGTCAAAAAGATCACGCTTTGTATCTGGTGGGATTGTCGTGGTATTATCTACAAGGAATATCTGGAAAAAGGTAAAACTATCGACAGTAAAGTGTGCAGCTAGATGCTAGTCCGTGTTGTCGCTCCTATCAATTCAACGTCGTATCGTACCAACACCTCCTACAAATAGAAAGCCTAACAACTGAAACTTTCACGTCATCATTAGGTCTTCAAGTGATGACGTCATCACAGTGTTAGTTTCATAAAGTAAAACTATTTAAAATTTCTGGTGGATGCTACAAATATTAGAAAATATCTTAAATAAAAAATTAAAATTAAAATTCCTTTCTCATACAAAATTATTCATTCCGGTCTATTTCCTTATCATATACTCTAATTAGTTATGGTTAAAAACTGCCATTTTTCATAAAACTATATTTTATCTCAAATTATTAAAATATTTTTATTCATGAGTATATTCACCAGAAACTTTGTATACTTTTATTTTGTGAAAATAAAGCTTTTAAGCGTAGGCCAAACGATGACGTCAAAGCTTGGTGACGTAGGAGTTGTTAGGCTTTCATTATCTAGGAGGTGTTGATCGTACCCAGCAAGCGCACACACGTCTAAATTACGTATTCCCGATGTCGAAATGTCGAAAATAGGTCGAGGAAAAATTACAGCAAAAAATAGCGTTCAAAAGAGATCAAACATACATTGTGTTGTCGACGTCTTAAAGAGCCGTTCGATTTTGGTCAGGGAGGCGGCTATCTTCGACTGTAAATGTAGGTCGACCTCAGGAGGTCTATGATCCGTCCATACATCGCCGATTTTCCGCTTATGGCTTTGGCGGTCTAAGAGACACCCCCCCCCCAGCCAGCCAAGAAGAAACACGCGATGGAGCATCGAGAAATTTTTTCAGCTTAGTTAACAGTCAGTTGAACGTCGAATAAACAGTGCAGGGGAGACAGAATTTACAGGGTCCTTTCTCACGACCTTTGACATGTCCACCCCAACCGTTTTCTCAGAAAACAGATGCTTTTTTTTTCTTTTTAGTGTGTGTATTCGTTCATGGTTCGCGTGGCTCGTACTTCGCAGTTTTTTATGCAAGGGCAGAACTCGCTCCAGCGTGTAGTCAATGGCTGAGCTCAACTGCGCTACACAGAACAGTAAAATTTCCATAGTTTTAACTATAAAAGTGGATATTTTTCAAGTGAAAAATATTCCAAGTATCTCTTGGAATATTTTTCAAGTTCAATACTAACACGATTTATCGTTAGCTTGGCATATTAATAAGTTTGTCTGGCTCTCTTTAAATTGTGTTGGCCGGTGATGTTATTAAAGTTTATCGGGGTAACTACAAATTTTAATTCCAGCCATCAAAATTTTAGAGGTGAGTTAAGTAATTATTTAACTAATAATTATGTGCTTTGTTTCTTTTATTCATTTTCTTTTTAATTGCTAATTGTAAGTCTTCTTATTTGTATTATAGAGTGAAATATAAAGGTACAATTGGCATAAAATCAACTGTTTACCTTAAGCATATGAAATATTTTTTCTCATTATAAGCACAAATTTACTTAATGTAAACTTACTATAACTAAAGTCAACTTATTATTGCATTATGGCATAACTTACAATGAAACAGATTAAAGCACTTTATGCAAAGTTTTTTTTTTCTTTTTAAATTGTATACTAATATGTGTGCATTTAGTATGTAATTTAAACCTATTTGGAGTAGTGAAATTGAACAAATCAAAGAATTAAGAGAGATAAATAAAACACTGTTTGTGTAATGAAGTAGACAAAATTTTTCTCGTGGGAGGGTCAGAGGGGGGGGGGGATTTGTAGATAGAAAACTTCTTCATATTTTATTACAGGAAAACTATAATAAACTATGGAGATAAAAAAGCAGGCTTATTCGTCTAATAGAAGTGGTTCCTTGACGATTTCGTCGAATCCTGACAGTTTATAAACGTAGTAATTATGCCGGAATTCCAGACATTTAGAGAATATGTCAGTCACATACCATTTACATACGTCGTGAAAGCATGGAAATTCAAACTTCTTGTCGGGTGCACATGCCGTTTAAAAGGAAACACTCTATATTTCTAAATATAATACATTATACTACTAGTTGTTAGCTAATGAAAAGCAATTTTGAATTAAATGATTAGAAATAACAAGTTTTAAATTAACTTCTAATCGTTTAGATAAAGTTATAAAATTTATATTCATAAAAGTTTGAACATATACAAAAATATATTAAAGTTAAAATATAATCTTGATTTTTAATTTAACAGATAAGTAACTCGCACGAACAACTTAAGACACTAATTTACATTTTAATGGGTTTCCATTTTTTCCCCCGGTACATTTTATTAATCGTTTTGGCTGTATTAGGTATTTTTAATAAAAGGGTGCAAAAAATTATTTAATCTACTCTTATAAACTATCTAAAAATTTTCATATATTGGTTAAAAAGTAATCTTTTTTATATAAAATAAGTAAATTATATTTACTGTTAGTAAAATTGCATTTTAAACTGTATTCCTTACTTAACTAAATTTACTAATATTTTATTTAATTTTTAAGTTACTTTTTCACCATCTTTCACCAATATATGAAGATATTTAGATTGTTTATAACATTGAATTAAACAGCGTACCCACCCCCGCCTATTATTAAATATACCTACAGTAAAAACAATTCATAAAATGTACCGGGGGGAAAAAGTAAACCCTTTAAAATGTAAAATAGACACATAAGCTATTTATGCAAGTTACTGATCAATTAAATTCAAAAAATCAAGATTATATTTTTCTTTAATGTATTTTCTCTGTGTTCAAATTTTTATGAATGTATATTTTACAACTTCATCTAAACGACTAGAAGTTAATTTAAAACTTGTAATTTTTGCACATTTAATTAAAAATAACTTTTTATTAGCTAACAAACTAATATTAAAATGTATTATATAGAAATATAAAATGTTTCCTTTTTAAACGGCAAAAGTTCACAAGATCAGAACAGTTTGAATTTCCATTCCTTCACGACGTATGCAAATGGTATTTGTCTATTCTCTGAATGTCTGGAATTGCGGCATAATTACTACGTTTATAAATGGGCAGAATTCGACAAATTCTGCGAAGTCTTTAAAGAACGACTTCTATTAGACGAATATAAGCCGGTTTTCTCTGTCCTGTTGGAGCGATTCGACAAGGTATAACGTAAAATCAACCACTGTGAGCTGAATTTTATAAACGAATTCCGAGAATCTGTCTCCCTTCGCCGTTATAGCGACGAGTGTTCGACCAATATCGGGGATTTTCTCTTCCTGGCGGTCACCCTTTTCCATTCTTACGCCGTAGTTAAGCGAGATTGTTATCTCTCACGGTCACCCCTCGCGGGTAATACGCCGTCGAGAAGTTCAGCGCTCGACGGGCAAACAGGTGGACATATTCAAGGATTTTTAACGTCGATGATTACGTCGAAACTACGTCGACGGCGACGTTAATTCGATGTATCGTGGCTGGCTGGGGTACGGACTCAAATGGGGCCTATTTGCTGCATTCATCATACAGCCCCGCGATAGCTCCTTCGGATTTCTACCTTGTTTACAACTTTAGCTACATCTTTCTGGTGCAATCTTCGATTTTGCACAGGACCTCCAAAATAAGGTTCATATGTTTTTGGTTTCGCACCCCCATGTTCCTGGGCCGAAGGCTTTGAAAAACTATCAAAACGTTGGCAGAATATCACAGATTTGAGTAGTGATTAATACCCGCACTAAAGGTACTGCTTTCAGGTTATTTTTCTGACTTTGTTAAGAACTTCTTTTGGCGGAAAACTTTCGTTACAACCTGATATATTTGAAACGCAGTATCACTCTTCTTGTCAGAAGCATCGCAATCGAGTAATTATGATCCGAAGTTGAATACACTGTCAACCGATCATTCAGATTTTACATCTTCTAGAAGGGAACGATATTGAGCATCATTCCCTGCATAGTTAAGGTCCTCGTTATATGAATGTTTGGTATTTTCGAATAAAATGTGTTAAAATGTCTTTTTCATCTTTTCAGCATATTCTCTGTTGTACAGCGAGATAAATCGGTGTTTCTGGAACTATATATATATTTATATTTTTTTACGTAATTCCTTTCCCCGTGTCTTGAATAGTATGTTCAACACTTTTGGGGCGTTTATATTGAGTAGGTAGTAAACATAAGACTAAAATACGATTTAAGGTGTACTAGGATTTTAGGGCAACACTTAAAGAAAAATCAAATGAAACTTATACTTAAATTATACACCTTAATTTCCTGCTTTTATTCTTAATTAATATTTCTTTTTAATCTCATTCATTATACCCTCAAAATATTATTTTTATATATAAATAATGCATAGCTTCATTTTTCCAGTACATTTTGTGCAGCTTCACTTGAATACATTTCTAAATATTTTATACTTAGAAAAACAAAAATTGCAGTTAAACAATCACTAGACGGAATTCAACGCACGCTGAAAAATCTTTTTAGAGAGCCGATTGAAAAAGTTTATCCTGAGTCATGAAAGTTTTGTATGAAGAAAAAGTTTCTTAATCAACTAAAGGAAACACTTTTTCCTACATGGCAAAGTAAAACTTTGCCATGTAGGAAAATAGGTATAGTAGGATATAGTAAAAATCTCGAATAATTTTATTCGAGTGCTTAGTGAAATTATTTATAATGTAAATATGCGTGCTAAGTGATATTATAGTGCTAAGTGAAATTATTTATAATGTAAATGAAAGGAAAAAATACCTTTATAGAAAATGCTTCAATGTGAAATTTATGTTCTATTTTTTAATAGTAATTGCATGCCTTCCCAAAAGAAAAAAGAATTTTTTTTAACATTGTGCTTGTTTGTTAATGAGAAATAGTACTTTAATTTAGGTATGAAATCATACGACAGTTATTTGTATTTATGAAATCCATAAAATATCCGTGAACATTTTACACTTGAATTAGTAATGTATATATTTGCATCTATTTACATTATTATTTTATTTTTTATGAATATGCGTGCGTATGTCACACATAGAAACTCGTGGCTGACTAGAGACACAAAATGTAACGCCATACCCAGACAGCACATAAGCTTAAATCAAGCTTAACATTTCTTTGAATTTGACGCATTAATACAAGCTTGACAGTTCAATTCATTTTAAGCCTATAGCAAGCTTGAGAAGTCAATTTGAACTGTCAACCTTGAATACAACTTGATTGCAGCTTGAAAAGCAAGTTTTCGGTGATGGCGCCATTTGTCACTGGACATTAAATATAGAAAAGTTCGTAAAAATTGTGTTTTATTTTATTATCGCACAAAACCTGGACATAGAACACGCAAGGGGAATGAATGAATGGGATAAGCCCCTCTGAAGTGTAACACGAGGGGAGTTTTAGTTTTATTTACATCTAATTAACATTAGTAATTCCATTAACTAATTAATTAGCCCTATAATAAATTTTAGTATAATTAACGCAATTTAGTTAGTTAAGACTCATAGATAAAAAAAAAGAAGTTAGGAGTTTTTGAAAACGTATGGTATGGCCATATATATATGCTTATCACAAAATATTCATTAGTTAAAATTTTTTATTTCGTGATGAAGTAAAGAAAATTTCGAACTTCTTGGTGTAGCAAGAAAGTTTTTTGGAGTGAGAAACTTTTCTCCCATGCCTCGTAATTGCCATTCCTGGAATTTGCGCACCCATGCTCTAATAATACAAACGGACTAAAAAAAAATTTAAAATCACTTTTAAATACATAGTCTTGTTCTAAATAAGTATAAATAAATAGGTAATTTTTAATTCAATTTTAGTATTCTTTAAAAATGTTTTATTTTTATGTCGGAAAAATGCAATGTGCTAATTAATTGTGCTAAGTGAAATTATTATATGTGCTAAGTGAAATTATTATATATGCTAAGTGATAGCATATAGTGCTAATCACTTAGCAAAATAACCTCTTGCCCCGGGGCCACGACCACTTATGATCAGGCTCTGGCCGCCACAAAATAATTTATCATCAGTAATAAATGTTTTTACCATAGAATTTAAAAAAAAATCGATATTTCCAAGTCGTCGTTTGTCTCATTCGACACAACATGAGTGTTGTGATATTGTAAGTTTTAAAACGTGTGCTGCTGTTAAGTTTATATTATATTTATTTCCCTATTAGTAGAGTCTCTAAATCACACATAACATTATTTTAATTTTGATGCATCCCATGGAAAAATAAAAGAAACAGTTCAACATATCGGCTACTAGATCTCGCCAGAAAACGGCGTGAACAGTCACTTCAAACTTTAGTCATATCAGCCCAACTCAGGTTGGCCGAGTGGTTATGACACTGTCCTCTCAACCCAAAGATACCGTGTTCGATCCCCGGACGTAGGATGGTAACAGATTAATAAAACTTGAAATTTCAGCATAGAGGGATAAAATGCGTGGAAAAATAAAATATGTGGGGCGAGTTCGCCGACCGGCGCCCCGTGTATTTTGGAAATTTTTTTAAGGAATTTTTTTTTAGCTTGAAATTAAGCTTGCTATGTCAAGCTTGATTCAAGCTTGAAATGTCAAGCTTAATGCAATCTGGGCAAGTGTAAACTAGAACACTTGATTCAAGCTTGCATTAAGCTTACACGCTTGAAATTTTCAAGCTTAATTCAAGTTTATTGACTTGATAAATCAAGCTTGCTGTGCTGTCTGGGTAGGTGCAACACCTCCTGGATAAAGAAAACCTAACAACTCCTACGTCACCAACCTTTGACGTCATCATTAGGCCTACATTTAAATGTTTTATCTTCACAAAATAAAAGTATAAAAAGTTTCTGGTGAATTTACTCATGAATAACAATGTTTTAATAAATTGAAATAAAAATTATAATTTTATGACAAATGGCAATTTCAACCATAACTAATTAGATAACATGATAAGGAAATAGATCGGAATGAACAATTTTGTATGAGAAAGGTATTTTTATTTTTATTTTTTATTTAAGATATTTTCTAATATTTGTAGCATTCACCAGAAATTTTAAATAATTTTACTTTCTGAAAGTAAAACTGTGATGACGTCAAAGTTTCAGTTGTTAGGCTTTCTATATGTAAGAATTGTTGGTAGGTGCGAAGTACTACGGAATATAATTAACCACTTTTTGGAAAACGTAATCTTTAACACTAAAACTACCGAGAGGGGTCGAATGACCCAATGTCTCGTTATTTTTGTCCTTATAAAAAATATCCGGTAGTTTTACAGTTAAAAATATTTTCCAAAATAATAACTAACCTAACCATCTGATTCACAAAATCTGCTACATTTTAAACAGAAAATTGCCGTTCACAAAAAGTGGTTGCTTATTCTCCGTAATACTTGGCACCTATGCTCTAGGCCAGGCGTACCCAACCTGCGGCCCATTTAAAGACTTTTTGAGGCCCAGTTGAAGTTTTTAACAGTCTATATCATTTACATTAGAAGTTACATTGTGAAAGTAAGTTGATTACCGATTGTTTTAAGATATAAAATCCTGTGTAGCAAAGCTTTATGAAAAGAAATTGCGGCCCACCAACCGATTTGAGTTGAACACCCCTGCTCTAGGCGATCGCTGTAGCAGATTTAGCGTGGTTCAGGGTGCACTACGAGGAGGCTTGCTACATGACACTTGCTGCTGATGTATGAAAATCCTGCTCCCCTAGAGATCATTGCTTCTTTTGCGTCTACTCTGCCTTTGGCTATGTTAAACTGTTTTACTTCAACCACCCCAAAGTCCCTCCGAGCTGCGTTTTCATGCTCTAGAGAATACTCACAGTCTCTAACCAGCTCCGTCATGGATCGAAATTTGTACTGACGGATCGTACATCCCAGAATGGTCCAGTAGATGAGGCTGGTAGGGGGTTATCACTGTGCTCTGTTTGAGGGTTTTAAAAGACGCAGGAAGAAATGACAGTAACTTTGATGGTGAGGTCTCCATAATACATGAAGCTGCCACTGACCTCCTGACTTTTATTGGTCCTATCGACCGTGTTGTCTTACTGATTGACTGACGAGCTACTTTTGCTCCTCTTAGTAATAATAGCCCCAACGACTGTTCTTGCTCTATCCTTTGTCGAGCGAAGCGTTCCCAACGCCTACTTCAGCTTAGCTTGGTAAGACTGATATTGGTGGCGTTACTAATGGTAATTGTTATTTTATTTTGTAGAGCTGAACTGATAGAACAAGTTGGGATGTAGTCCTTCAACGACCCCAGTCACGTTGACATCCCGGACAATAGAAAGGCCAATAGCCCAGCAAAGTGGTGTGCGGTGTTTGAATTTCCTTTAGTACCAGCAACTCTCCGAGCTCTTCAAAATAAAATAACAATTACCATTAGTAACGCCACCAATATCAGTCCTACCAAGCTAAGCTGAAGTAGGCGTTGGGAATGCTTCGCCACCTGTCCTATCCCAAATTACCTGGAGAGGGCAAGAGTTGCCGCCAAATCTCGCCAAACAACGGGGCACGGCAGGATTATCTCTAGGCCCATCTACATCATATTGGCGTAGCGTAAACTCACGTGAAATGGCATTTAATGAATAATTAGATAATATGATAAGGAAATAAATCATAATGAATAATTTTGTATGAGATAGGCATTTTAATTGTAATGTTTAATTTAAGGTATTTTCAGCTTTCTCTAGAAATGATAGATGGTTTTATTTTATGAAATTAAAACTGTGATGACGTCACTTTCGTAGTTCTAGTGATGACGTCAAAGCTTGGTGATGTAAGCGTTGATGAGACATGACATGACAAAATTTTTATTTCATGGAATACCTAGGCTATTGAAGGCTGCATTATTAGTGAGATGCACTTTTCGAGTGCAAATGGTTAAAAGGTTATCAGATAATTTTCCGGTAAAGGTTTTTAATTTTTTTTTAAATTTCAAAATGCTTTACGTGCATATGATTAAAGTAGTTTTTCGCGCAACTGTGCATTACGTGTTTTATAATCTAAAATTAATAAAATTTTAGCGTAGTAACTATAAATTTTACAAAGATTACTATAATAACTATAAGTAACTATTATAAATGTACAGTAATATAATAATTATTATAAAAACAACTATAAGTTTACAAAGAATTTAAAAATATTTTCCAAAAGATAAGTCCTTTCATTTAAATTCGTACATTGATTTAAGAAGTGTTAAAAATTAAAAACAAACTATAATTTTTGAGCTTCATGAATTATTTCGTGAAGTATTTTCTATAATAAAAGTTCTTTAGATAAAATTTCTTTCTGCTCTAATTTATGTATAGATAATTTTCATCCTGATTTTATTAAAACTCATTAAAGCTGTGCATCTCCTCGCTTTTAAATCACCCATAAGTAATTTAGGTACGGTCTTTGAAAAACTTTCTAAGTGCTAATAAGCTCGTATGTGTAATCAATGAAATCATTGATATACAAAGTAACACAGTTGCTGTAATCAATAAATCGATACAAGTGATAGAAATATAATGTTCTTGGGCTTACACATAAAGTAATTTTCTCCGTACTATGCATAGTTAGTTTCACTGTGAAAAGGCTCAAGAATGCTGACGATGGGGAAATAGAACTTTTTTATTGTTTGTTTGTTTCTCAAGCGGATGGAATAAGGTTTTCTGTAAAACTAATAAGAACAAAAATGCATTTCGAAAAATATTATAGTACTGCAAACAAAAGTGGTTTTACAATTTAAACATTTTATTGTAGACATAAATTACAGTTTACTCTTTAATCATTTACTTTCACGATTTATAACTTTTTTTATAATTTCGGACGATATTTACTCGTTCTTAGGAAATTTGCCAAAAATATATACTGATGTGTATTTTAATAATGCCCTGAATAATTTTTGTAAATAAATAAGTTAGTTCTTTAATTTATCAGTTTTATGCATGCAATAACTGTAACATACCTAAGAATACTACCCAAGTTGGAAGTTGAGCCTTCATCCTTTTTGTTAGACTTCATTCAATTCAACGAAACTGTTCATATAATAATAGCATGTTTTTATTTTAACTTTAAATATTATCAGTGTTTGGCAGGAAAACTCTCAGATTATAAGTAAACTTTTTCATGTGATTATTTTACATCGTATAATTAAAAAAAAATCTTTTTTAGAAATTTACTGAACCCAAATATACATATGTTTGGAACTCTACAAAGTTTGATTCCACAGATAAAACTGACACTACAGAGGCAAAAGAGATCTTTTGCCCTCCAATTCTCCGCTTTCTGAGCATATTCCATATTTTCCCTACTTTCATGTACAAGTTAGTGATATCATTGGAGCTGAAATTCTTTCTCTGTTTTATTTTTTCTGCTCTACACTTCTTTTATATCATTTAAAAAAATAAAAGCAATTACTGTTTCATAATTTAATGAAATGAATATGTTCACCACATCATTTGCAAAGTAAGCTAAACTTGCATTAAATATCCTAGATTAAATTTCTAGTAAGTACAGCTACAGTCGTGCCTTGCTAAGCTGCGGTGCTGATATTTAGGTTACACTCATTTGCGAACTAACAACATAGGTGCCAAGTATTACGGAAGATAACTAACCGGGTTTTGCAGATCGTAAATTTTTTGAATACTTTTCCAAAGCAATAGCTGGCCTCCCTAATAGCACAACAGTCCCCTGTGACTGAAATGCGACCACACAATACTGTCACAATAGAGTTACAAACAGTCGCCGCGACTCCGCAGCAAAGTCACGCCAGAGTCCCTATGTCCTCTCGCTGTGTAGTCGCATTGCGACCGTACAGAGAAGTCACGATGGGACAGTTTTGCGACAGCGAAAAAATTCGGGGAAAAAGAGTTACCGAAAATGTACACCAGATGGCAGCACCAGACTCTCAGGCAAGAAAAAGTTGAGGTCCAGAATCGAACCATGGATCTAATGGTTAATAGCCCAGCATCTTACCGCAACGTTGTGATTACCTTGCCCAGGAACCTTTAAAAGTAAACTGATTGCTGCAAAAGCTAGTTCTGACGGCTTTTGAAAATTTACAATTTTTCTGTGAGTATTTTATAAATAAGTTTTATATATAAATATATATATTTATTTTATAAATAAATTTTATATTCTGTGAGTATTTTATAAATAATATAAAAAATATCATAATTAATAAATATAAATTAAAAATCTTGGAAATCTTTCTTTTTCCACATAAATTATTTTCAGGAGATAATGTGCTGTTTTATTTAGGTATTCATCCGAAAAAACTAATGATTTATTGAAATTTTTTATTCGGTTATGAAATAGATTTGTAATGTGCGACATGTGAGGTTTGATATATATTAAGGTATGAGGGATAAGATTTATATTTTTGCTATATTTTGCCTAAAAGGGATTTCATATAAAAATAAATAAAATTACAATTGGAAAAAAATGCATTAGATAAAATAAATAAAGTATTTTTGACTTAGACCCATAGTTTTATCTCAAAATTTTCGAAGTGGAACTTTCAAACATACCAGAGACGTATTTAAAGGGGGGGGATCTGAAAACTTAAAGCAATTATTAAAAAACAGCAATTTTGAGACATTTGTACTTACTCTAGTAACAATAAGGTTGAAAATACCTGATAGTCAACCCCCCCATTGGAAATTTAAACCTTACATACGCTATCAAAACATATATGCCATGGGGATATGAAAGAAATTGTTAATTTTACTCACAGATACTTAGTTTTCACTATTGTGATTAGAACTCTTAACTCTAATATTTTTAAGATTAATATTTTTTTTATAAATAATATTGTCTTGTTTAAAAGAAATATTTTAAAAGTTAATAAATTAAACTAAATTCCATTACTACATAACTGCGTGGTTTTATTGAATTACTATTTTCGGATTTATTTATTAAATGTTTCAGGAAAGAAATTGCCACAAAATATTAGAAAAAATGAGTCTGTTTCCAAAGTCGCAAAAGCGGCTGCGTGACGTCATTTTGAAGTCCAAAAAAATCAGTAGTCACAAAATAGTCACACAGTGACTTCACAGTGGAGTCACTGAGCGACCAATCACATACTAGTCACATGGTGACTTCACAGTGGAGTCACTGAGCAACCGATCACCTTCTAGTCACATGGTGACTTCACAGTGGAGTCACTTAGCGACCGATTACATACTAGTCACATGGTGACTTCACGGCGACGTCACCTGGTGACTGGTCACAAATAAACTTCACAGTGACCACACAGTAGAGTCACATCACTCACAAGTCACAATGTGAGTAGTATGTGACAGTCCTGTGACAAGTGTGACCCGCTGTGACGTCACAGCGACTCTTTTGTGACCATCTGTGCTATTAGGGGTATACTCTTATCTCGTTTTGCTATATCTTAAACAGAAAATTACCATTCACAAAAAGTGGTTAATTATATTCCTTAATACTTGCTACCTATCAAAGAGTTATATGGCCCAAGGGGTGTGGCAACACCTCCTATATATAGGAAGCCTAACAACTGAAACTTTGACGTCATCACTAGGCCTTCAAGTAATGACGTCATCACAGTTTTACTTTCACAAAGTAAAACTATTTAAAATTTCTGGTGGATGCTACAAATATTAGAAAATATCTTAAATAAAAGATTAAAATTAAAATACCCTTCTCATACAAAATTATTCATTTCGGTCTATTTCCTTATCATATTATCTAATTAGTCATATCTAAAAACTGCCATTTTTCATAAAACTATATTTTTTATCTCAAATTATTAAAACATTGTTATTCATGAGTAAATAGACCAGAAATTATGTATAGTTTTATTTTGTGGAAATAAAACTTTTAAGTGTAGGCCAAATGATGACGTCAAAGCTTGGTGACGTAGGAGTTGTTAGGCTTTCTTTATCCAGGAGGTGTTGGGTGTGGCCATCTTGCAGTGTTGCATTTCATAAGTAGAAATAGAAGTACTTTCAACCTATTCGTTATTTAATAAATTTATTTCTTCCAAAATTTTTATCTATCCAAACTTCTTATTTTATAAATTGTGTTTTCATTTTTTATAAAATAAATAACTAAGTAAGTGACTCACCATGGCACAGTGGTTATGTGACTGGAAATGGTAGACGGGCAAAGTGTGGAGGTCCGGGTTCGGGTCCCATCGCGCGTCCGTCGACCTAACCGTTCGGAGTTTTCCGTGGTTTTTTCCAAAACTTAGCGTAAATACGGGTTAAGACCCCTTAGAAAGATCCCGACGGAGGGCACCCCCCTTGTGTTGTCCTTCTGACGAGAATTTATAAGCGGGTTTCGAGCCAAGCACACAAATCCGATATACGTGTTCACAGCAACAACAACAACAACTAAATAAGTAAAACAATTTTAAAAAATTCTTTAAATAAATAAACAAATAAACTTAATGGTGTAAGTCCCCCTCCTGTCTCACAAAATAGTAAAGAAGACAAATGTTAATTTCAATAGATTCTTTAATACAGAATGTTAAACAAATGTATATTAATATATGCGTTAACCCTTCCAAGACGTTTAGTTCATTCTTAAACCAAGAAAGTAACCTTGAAAAAGATGAACCTCGGTTTACATGTTGTCTTATCCGCGCCTTTCCTTTACTTTTTTTATTAACCTGTTTCCTCTGTTTGAGGAGAGGTTTCAACATCAATAAACCGTGACTTTAACTGCGAAGTATACATTCATTACATTTTGTTACACAAAGATCAGTTTTAACTGAAGATGAGTGAAAGATGGCGTGTACAAGTAGAATTTGCCCGTCTTTATAGGTAAGAATATAAACAACCATCCCGTTCAGACAATCATAACATCTAAACTTGTTAAATTAGTCAAATTCAAAAATGTATTTTGCTATCACTGCAAACTTTCGCAGTCCTTTTGAATATAATTCAAAAATGGATCATCCAGGAATGTGTAATAACTGTCATAAAAGTGTCAAGACATAACCCGAACAGTCGCGTGAACTACATAATTTTTTGAAACTGGAAGCATCTTTGACGGTTTGGAGACGGGCGGTCGATTTTTCAACCAAGCAGTACAACACCTTAAAGGACGGGCTTGTTTCATATTTTGACCAACTAATGCTTTCCCCCTCTGTAATTGTTCACCTGTGCTGGACCGGCGGGAAGAGATGTCAACATTCATCCATCAATTCAGTAGCACCCCAGTTCCTGAAAAGGAGAATATACACGTAAAGCTAATCCCCTTGTTAAAGAAGTTCGTTTTACTTCGGGGGCGGGAAAGAGTAATTCATCAATGATTGTTGCACAAATAGCAGCTTCAGCTAAGAGTCACTGAAATTGGGGAAAGCATTTTTCAGATGCTCCCGTCCTTCTGAAACAGCACGGCTGAAACTTCCCCGCCGTGAAAAGGTTGATAAGTCCAACATGAAAGAGAATAAATTTAAATAGCATTGCTGATGAGAAAGACAAGCTGCGTTGCTGATACTTTGGTCACATACTTTTGCCCTCCAACAGTCATGTGACCTAGGGTGTGTGACGTTCTTAATCCGCGAAAGCCCACCACCTCCTAGACATAGGAGGCCTGAGAACAGAAGCTTTTGCATCATCACTACGTTTTTTAAGATGACGTCATCACAGTTTTACTTTCACAAAGTAAAACTATTTAAAATTTCTGGTGAATGATACAAATTTTAGAAAATATCTTAACTTAAAGATAAAAATTAAGATACCTTTCTGATAAAAATAATTTATTGTAATCTATTTCTATATCATATTATATGCTTAGTGATAGTTAAAATTTCCAATTTTTCCTAAAATTAAATTTTTTATCTTAAATCATTAAAATGTTTGATGCGGGAGTAATTTCACCACAAACTTTGAATAGATTTACTTTGTGAAGATAAATGTGTGATGACGTCAATTTAGTGGATCTAGTGGTGACGTAAAAGTTACTGTTCTCAAACCTTCTATATCTAGGAGGTGGTGGATAGCCACAGTAAGATAGCTACACCTCCTAGGTCACATGGCTCTTCGAGGGCAAAAAGGCATGACCAAAATGCCAGCACCGGAGCCTGTCTTTCTCATCAACCACGTAAAACAGAAGTTGACGGAAGATGTTGGAAGTTTACAAAATTAAATGAAACGCAAATGTCAAACCGGGTGATTGAATAAGTCTGACAAAGGAACCTACTGTATTTTAGTTTCCCGTAATATCAAACAATTCTTCTAGATAGCGCTAGGTGTATCGCAAAATCTTCAAGCACGCAAATCAGAATTCTTTACTTTTAACTTTCACCTTCTTCCCTAGAAAGAAATCTTGTAAGTGGTCCATGGGTAAATTGTAAGTGGAAAAGTGGTCCGGGGGTTCAGTTGAACTACTGTTGTAGGAACAGCCCTGCCAGCACCTCCTATAAAAAGAAAGCCTAACAACGGCTACGTCACCAAGCCTTGGCGTCATTGTTAGGCCTGCATTTAAAAGTTTCATTTTCACAAAATAAAACTATTGAAAATATGGGGTGAATTTACTCATGAATAACAATGTTTTAATATTTTGAGATAAAAAAGATCATTTTACGACAGATGGCAGTTTTTAACCATGACTAATTAGATAATATGATAAGGAAATAGACCATAATGAGTAATTTTGCATGAGAAAGGTGTTTTGATTTTAATGTTTAATTAAGGATAGTTTTTAATTTTTGTAGCATCCACCAGAAATTTTACATAGTTTCTTTTTCTAAAAGTAAAACTGCGATGACGTCAAGCCTCGAGTCGTTAGGTTCTGGATATCAATGAGGTGTTGGGTCTGTTGACTAATGGTAGGAGTCGTACTATAACGCAGGCGGTAAAAAGAAAATTAAAAATTCTGATTGTTTGTCAACATGTTATCAAATTTATACTTGATTAAATTTAGCAAAAAAAAGAAGACAACGGTAAAATCTTAAGGTTTTTTGACATTTGAAAATTGCCAATAAATTATAATTGCAGCTTCCATTTTTCATTTTGATTTTCACTGATGTTCCAAAGTAGAATTTAAACAAGAATAAACTTGATAAATAGTTCTTCAGCAAACAGAAGCTTACTTCTCCAAAATAAAGTTTCATTATACGCCTATAATTTAAGCCGAGTGACTTGTATCAAGCCAGCAGGCCTTTATTTCCATGGTCGCAGAGAAAATGGCAAATGATATCAGCTTTGCCTTCTTTGAGAACGCGGGCTGTATGAACGTACTCATTAATGTGTCTCATATGATGTGCATAAGGAAGAAGCTGCATTGGTGATTAAAACCAAATAAAATCTTTTATTCTCTTGAAAAGCCTATATGTACAATTATTTGATTCTCTCAAACGTTATGATCCATGAATAACGGTCTATACCAATTACAGCGATTTTATGCACTCAGTTAGCGAATCCCAAGTCTTTTTCACTCCAAAACCCCTGCCAAGTGTGCTCAAATACACAATGAAATCGAATATCTCTTAAATGAGCTTTCATTCAAAAATCATAGCATTTTTAAATCGATATTTAATTTTATGATTTGCTATAAGTCAACGAAACATTTAAACTCCACTGCTTCTATAATTAAAAAAAATTAGATTCTGTAAAAGTTTCGTGATTACTCGGAAGGTCTGTTTATTGCAATCCCAGCATTCATATTAAAAACAACCACAAATTTAATTTAATTACATGATGTATGAATTCCTATTTGTTTCCCGACGTTTAAGCTTGCCGCTACATCAAGAACCGCAGTGGGTTACTCCTCTCCAAACTGCTGTGATGAAAAATATGATATCGCAGTAAGATGTGAACAGTACACCTAGATGCCAACTTTCACGAAATATAATTAGTCGCTTATTAGAGTAGCCCAGAGTTCATGTAGTGTTACTTTCACAAAGTAAAACTATTTAAAATTCCTGGTGAATGCTACAAATATTAGAAAGTATCTTAAATAAAAAATTAAAATTGAAATACCTTTTTCATACAAAATTATTCATTCCGATGTATTTCCTTATCATATTATCTAATTAGCCATAGTTAAAAACTGCAATTTGTCAAAAAACTGTTTTTTTATCTCAAATTATTAAACTATTGTTATTCATGAGTAAATTCACCAGAAACTTTTTATAGTTTTATTTTGTGAAAATAAAACTTTTAAATGTAGGCCTAGTGATGACGTCAAAGCTTGGTGACGTAGGAGTTGTTAGGCTTTCTTTATATAGGAGGTGTTGTTCCATCACGCTTTGAGTCAACACCACGTGGATACAGAAGGCCTCAGGACAGAAGCTTTTGCGTCATCCCTACTAGCAATTTTGCTCGGGCCATCATCGGCTGGCTACGTGGCCGGTGGTAATCCGAGCAAAATTGCTAGTAGGGATCACTAGGTAGTCTAAGATAGTACTAACACAGTTTTACTCTCACAAAGGAAAACTATTTAAAATTTCTGGTGAAGGATACAAATTTTAGAAAATATCTTAAGTTAAGGATAAAAATTAAAATACCTTTCTGATAAAGAATTATTTTTTAAAATCTATTTCTATATCATATTATGTAATTAGTGATATATACGATTTCCTATTTGTAAAAAATTTAATTTTCTATCTGAAATCATTAAAATGTTTTATGCGGGAGTAAATTCACCAAAAACTTTGAATAGTTTTACTTTTTGAAAACAAATGTGTGATGGCGCCATTTTAGTGGTGACGTAAAAGCGTCTGTTCCCAGGTGTTGTATATCTTGGAAGTGTTGCTTGAGTCCGGGCTCGATTATCAGCTTGGGTTCGGGTGTCAATTCATATGTTCGTCTATAGTGGGTAATGTTAGCCGTCCATTGGTTGTCCCCATTATAGAATGTCCAATCTCTTTGGGACGTTTGTACTGGCCAATGCATAATCGGCATGAGTCCGCACGTTATTTTAAAAAAGAGAAAACATCTTATATTCCGCAGTGGTCTGGGCTCTAAACTCCGTTCCTATAAGAACACGGCAAGTGAAGCAGCATCCGGCTTGGCCAGGCCAACATGTCTCCGAATTTTTGTCTTCGTAATTTGCGGTTTAGAATACCGCAAAATTTGTAGATAATTTTAATATATCAGTTATTTAATATTTTAACATACCAATTTAGGGAAAAACTAAAAACATTTTTAAAGAATATCATTGCCCTCTTAACTCGTGGAGCGCGGCTCAGTCCCTGGGGATTGGCAGTATGAAACTTAGTGGCTCACTTGAAAGTCCACTTGAGCTCTCGTTGACAAATGCTTGCTCGCGGCCGGCTGAAAGAAAAGAACAGGAATATCGGCACTGCGAACAAGGTGTTAAAGATTATTTAACGTAAAGCGGACGGAGGAAGGTTTGTTTATCATCAGAAAGTTATAAAAGAATATCCTTTAAGTCTAGTGAAAACATAATTGTTTTAAAATTGAAGCTAATCTGAAGAGTGTAGTATTTGAAGAGCGTTCAAGTCTGTCTTGTACCTGCATTTAAGAAAGTTTTTAAACTGATATTCATGTATTGTTAAAAATGAAATTAATGGTATAATAATTAAAATCAGTTCTTCGCTTCAGCTTATAACTTATTTTTGTTGAAATTCTTCGTTTTAATTAAATGAATGTTAAACAATATGTACTTGGGACACCATCGATGTACTAAAATGTTCTAATTACTAAGATCAAAAAGTATTTTTTTGTTTCTGAATATCTGAATGCCAATTATCTTACTTTAATTCGATTACCACCTAGGTAGTATAGTGACTTAAGAGCCATTCTACTATGCTTTACTTCCGGGTTTGAAACCTACCTCGTATGTTAAGTTGTCCGTACGTTCATAGAGGGTACGCGGGCCACTCAGTGCGTGGTCCCATAATAAAATGGCCTCAATACCATCGGGCAGTTGTATAGGACAATGTCTGAACGACAAGTGCTCGCCCGTTGAAAAATAAAAAGAGTTTTTAGTTCAATTCTATTGGGAGGGGGAAATGTTTTCCCAACTTCTGGCAAATTTCTTTATTATATTTAGTCTTATGAAAACGTAATTGATTAAAATTTGAAGCAGATCTGACAAGTGTGTTAAAGAGATGGAATTTAATGCTCCAAACAGTTGTTGCGTAAAATCCCATCCACTTCATTCCAGTTTTCACTGTAATGCGTGTATAATTCAAATAATTTATAATACTCAAGTATCTTAACCCGTCAGCACGCGCGTCTACTTTTGTAACTTAAGCACTCTCATGGGGTAAATCTTACCCCAGTTTTTCTTCTTTATACTTTTGACTAAAAAGGTTTTAAAAACAAATTTGTGGTATTATAGCGTAAAATACATCAGTTCTATTACGTTTCATGGGAAGAAATCGTGCTTTTCATATTTATTTAGAGATTTTCTAGCAGTTCCTTTAAATATCATGCTTTCTGAGGAGAAAATTTCATATGATATGCTTTATACCTAAAAACCTAATTACTTTATTAATATGATATTAATTTCATTTAATAGCCTTTTGTCAATACATAGAAGCGGTGTAAAGTCAATTTATAGTTAATTTGCATTTAGTTTATACTTAGTTTACGTTAAGTCGCGCGGGAGTATTGAATCCCAAAGTGGAATTTTCTTCCCTTCCGGATAACAAAGAAACGAAATTCCTTCACCCACAACTACTAGACCTCGACCGTGAAAGGTAAAAGACGGGACAAACTTGTTCTCAAAAAATTTCTCCCATTTTACGAAGAAAAAATGTCGCTGGGGTGAGATTTAACCCAGCGCGAGTGCTTACGGGTTAATATATGCAGAGCTGCCAAGTCTCCGACTTTTTTCGGGAGATTTCCCACCACTAATTTTTACTTACAAACTTATGCCTAAAATAAGTCCAAATATTTAATCCAAAATAAGACTGTCCAAAAATTGTGGTGGGAAATCTTCCGGAAAAAGCCGGAGACTTGGCAGCTCTGTATATGTTTTGATACTGAAGCTTTTAAGTAATTTAATAGATTATGGAAACAACTTTACATCATTTGTCCAATTCCAAGCCGCTTAGAGGGTTAAACAGCGCAGGTAGTAAAGCGCAACCGAAAAATACTGCACTCTACAAACTTAAAATAAAAGTAATAAAGCACGAATTTTGATTTTCAATGATGCTCACTTAGCACATTGAATTCATTTCACAATATTGTTACATTAATATAAATATTAACTAACAATTTGTAAGGTTACTATTAGGATTGTCACAGAACAATAAAATTGAGTATCACTTAGATGCTATTTGATCTAGCAAATGATCGCATTTTGATATCTGTATTGAATTTTGTAATTTGCTTTAAGTTAACGAAATATTTTATCACTACTGTTTCAAGATTTTATTTTAAATTCGATTCTGTAAATTTCCAAGATTGCCCGGGCAGTCATTCCGTTTATTGCAGTCTAAGAGCTCATATGGCAAACAACCACAAATTTAATTTAATCGCATGATGCAGGAATTCCTGTTGACGACTTCAAGCTTGTCTCGATAATGGCCATGAAGTCAAGCAATTGCTCTGCGTTTGTATTCCAAACTGCTGAGCAGTCAAGTTCTAAGGAATGTTTGTCGATGATTGCTTCGGATTTAGGTGTAAGCAGTACATGAAGATGCCAATATGTACGGAATATAGTTAAACGCATCTTGTAAGAGTCGCCCTCATATGGTATAGTGGCTAATGAACCATTCTATCAGTTCTTTTTCGGTTTAGAATGCAAAAAAAGTTTTACATAATTTTTACATATCTGTTACTCAATATTTAAACATACCAATTTAGTGGAAAATCAAAAATATTTTAAATGGATACTATTACTAACTTCAATGTCTTTTTAACACGTGGAGTGAGGCACATTCCCTCTTGATTCACAGTATCAAACTTGATGACTCACTTGAAAATTCACTTGAGCTCTCGCATACAAGTGTTCGCTCGTGCAGGGCTGAACGTAAGGAACAAGAATGTTGACACTGCGCTTTTCGTGTTAAAGATTACTTAAAAGAAAGCGAACGGAGGAAGGTTTGTTTATCATCAGATTACAAAAGAAAAGTCTTGTGGAAGCATATTTCTTTAAAATTTGAAGTAAATTTGATGAGTGTAGGAAAGAGGTTGAATTTAAATACAGCGTCATCGGAGAATATTGCACTCTTTACAAACTTAAAATAAACTATAAGTACAAATTTTAATTTTGAATAATGTTCGCCTATCATAATGCATCTTTGTCACAATATTATCATATTAAATAGACATTAAAGAAGACATCCTAAGGTCACTTTAAGGTGTGCTTCAGAGTCTCCAGAAAACAAATAAGAGGAGCAACTAAACTTGGTGCCACTTATATACGCTTAAGATTCAGAAAGTGATCTCATTTTGATACCTATATTAAATTTGTAATTTGCTTTAACTTAATATTTTATCACTACTGTTTCTAGAATTTTTTTTAAGTATTCGGTTTTGTAAGTCCCGAGATTGTTCCGACAGTCTGTTTATTGCAATCCAAGCGTTCACATTGCAAACAACCACAAATTTAATTTAATTGCATGATGAATAAATTCCTGTCAAGGTGGTAGTTCGTATCCATTTTCGAGCTATTGTAGCATCAAGAATCGCACTGGGTTTGTCCAACAAACTTCAGTGCTAGGGAATACTTACGAATGCATTTTGATGATCGTTTCGCGGCTAGATTTTAGCAGCTCAAAGAGATGCGAACCGTTACGAAATATACCCCACTCGAAATAATAAAATAAAAAGATTTTCTTTAAAAAAAACTGCAGAAAATTTTAAGTTGTTTATTCCATTCAATTCTCAAGAATATATGCAGAATATATTCCGCAGATACTCTTCAGAATTGAATGGGCTCGATAACTCAAGATTTTCTGCAGTATTTTAAAAAGTTTTCTTAATATTGTTGTCAGATATTCCATAGGTTTTCTTCATTATATATATATATATATATGACGTCAGATATTTCAGTAAAGTTCCAGAAATAAGGCAGGTAAAACGGTTTATTAAACATTATCTTTAAGTTACAATATAGAGTGAGAAGAGGAGAGGGGAGACGGGTACAAAAATCAGCCTGGACTAATTAAGCAGTTCCAGTGGCAGAAATCTCCTGAATTTCGAGGTGCGGGTGTATTTACGTTCATCATACAACGTGGGCTGGTAAGACATAACTCCGCCTCTCTCTTATCTCTAATCGAACCACACACATTTACCAACATGATCTGCATCCGGGATTACAAAGGCGTGGGGACACGTGTACACTCTAAAGAACTCAGAATCGACGGCCTGATGATTAACAAAATAAATAAAACATAGCTCCAGAGCGCGCGTGGCAAGTTTGACAGGAAAGTAAAACTTACAGTGAAAGTACCGGTTTGAACAATACCCAAACTAGTAAAACCCAAATTACCTTTTTATACATTACATATAAATATATATGCAAGACATATTTAGGAGAAAAGCAATTCCAGACAGTTTATTTTCAAGAATGTTGCATTTCACCCCAACATTCAGATTTTTTAAATGTTATTATTAAAAATAATTTTTTATTTAATATTAGAGCTGAAATTTGAAATTTTTAGTTAGTATGAGAGTGGCCAGAGTGCCATGATTTTACTTTTAATAGATATTTTATCATTTATTTTCAATTATTTTGTTTAATCCAGTAAAATTACTCACTAAAATTCCTGTTAAAAAAGTAGGTGAGTTGTTAAAACTAAATGTTGAAAATATACCCAAGTTTATGAGATGACCCATGAATTCAAAAATGGAAAACGTGTAGTCAAAGAGTTCAATATTTAGAAATAAGATCGGAGAAGTTGCTGAATTATTTATTTACCTTATTTTTGCACAGTCACCATGTGGTGAGTGGCAACTTGATACTTTCAGATCTATATGATGTAAAATATAACATCGGTATCTCAAAATTGAATGGACACTAGTAAAAAAAAAAAGAAGAATTCTAGTTTTCGTTGTGAGGGCCAAGTTTGTAAGGAGAAACATATTTATTTGAGATATCGAGGTTACAATGTACATTTATAAAAATATATATCTGCAAATAATTTCTTTAAGATGATATAAAAACATACTCGCATAAAGGTGTGAGCGAATCTTGTTTCTTTGTTATAAATATAAGAACATATTTTTCTTTTTCATTCGGAAATACATATACATTTATGCACTTCTTTCAAAAATTCATAATTTCTCTGTGGAATAAATAATCAACGTTTTCAAATACAATGCTAACACTTTTCGTTTTATCAAGCTTTTGTACCATAATTCATTTTTTAAAAGTATAGATTGTAAGGGTTTTTAAATATTTTCTTCTACTTATAAAAGTAAGTATCCTTTAAAAAACTCATCAAAAGTGAGAAGTGATATTTTCATTAAGTTTCTGATAATTTAATCAATTTGACCATATGTACTAATTATTTTAGGCTTTCAATAAATACCTGGAAATATCAGGGAAAGAGAATAGTTTAAAAAATTTCTATAATCCACAACTTTTAATTTAAAATAAGCAGAATATAAAGTCTCGATTTAAGCTTACTTATAATTGTTTTAAGTATATAGCAAAGTTGTGTAAGTGACATTTACCAGCATAAATGAGAAAGTATATAACATCTCTGACGTAGCAGTTTTTAGGCTTTCTATATCTAGGAGGTGTTGGTAAGGCGCAGCTGATAACTACTACGGAATATAATTAACCACTTTTTTTAAAGAATAATTTTCGTGTTAAAACATAGCAAAATGTCTGTATTACACACGAGACCTGGCTACTATTTGGTAGAAATACAAAAAAATATACTATTTACAAGTAGTGGTTAGTCATATTCCGCAGTCTTTGGCAGCTATGGGTAAGGCAACAAAAGAAAAAAATATCATGAAATTCTGAGATGGTGATAGAGACTCTTTTTTTGCCTGATTTGATCTTGCAGTGCATCTTAATATGCATTTTATCATATTATTTTGAGTAGTTTGTGTATTCAAATGAACGCATAGCTTTTGATAAAAAAAGCCAGCTACTAGAACTGATAAAAATATATCTAAGGTTATGAAATCACACTATGAGTTTAAATAACAAGAAGTGGGAAGGTATAGTTAAAGAGTTTCAATAATTTGAAATGATTGATAAAAAGTACCTCAGTTAACACAAAATATATCTCTTTTATTGTAGACAATTTTGTAAAAGTTAAAAGTTAAACACTGGCGCAACAGGCCACTGCAGGGACAAGGCCTGCGCTTCCCAACCATGCCTTCGTAACCATGGGCTCTGGGACACGAAAGCTTAAGCCTCTGCCAAGTGGTCAGCCTGACGTGAAGCCGCCAGTGTTTAACTCCCAAGCTAGCTCTGTTCATTGTATGGACCCACTTACGGTATGAAAGACTGAGTGAACCTTGCCTAGCCCATGAATGACAATTTTTGCAAACCTACTTATTTCAGAGGGCTCGTTTTCCTTATATATTTGTTTCATGCTCAGGGTTCGAAAAAACCCAGATGCCTCAAGAATATCCCTTGGCGACTAGCTTTTTTCATTAATATCACTAATATATATGCTGACTTTTAATATTTTACAACTTTTGTCAATCCATGTTCATGCTCTTTTAGTTTTATTCTTCTTGAAGACGACAATGGAACATTTTGAATAGCTGATAAGGGACAAATTGTATTTGTAACTTATAGGCTTACTGCAAAAGCAATTTTTTGAGATAAACAACATTCTTTGGAAGAAAAATGGAATAAATAAATAGAAAAAAATACATGTAAAGTGCGAGAATCAAAATTTTGAGGTATTTTTTAAAATATTTTTTTATGATTACCTTATCTTACTTATAATGTCAGCTATGAAAACAAATCTGAATGATAATTAAAATTTGAACGGTTGACCAACGATCTTAAAGAACGAAAAGGGGTACACCCATTCGCTTTTTTATCTACACTAAGTAGAACTCACCCTTCTTTACAAATTTCATGTCTTTGGATGGACATTAATACATTTTGGATAGATGTTTAATAGGAGAAATTTTATTTATAATTTTTCCGCTTACTGCTGTGTTATTTATTTTTAAAAAAATGCGATCTTTTGAAAGGAAACATGTGAATTAAAAATTTTAAAAAATATATGTAATGGCTCGTAAATCGAAATTTTTATGATTATGTTAGCTTAATTAGAGTTTCAGCTATGAAATCCATTTAATAAGTACATTTTTTTTCAAAATTTGAACTCGAATTTCAAATTTTGGGTTATTCATGAAAAGGTTTAAAATTCAAACTTGTCGAAAACTATTGATTTTCGGTAATAAATATGGGGATGAAAATTGCAACATTTTGGCTCTCCTCTTACGTGTTAGAAGGAATACGTCGAGTTACCTGTAACATTACTGTACAACCTGTAACAACCTGTACATTAATCATCAAAATGCTTACGTCATAAACAACCATAAATGTAATACCGTTACACGATATTTAGATTTGATTTGAATGTTTATCTGGGCATTGTAAATTCGCGTGTATAACCAACGCGTCCTAGATATAAAAAGCCTTACAACTCATGCATCACCATTCACCAAGCTTTGACGTCTTCATTAGGCTTACATTTAAAAGTTTCATTTTCACAAAATGAAACTATTAGAAATTTCTGATGATTTTACCCAAGAATGGTAATATTTTAATAATATGAGATAAAAATATAATTTTTTACGACATATGGCAGTTTTTAACCATGACTAATGAGATAATATGATAAGGAAATAGACCAGAATGAATAATTTCGTATGAGAAATGTTTTTTAATTTTCATGTTTAATTTAATTCCATGTGAGTTAAATGTTTCAACTCAAAGTCATTTTCTGTAAGCTCATTCTTTCTTTGTTGAATTATTTCATCAGAGGCAGTAATAAGATTGACATGGTCATCAGGCATATTTGTGTTAATATTTAATTGACCTTCTTCAATAGGACTTATAGTTCCAATACTCATTGCTTTGTTTAAATGTATGGTTTCATCAGAATTATTTTTCATATAGATATAAAAATGGGAATTATTAATATCAGAATTAGTAATGGAATGTATTGAATCATAAATTTCTAGTTTTAATGATTGTATATTAGGTTCAAACAAAAATTCAGTATACGGACAGTAATGCAGATTAAGTTTTACATATAGAAAGTCATCGGGGTGTAAAATGATTTTTTTATCAAGTATAATTGCAATAGGCATGTCACTACTTTACTCTTGTGTAATAGTAGGCGATTCAGAATTGGTCATGTTATTTACAGTGGTTGTATGAATTTCCCTGTCCAGATTCTGATTTTTCATTAAGGGAACAAGCACGTCACCAATCAAAACAGTTCCAGAATGTGGAGTTAATTGTAAATTAAATTTTTGAATAAAATCAAATCCAGGAATACCCTGAAATTCAGATGAAATGGTCACATTTTTGATGAAAAAGTGATGTCTAAAATGTTTATTATTTATTTTGAATGAAATTTCAACACAACTAGAAAAGGCAACCTCAGAGTTAATTCTACTAATTTTAACAGAACGTGAAAGAAATTTATAATTAATTGCATGTTTTAAATCATTGAAAACATTCTGTGATAAAATACATAAGGATGAGCCACTATCTATGAGCATAGGAATATTATTATCATGTAGTTGAATTGGAATAATTGGAAGTTTACATGAATTATCAGAGACACTAGCAATAATTTGTCATTCATCCATCACAAAATTATCAGTTTGAGATTCAGAATTCTTAAAAATTTTTATAGGTTGCAAGGTTTGAGTGTGTGTTGATCTTTGTGAAGAAAGAGTCTCTGGATGAGGAAAAGTCATAGGAGGAACTCGAGCATGAGGGGCTAGAGTTCTCATAGGTGGAAGTTTTAACGTAGCTGGTTGGGGTAAAGTCACTTGAGAATCTCGAGTACCAGAGCCAAGAGTTCTCATTAGAAGTTTAAATGATCATTATTGCTCAAAAAGTAGCATTCGTATTAGAAAATGGTGATACCATATTTTGTTGAGAGGCATTACGAGTAGGCAAATTTTCGAACATAGAATTAGGCTGAGTTATGGGCCGAATTGGAATGAAAGAGTGTTTCATTTTGAAACATTGGTGGACATTATGCCCTTTTTTGTAGCAGAACTGACACGTTACAGAATATTTCTTAAAATTATTTGCCTGTGTTTGTCGAGGAAAATAGTTGTTGGAATTTTTGAAAGCTCTATTATTTGGCCTAGATTTATATTGATTGTTTCTATAGTTGTTATGAAATTGTATGTTATAAAGATGACTACGTTGAAATTTAGAGTAATTGTGTTTATCAGAAACATTATCCTTTTTATCATCTCCAAGTTTAGTGATTTGCTCTTTTAGTGAGTTTACTTCATCGGTTAATGATCTTATTTGGGAGGAGTGAGCTCGAGGTGGGGAATTAGCAGAATTAATTTGCTGCAATTCATGAGCTCGGGAAACAGCCTTATCATACCTACTTACTTTTTCGATTTGTAATATTTTTCTGATATCACGAGGAATTGCATTAAGAAAATGATTAAATTTTATCGTATCCAACGCTTCTTTATCAGATATGTTGCTGTAAACCTTCTTAGTAATTAGATCTAAGCGATGAGATAGGTACAGCATGGATTCATTAGGAAGTAAATTTAGACTATGGTAATGTAACTGGCTTATGTTAGCCTGAGTATTTTTAGTTTCAAAAAAATTTTGAAATTGTATTTGAATTTCATTAATAGTTTTTGCCTCAGCAAAAAAAGGAGATTCTGCATAATATTGCAGAGCAGCACCTGAAAGTTTAGTACTTAGAAATAATTTTGTTTGTGCATCATCCCAATTATTTAAATTCTGTATGTCCTTTACTTGTTTAAAGAAAAACTCCAATAATTGAGGTTCCCCTTGAAAAGGCAGGATATTAAGAATGGCTGTATAAGACATATTTGTCGATTTGGCTACTTTATTTTTACTTTTTGAACTCATTTAAAATTATGCACAGAAAAAAATATGATAAAAATATAAACTTGCTACTTATCAATTCTAAGTGCACAAATAAACAAAATCTGCTTAATTTATTTAACTGATTCAGCAGTATACTCAGAAATTGTCAACTATTTAGATATATTCAAAAAATATAAAGATAAATAACGTTCATTATTTCGAAGAAAATTACTTTTTATGAAATATACACGTATATATTTATAGCAAAAAATCAATCATAATAATATCAATCACTGTAATCAAAATTAAAATATTGCACAAAACTATAATATTAGATATATTTGTATGAACACTCGTAAAAGAAAAGGCATTAACACATAATATAATAAAAAAGTCAAAAAATGGTTGGCATCCCCAAAATAAAAAAAAAAAAACATGAAGTAAAAGGAAGAGCTCATTCATCAACACATCTTTTTTTTTTTGCTTCGTCACAACACCGCAACAAAAAAACACACTGTAGCACGAAAATCACGACGATTTTAATACACTATCTAATGTCGGAACGTGCCTGGTTCACCGGCACCAATTGTACTGAAAGAGATATGGTGGTATGGTGAGGAAGGTGATCGTAAATACACGAAGGTAGGTTGGTATAAATTGTTGTTACTTATTATGGAGAAATTTGAAGAGAGCGAACACTGCGTTGTGTCGAGTCAAAAAAAAGGCATCGAGCTCCGTAGAGAGAATTAAGATTTACCTGTGAATGCAGCGCAGTTAAAAAGATTTTTGTTAAATCGGCATCGTAATTTCACTTCGAATACGAACAAACTAAATCCGATTTCAAGGGAATGAATGCATCATGACTGGTCATGAATCACAACAAAATGAAGATCCACACACTTGAAGGAGTGGGCCAAAAACATTTTTGACCCATACTACTGTGTGGTGAGAGACGTCAATCTTTTCGCTCGTCGACTCTCCTACAGTGACGAAAGGAACACTGAAGAACACAACACAGTGATGAGATCACATTTTTAGACGTAAATTATTTATTTGTTCAGAAAATCAGATTCATTTGACTACTTATTTTTTCACTGTTGTGAAAACTTTAAAAAATGCACATATAGAAACGATGACTTGGGGAAGCATCTTCATAAAAAATTACAGCGTTGATGCACTGCGTGTCGGCGGGCAAAGCCTCCTCACGTGAAGTGAGTGCCTTGCCCCACCGAAAAAAACTGCCTAACTAACTGCCAAGAAAATGACCGTTAGACATTCCTATAGAAAAAGGGAAGCCTCGATCTTTCTCGAACAATCGAGGGATTAGCAGGTGTTTTACGATACGCCGCAATATGCTTCTTGGGCTGCAGAGAAAAACCGCAAACACATCTGTTTCAGCTAGAGCAAAGACATATATGCATGCGAGCGAAGGGGAGTTATTATTATTATTCTTTTAGCATGCCAAAAACTGGCGTCAACAGTTATTTTTTTTTTGTTTATTTAAGCAGCTGATTAGAGCGAAATGCTTTAGAAGTACGTTAATGCGCTGCAGATGAAAAGACTAAAGGAAGATTGAAAGCTTTAAAAAACAGTTACTGTTAAAAACTTTTAAATTAAATTTAGAATAGACTATTAGTTTGAATTTAGACAATAGTAATTAGGATTTGTATTAATAATTTTTCGTAAAAAAAATTGCACGTTGTGTCAACGTGACAGATGGTTTCTTAGCAAGCCTCTGTGATGTTAGCTAAGCTATCTGCTTTGTAAATCCTGACTTTAGCTTTGATTGGATAATAAGGGCTAATTGCATAACTTCACGATTGCTATTCAGTGTATTTCGCAACTGGTCGAATCTAGTCAACAGATTCTAGATATACAATGCTTAAGAACATTAGCTTTTACGTCATCACTAAATCGTCTGGTATCATGTCGTCACAGTTTTAGTTTCACAAAGTAAAATTATTCAAATTTCTGGTGAATGATACAAATTTTATAAAATATCTTAAGTTAAAGATAGAAATTCAAATACCTTTATGTTAAAACATAATTTATTATGATCTATTTCTATATCATATTATATAAATAGTGATAGTTAAAATTTACTATTTGTCTTAAAACGGAATTTTCTATCCTAAATCATTAAAATGCTTTATGTGGGAGTAAATTCACCACAAACTTGAATAGTTTTACTCTATGAAAACAAATGTGTGATGACGTCATTTTAGTAGACCTACTGATGACGTGAAAGTTTCTGTTCTCAGGCATTCTATATCTAGGATGTATTGATGTAGTTTTGAGACATTAAATATTTGTACAGGATCTAGATTACAAGGGTATAAGTTTCCCGACCGCTTGTTGTTTACAAGAAATGTAATAACTAAAAGCAAACTGTAATTTGAATTGATAAAATCATTCATTTTCATTTGCAATGAAACAGATTTTTTTTACACACTGACACATCCATTTTCATTTATGAATGGCCTAAATCAATGGTCACTGGATTTTTTAATGGATAACCTTGTGAATGACATTCTTTCAATAATCATTCTCATGACGTGTATGATACTGGACTTGTATACATGACTTGTATGATGGATCTGTAAATCTATAGTTGTATTCTTTGAGGGTATAGATTGCAAGAACTTATATTTTTATATGATTGCCATTTATAGGTTTATTTTTGAATTTCATCAACACTATAATATATAATAATTTCACAGCAGCTAAAACTTTTTTAAAAACCCTGTCACTGATTTAAGGTATTATCATGTACTTTTTAAACTTAAGCAACCGTAATGTTAGTGGTATTATTATCAAGAAGTGGTATTATTATCGACAACTATTATAGAGAATATTTAAAAAATGTTTAGAACTGTAGATGTAAACTTAAATTGTATTCTTTGTAGCATTTAGAATCAATATAAGTTTTAATGAATAATTAATATGTTTTTCATTTTATATATCTGGTAATGACTTGTCAGAATCTGTAAATCTACAGTTGTATTATTTGAGGGTATAGATTGCGAGAACTTATATTTTATGTGTTTGGCATTCATAGGTTTATTTTTCAATGTTCATCGACACTATAATAAAGAATAATTTGACAGCTACTAAAACTTTTTTTTTTTTAAACTGTCATTGATTTAATCTATTATTATCATGTACTGTTTAAACTTAAGCAACCACAAATATATTTCAGTTGTCTTAAGTTTAAGAAATAAGTTTTCGACTTACGACAATTTCAACAATCCATTAACATGAGATCATGAAAGGTCGGCTTTCTTATTGAGAGCCTCTGAAAACGGAATGATAGAACTCCGTCTACGGGCATCTAGTTCATCCTGTTAACTATTTCCATGTTCTTGTGAGATTACCGTGAGTGCATTGGGTTTTGAAAACACTTCGTAGATATAGAAAGCCTTGCAACTCCTACGTCATCAAAGTTTGACGTCAAGATTCGGTCTACTTGTAAAAGTTTTTATTTATTTTATTTTTTTACACACAAAATAAAACTATTAAATATTTTTTTAATTTACTCACGAATAGCAATATTTTAATAACTTGGGATTAAAAAATAAAACTTAAGGCAAATGGCAGTTTTTAACTTGGACTAATTAGATAATATGACAAGGAAATAGATCAGAACGAATAATTTCATACCAGAAACTTATTTTAATTTTAATGTTTAATTCATTATATTTTCTAATATTTGCAGCGTTCACTAATAATTTTAAACCGTTTTACTTTGTGAAATTAAAACTGTGGTAACATCACTTTCGTAGGCTTTATGATGTCGTCAAAGCTTTGAGTTGTAAGGCTTTATATGTAGGAGGTGTTGAGTAGCATCGCAATCGTTCGTCAATCAACAATTACAACAATGCCATTATGTTTACTCTTATCTTTCATGTTGATTTCATTCTCATCCATGTAAAGCCTGAAAAAAAAGTTAATTAATTATCGTACGTTATGCAAGGCTGTTCGTTTTTTTTTTTGTGTGGAAGCGGTGTCACACAATATTAATAACATTCTTGAGTGAAAGTATAATACATTATTACTTGCATTAATTTTTTTAAATTATAAAAGAAAACGGGGCATTTATTTGGTTTAAATGTAGAAAGCAGTACGTCGCTCATAAGAGCCTTTCCCACTGTACTCAGTCGAGTTTTTCTTAACACACTTTCCGTAAGCTTATATGGAATTTTTAAATATTGTTCTCCGAATCCCATCTTGAACGTTCTTGACTAGTTGTAGAGTTGCCAACTGCTCCGGAATATAATTAACCACTTTTTTTAAATAGTAAATTTTTGTTTACGTTATGTCGAAATTTCAAAGCTAAAGGTGAGGGCAGTAAATCACTTAATAAAGTATTTAAAAAATTACTATTTGCAAAAAGAGGTTAATAATATTCCGGATTTCGACAACTTTCTTAGTAGTGGTAAAATGTTGCATTAATAGGTGTTTTTAAAATTGGTAGGTATTCCTCTCTATTTTTTAATTCGATCAAAATATTAATTTTTGTATGAATCTTCCATTTTTTGCCTATATTTTTATATATCGAATATATGTGTAACCATTTAAAAGTTTATTAACTCTATTTGGAAAAATGAGATTTTACCTGCACTTTAAATCCATATTCTTTCCTTGCGTCTCACAAACCTTTTTTTTTTTTCCTAACGAGGGGCATATGCCGTTTATAGGCATTGGCCACTACTAAGCCGCAAATACTGGTCTCTTTATTAGGAAATTAGTAGGTGGACCATATAGTGTCCTCCTATAAAGGGACGAACTAAATGACACCCAAGCCCATGCCGGGAAAAAAAACTTAGACCGTGGTGTGATAGGATGATTCTCTACTCACTATACAGCCTGGGCGGCGCGTCTCCAAAAGCTGTCTCAGGAAGTTTTTTTATTATTTTCAAATTTAAAAAAAAGTCTAAAGAGCATATAATCAGAAAAAGCCAATGCTTCTTATTTTTTTTTTGCCTGATTATTATATAATGTTATGCAGTAAAGTTGGTATACCGTTAGTTCTAAGCAATATTATGCTTCCAAATGCACCCAAGAAACTTTCTAATGAGTACAAAAGTTCCCTAAAAGTTTAGGCTAAAATAAAAAATTCATTTAAAGAAATTATCTACATTTTTTATCAAGAAAAATACCTATTCTTTTTACCACACTCTTCCAAGTATTGATGAGAAGTCGGAATACTATTGTAATCCGGGATGTAAGTTTAACAACCTTTCCGTAGTCATATCTGAAACACTTAGGGGCGTATAATCAACACCTCCTACGTGTAGAAAGCCTAGCAATTCGAGATTTGACGTCAACAGTAGGCCTACAAAAATGACGTCATAACAGCTTTACGTTCACAAAATTAAACTATTTAAAATTTCTGGTGAATGCTGGTGAATATTTTGGTAAAATAAAACTTTTAAATGTAGGCATATTGATGACTTCAGACATTACTGACGAAGTAGCTAGTAGCTGTTAGGCTTTCTTTATCTAGGATATGTTCATATAATTAGTCACTTTTTGTGAACACATAGGGGGCCAAGTAGTACGGAATATAATTAAAAATTTTTATGAACGGTAATTTCTTGCTTAAATTATAGCAGAATTTCTGAGTTAAACGTGTGGGATATTTGCTATATTTTAAAAATATTTAAAAAAATTACGGCTTACAAAAATTGGTTAATCATATTCTGCAATATTTGCCATCTACGCAAACGATATACTTTACGCATTTTTTTTTTTTTTTTTTTTTAATAAAGCAACCGCACTTTCTCGAACAGCAACCATTTGCTCTTATGTTTCGCTATTTTCTAAGATAAAAATTAATGTTTACAAAAAGTGGTCCGGAATTGTTTCAGCTATGAATAGTGTTGTTTAAGTTGAATAATTTGTATGTCCTGATAGGAAGTAAATAAAATTTGGGAAAACGTATTAAATTTTGTCTTTTTGAGAAATGTACTATCTATTTTCCCTCACCCGCAAAATATTTTACTCCACTTTTATGGAAAATTAGCTCTGAATAAAGTTTAATATTCTTGCATTTAAAACTAATGTGTCTGTAATATTTTCAAATAAGGAGGGTATAAATACAACGCCTAAAGTAAGACAAAAAATAGATTTTTTAACATCATAAGAATAACAGAAAACGGGACAAAAATACTAAAATGCTTGTTTTTAGCGGTTTACCTTACTGTGTACTTCAGAATTTTGTGTTTTACATAAATATATTCTTCAGTATTTAGAGTGCCAAATAAATTCAGATTACGTGTGGTTTATTTTTTATTTTTATTTTAGATCTTATGTTCAGTTTTTGCGGGGTGTGGGGTAGTTGCAGAGATTTTTTCTTCTTTTTTTCAGAAAATCATGCTCCGTTAATATACCAAAATTGTGTAACTCAAACAATATTGCATTTCAGATGCTAGCATATTGAAAATTAAGTTTTTACACAAACTTTTTTGAGAAAAGGAAGGAAACAAAATAGGTAATTTTTTTTTCACAACTTTCAGCTATTTAGATAATCCTAAAATAGCAATAATTGCGTTATACGTCAAAAATGTGTATGTTAATATTAAAATTGGTTATGTACTTGATAAGAAATCTTATGTCTTTGAACTACGCCATAAGCAACGCGGAACAGTTCACGGTATTTATAAAATACACGAGTACTGTACGTACCATTACTTTGAGTTTGAATAAATGAATCTTATGATGATGTTATTTGTCAGTCAAAGCTTTTTTTACAGAAACATTATGACTTTCTTTGGCCAACATTCATTGACTAAATTTATATTATAATTGACGTAAAGGCTCGTCTAGGGTGTAGTAGTACAGACACCGTAGCTGACGAGATACACAGGTTGCGGACTGACATTTTGGTCACACCCTTTGTACTCGAAGAGTCATGTGACCTAGGGGGTGAAACCATCTTATTACGGTTATCTCAGACATAAATGATTATGGGCCCTTATTCATAAGATTCTTCTGGTGCAAAGGATGTGGTTTAAAGCCTTTCAGCACCGTCGCCTGTATATCTCGCCAGCGACGATTAGACCCAATGAAATTTATATTAAAAATACATTTTTAGAAAATCATAACTGCCAAACATTCCTAAATATAATTAACAACTTTTTTTAAACAGTATACTTCTTAAGTACTTTTTCTATAGAACAATGGGACGTGGGCGGAATTAAAGTTTCCCATAATTTATGACTAAAATTCATGTTTAAAAACCGTGGCTCGTAATATTCCAGAGTTGCCTAGACAGCACAGAAAACTTGCATCAAACTTGCAGCAAGCTTGATTTATCAAGTCAGTAAAACTTGAATAAAGCTTGAAATTTTCAAGCGTGTAAGCTTAATGCAAGCTTGAATCAAGTGTTATAGTTTACACTTGCCCAGCTTGCATTAAGCTTGACATTTCAAGCTTGAATCAAGCTTGACATAGCAAGCTTAATTTCAAGCTTAAAAAGTTTGCCTAAAAAAAATTTCCTAAGTACATCGGGCGCATGTCTGCGAACTCGCCCCACATATTTTACTTTGCCACGCAATTTTCCCTCTACGCTGAAATTTCAATTTAATTTAATCTGTTTCCTTAAAGTGTTCGCGTCTAGAATAGAACCCGGGACCTTTGGGTTGGCAGCCGAGCGCGCTATCGGTTCAGCCACTGAGCCTCGCGCAGCTATGACTAAAGTTTGAAGTGACTTATCACGCCATTTTCTAGCCAGATTGATAAGTGGGCGATGTGTTATTTGTTTCTTTTATTTTTTCATGGGATGCATCAAAATTAAAATAATGTTATGTGTGATTTAGAGACTCTACTAATAGGGAAATAAACATAATATAAACTTCACAGCAGCACACGTTTTAAAACTTTCAAAATCGAGACAAACGGCGGATTTTGAAATCAATTTCGTAGTATAATTGTATTTTATTTTGAAGAATTTCCATATTTGGAAATATAGAATCTTTTTTTTTTAATTCTATGGTCATGTACATTTATGACTGATGATAAATTATTTTCTAGCTGCCGGAAACCGCCTCATTCTACCACCCATAAAGTGAAGTATATTAACTAACTAAATTGTGTTAATTATATTAGAATTTATTTTTAGGGCTAATTAATTAGTTAATGGAATTACTAATGTTAATTAGATGTAAATAAAACTAAAACTCCCCTCGTGTTACACTTCAGAGGGGCTTATTCCATTCATTTCATCTTCTTAGCCTTTTCAATGCCCATTCTCCTTCTCGTCAACAGCGACAGATGGCGCCATCAGCGCTATAATCAAGTTAATGGATTGAAATGTCAAGCTTGTATTAATACGTCAAATTCAAGTCAATGTCAAGCTTGATTTAACATTGCTCCCAACTCTTCCGGTTTTTCCGGAAGATTTTCCACCTCTAATTTTTACTTACGAATTTAAGCTGAAAATAAGTCCAAAATTTTATTCTAAAATAAAACTGTTTGAAGATAGTGGTGAAAAATCTTCCGGAAAAACCGGAAGAGTTGGCAGCAATGATTTAAGCTTATGTGCTGTCTAGGTGTATGTACCTGTGTAGAGTATCTAAATTATATTATTCTACCACCTAAAAAAATATTCAGTTAAAAACAAATATTTACATATTTATAAAAGACGATTTTCCGGAGAAATTATACTTTTAAGCAAGTAATAATTATCAGATGGAATATATAATCAAATTGCCACTAAACTAATTTTTCCTAAATATTGAAATACGCTGACTACACAAACAGCGTGTATGCTTTAATAGACAGCGAAATATTCATTCCTAATATTGCATTTTATTAGGTTGTAACGAAAGTTTCCAGCCACCATAAACATCGTCAGTAAACAGTTTTCGTTGGCGTATTTGCTCATATTTTGTCAAACGATTTTTGGCATTTGAAAGAAAGAGACTTACTTTATAACTCTGTGTTATGAAATCCGTAAAAAAATATAGTTATCATTGAGTACAAGGAGTGTCAAATGGAACTATCACTCTAGAGGATTAGAACCATCATTTACTTCCAGTTGTGTTGCAAAAAGTCAGCTACAGAATATCAACGAATAATGAGTACAGCTTTAAATACTATTGTTGCATCACGTGACACTGTGCAGTTTTGGTGCCAAAAGTTCAAAAAGAGTTATCTAAGGAGTTAGAAGTTAGTTTTTCCAGCAGATTTGGCGGAAAACTTTCGTTACAACCTGATAATAACATATACCCGATATAACAATGCAAACACGAGTTTAGTACTGTTTCGTACATGTAGGGAAATTTCATGCTTTCTGTGCTTGCTGTATTGGTCCGGGTGGATCTATATCGAACGGAGCAACACGTCCTAGATAAAGAAAGCCTAATAACTCCTACGTCATTAAGCTTTGACGTCATCATTCGGCCTATATTTAAATGTTTTATTTTCGCGAAATAAAACTATAGATTTTAACTATGACTAATTAGATAATATGATAAGGAAATAGAACGGAATGAATAATTTTGTATGAGAAAAGTATTTTAATTTTAATTTTTTATTTAAGATATTTTCTAATATCTGTAGCATTCACCAGAAATTTTAAATAGTTTTACTTTGTGAAAGTAAAACTGTGGTGACGTCATTACTTGAAGGCCTAGTGATGACGTCAACGTTTCAGTTTTTGAGCTTCCTGTATCTAGGAGGTGTTGATCGAACGGAGGCTTTAGTTAAAGAACCTGCATTGTAAAGCTTGTATAGTAATTTGTAGCAGACCTCAGTCGCAGGAAGACACCCTCTGGTAGAAAAATAGAAGGTAAAATATTAGTCTGTACTTTGAAAGTGACGACTGATATTTAAGACAATTTTCAAACATTTACAATTTTTTTTTAATTCGAAGAACTATTATGTTACCCATAAATTTCCTTTATGCTTGGACAATAGAAAACCATTTTTGTCGAAGAATGTTTTCTCTCTGGATTCATGAATAAAAAGCAAATACATTTTGCAAAATATTTCAGTTTCAAATAAGGTACATTTTCAAAATATTATTTTATTAATATAAATACTTAATCTTACTTTATTATTTTTTTAATTAAAAGGAGGACTTCTTACAAAAGTAGAAGATAGTCAGAAATCTGTTAGAACTCTGTCGGTTTTCTGCATGCCTAAGTAGCAGGAAGACGTCCAGTAGAATACACGTTAAAACATTAGAAATATTACTGTATGACAAGGTGTAAGGGAAAAATTAGGTGGCACTTGCATGTTAACTGCTGAACCTTAAAAGTAGATTCTAAATCAGAAAAGGAAATTACACCAGTAATAAACACAAATATAAGCTATGCGATACACGTTATACAGAAGGATGAATCGAAAAAAGGGTCGCTATAGAGCGGAAAGTTTGCAATTGTATACTTAAACAATAAAAAATTAAAGTATATCTCCCAACTGCGCAAAATGCCTAAAAATAAAAAAAAAAATGGAAAATTTAGCTGATTTTTATTAATATTTTGGTTAAGATGTTGCTCGATTATTCTTTTTTAATGCTATAGTGCAAAAATTGAGCAACTGCAACTGCTAAATAAAGAAACAAAAAATTCATATATTTAGAGAATATTTTCCGTTTGTATCCCTTAACATTACAAAAAAGCAGTATTTTCTTTTTTATAAAATGGATTTGTCGGCCAAGAAAATTACGATACAGTCCTTTGAATGATGTATTTTGGTCGTCCAGGAATTTTCTGCCAAATGAACTTCCTGCATAGGAGGACGTGATAACTATCGGTGAAAAGATATCCAGCCAGTACATTGTGCAATTCAGGAAGTATACAAAAAATGTTTGAGAAAAGACCCTATGTGTATGTTAGACACATGCCAAGCAATAAAATGCGACCTTGCCCAACACCTCCTATATGTACGACGCCTGAGAACAGAAACTTTTCGTGATCCCTAGGTCCACTATGACATTATCACACATTTATTTTCACAAAGTAATACTATTCAAAGTTTGTGGTGGCTTTACTCCCACATAAAACATTTTAATGATTTAAGATAGAAGATTTAATTTTACGACATATAGGAAATTTTAACTATCACTAATTATATAATATCATATAGAAATACATCATAATAAATTATTTTTTATCAGAAAGGAATTTTAATTTTTATCTTTTGATTATTTCTGAAATTTGTATCAATCATTAGAAATTTTAAATAGTTTTACTTTGTGAAGTTTTACCTTGTGAAAGTAAGTTTTACCTTGTGAAGTTTTACCTTGTGAAAGTAAAACTGTCACGATGTCAACTTAGGCGACCAATCATGATTTAAAAGCTTCTGTTCTGAGGCATTCTATATATAGGAGGTGTTGCACATCGTGACCGCCTTCCAATCTCGCCTTCCAGAAGGATCACTCGTGCAGAATACTTAAGAGTGTAGTGTACGTGAGTATAACGAATTCATCAGATACGCTAAAAAATTATGACATTTATTTAAAAGTTTTTTTCCCCTAAAACATGATTAGAATTAAAAAAAGTAACAACTTGAAAAAAGGAGAATCCTATTCATTTGTGCAAAAAATATTGAAGCAGATTAAATTTATCTGACAACCAGAAACAAGTTATTCTTCTTTTAATTGAACGGAACTCTTTGCCTACTCCTAAACTTTTAAATCGCCATAGATTTTGATGAGAGGAGGCACGTAAGAGACCAAGGGTTGAGAAAAGAGCCAGTCACTCTATATTTAAATTAAAGACATCAGAAATTTTATAACTCCAGTTTAAAATTTTGTTGCCTCAGAATGCACGGAGATTATTGACGGTAGTGCAACCAAATTACCTTCTCCACCTCTTCCCAAATTTACAAATAAAAGCATGAAATCTTTTATAAAATCAGGAAACATACCCGACTTGGATTTAATGAAGTTCCCCCCCCCCGTCCATAAGCCGCTAAGAGGTGCTTTAAGTTAGTTACGGAAGCTTAGCTTGAAGTAGGTGGTGCGTAATCAAGAAATACCTACATTAGAAAAACTTTGCAATCCTGATCTTTTCGGACTGACATATAAAAAAGAATCAGATTATTAAGGGGCCTTCTACATATAAAGTTTAAAATAATGAAACTTTTGAAATTAGTTTTAAACTATTAATTCTCTCAACATAGTGTATAATTATGCTATAACCTGATTAGGACGCATTTTAATTAAAAAAAATATGAGACATTAAAATGAATCAAAATCATACAATTTTAAAACGAACGAAAATTGCCAAAGCGTTCCTTTTTGTGTAATTGTTAATGAATTTTCTCGTTCGAAAGACATGTTCTAAATATATAAATTTTCCTTATTTAAGAGTTCCTTATTAAGTTTCCTTAAGATTTTCTGTAGGACTAAAGCATAAAGAATATAATAGCAAAATATTTAAAAAACAAGAATTTTTTTTTCTTCTTTTCAAATATTTAGACATTTTTCGCAATCGTTAGATGTTATCCGATTTGAATAACTATTCGCAACATTTTCCGCACTATAGCAGCTCAAAAATAATACATTTGACTTTTTTCGATCACCCTAATGTACAACCCTACTTTATTCAACCTCGCAAACTCTTATGACAGTTACAAATGAAAGGGTCTTTATCATATACAACTACATTAAACTGTGTAAAACATTTCTTATATTACAATAACAGCCTGATTTGGAATCCGACCAAAGCTGATCCGTGATTGCCGACATGTGACAACGAAGAACATTCGAATGTTTAATAATATTAAAAAAAACACTCGGACTATGATCGACGTTTTTGTTCATAGTATGTGTTCCAGTTCATTGTATAATGATCACAATTTCAAATTTGGTCGTTTACTGTAACATGCGCATGTATATACATATTCCTTTTAGATCGTTATCCCTTGAGTTAAGCGTAAATTTTAAGTCTATCATATTTAAATTGCTTTCGCTAAGAATAGTTTTCCAGTTTTCCTAAAGATATATTGAAACAAAGAGAAAATAGAATTGTATCAAAAAGGATTCTTATGTAAAACTTTACTGCACACAAGTATTCAAAATTATTTACAGATTTTTATACATTCTTATATTTTTAGAGAAACTTGAAGGCAAGAAAATAGGATATTTTCTGTGATTACTTTATTCCTCGTCATTAAATAGTTATAAAATAGCAATAATTCCTTCGTACTTCAAAGTTGTATGTTAAGGTGCTTAAAAAAAAGTTTGTGATTTTTGAAATGGGCGGGTGAATTCTAGGTGTCATCTAACAACTTTTCTTTTTTTTTCATGAAAATCTAATAATATTCAGGGGTCGCTCACGGGGTCTCTCATCTCCGTTAATATTTTAAGAAATATATGATAGCTTTGTAGCATTTTAAAAATATTGTTTGAATTTGCCGCATTTTTAAATCAAGCATGTCCAGACAAAAGATCAATTCAAAAGAAGTATTTTGCTGCGTACTCTTTGAAAATGATAAAATATTTAACTGTTAAAATCGGCCGGAGAATCGATTTTTCTTAACTGTTCTGGATACTGTGAAAATAAGCAGTTAATGATACTGCAGAGCGTAGTGTGGCGTTGTCTGAAAAATATAAAAACGAAATATTCAAGAATGGTAAACACGGCCAGACAAATATTGTTATTAGCTGTGGCAGGCAAATGAGAGGCTCATTATCGAAAAAATCGTTGAAAAACTCCCAATCAATGTTCTTTGTTTTATTTTCAGGATGATATTTTAAAATACAAATTTATTTAGATTTACTTCAGTTAAAAAAATGTTTCTATTTAAAACAATATTCAGTGTTTTAAAACTGACCACGTGCGTATATAACCGAACATATCTGCCAATTCTCCTGCTTTTTTCGGGAGATTTCTCACCGCATTTCTTAATTATGTATTCAGTGTTACTAATTTTGGAATTCTTCTCAGGATAAGTTGCTAAGTAAAAATAAGTGGTGGAAAATCTACGATAAAATTGGAATGGTCGGCAGTTATGGTAACAGCATAGTACAACACAATCTAACTACTCTAAATCTTAGAACTTTGGTGCCAGAGACATCCTTAAATATTATCCGAATGCAATAAAACAGAAAATGTAAGATTTATTTACTCATAAAACAAAACATATTAAAGACATGCCCAATGCGCATTTAAAAAAATCGCTTTTCGAAACAATTTACTGTGTATTATGTTGATAATATAAGGTTTACTGCTTTGAAACTAATCACATTCTTTATAAATAATTGTTATCTATATAATGTATGTCTTTGAATACGTCCATAGGCAACATTACGCAGTTCACAATCTTTGCTATTTCTCGCGAAAGGACAAAATGAATAAGCTCTTAAAATTTCATATTTGTATCTACAATAGTTTTGTCTGGTCGTTCATGTGTTTGTTCAAGTTGTTGTGTGTGCGTTCAAGTCAATCACTAAGAGCATATTTTAGATAGAGAGATAACATGAAGTTTTGACATCCATATCGGTTTGCGTCTTAAACCGATGTGGATTTAAAATTATAAAAAAATATAAAGGAATCTAAAGGTACTTTCGTAATATTATGCCTGCGGTCATTCCCGCTAAACTAGTTTTTCGTCAAATATGCTCCGGCATTTATCTTGGCGAAAAATCGCTCGTCTTGGCGGTCCGCCGGAATACTACATAAGTGCCAATCTAAAAATACGAGTTATATAAAGATCGCTCTCATGGGGTAATAAGGCAACGATGAGTTCTTATAGGACCAAAAAGCACCATCCACATTTTCCCCAGTTTTGAAAGCCGCATTTCCCGGCCTTGTGTAGTATTACGTAGGCAACGATTGGACTCTCATCGTTCTTTCCGTGGACACTTCATATAATGATTTGACAGCTGCTAAAACTTTAAAAAAACCTGTGATTGATTTAATTTGTTATTATCATGTACTGTTTAAACTTAAGCAACCAGAAATATAGTTCAGTTGTCTTAAGTTTAAGAGATAAGTTTTCAACATTCGACGGTCTCTTACACGAAAGTGACTAGGATCATGAAAAGACGGCTTCTGTATTGAAAGCCTCTATCATCGCAACGGAATGTCAAAACTTAGTCTACTTTACTACAGGTACCTAGTTCATCCTGTTAACTATCTCCATGTTCTTGTGAGATTACAGTGAGTGCATTGGGTTTTGACAACACTTCCTAGACATAGAAAGCCTTACAACTCTTACGTCATCAAGGTTTGACGCCATCATTCGGCCTACTTGTAAATATTTTTTACACAAAATAAAACTATTGAAATTTTGAATTTACTCATGAATAGCAATATTTTAATAACTTGGGATTAAAAAATAGAATTTTAAGGCAAATCGCAGTTTTTAACTGTGGCTAATTAGATAATATAACAAGGAAATAGATCAGAACGAATAATTTCGTACGAGAAAGGTATTTCAATTCTAATATTTGTAGCATTCACCAATTATTTTAGACAGTTTTACTTTGTGAAATGAAAACTGTGTTAACGGCGCTTCCGTAGGCATAATAATGTCGTTAAGGCTGGAGTTGTTAGGCTTTCTATATGTAGAAGGTGTTGAATAGCATCGCAATCGTTCGTCAATCAACAATGCAAATATGTTTGCTCTTATCTTTCATGTTGATTTCATTCTCATTCATATGAAGCATGAAAAAGAAGTTAATTAATTACACTGATAAACAAAAAAAAAGTTTCGGCGGATATCTTGGTATCCAACACTTGTTTTAAGACATGCTGATTAAAAATATGCAAACCGTTTGTCTCTATCACCCACCGTTTTTGAGATATCTGACATTAACCATTTATATATGTTTAACACTGTATCAAGGCAAACAACTCGCAGACAAGTTACCGTAGAGCACATATTGCTGAATAGAGTACTAATTAACATAAACTATATAGCATCATCTAGTTTAAGGTATAATACACATATAAAATACATAGGTATAATATAAAGTTCCTTAATTTAAAGTTAGTTCGGTTTGAATTTCTTGGTTGTAGACTTGCGTTTGTGCTGAGCATTTGGCATGTGGTGATGAAGCATCCAGCAGTTGTCAGCCAACATTGCTGCACTCTATTATCGACCCTGATAGCGTGACTCCATCACCGAGATGTCCTGATGAAAACATTCGCCATGTTCATCACTGACAGAACCTAAGTTCTCGGGAAAGAAGTCGAGATGTGAGTCGAGGAAATGAATCTTGCGGGACATGTTGCAACCCATCAAGCTGCATGCACTAATGCACTTCTGCACAATATTTATAGTCAGGAGATTTATTATTTCCAAGGAAATTGGCTACAACAGACTTGAATGCCAACCATGCATCTTTTTCAGTACTTCTGAGTAAGTCTTCGAAGTGACTGTCTGCAATGTTCTTCCTTATTTGTGGACCTATGAACACACCTTCTTTCACTTTCGCATAACTTTGGAAATTTGTTGGATAGGTGCCGAAAAGCATCTGATTTGTTGTCTAGTGCCTTCACGAAGTTCTTCATGAGCCCCAGCTTTATATTTCACGCTCAACCAACGGCACACGAAGGACGTTTTTACTACTTGTCTATATTTTATCTCTGATGTGCCAATTCTTCTTTATATAGTGGTGCTTCCTATCTCTGCTGTCCCACTCACAGATAAACCAGCAGTACTTGGTGTACCCTGTCTGCATTCCCATGAGAATAGTGATTACTTTTAAATCACCACAGATATTCCAATTGTAATCGCAATAGTGAATTTTTTCAAGAAGTAGTAACATGGTTTTGTACATCTCTTTTAGATGGGCAGAAAATCCAACCAGTACTGATGAATACATGTTCCCATTGTGTAATAATACAGCCTTTAAACTTGCCTTGGAGGAATCAATGGACAGTCACCATGCTTCAGTGCTATGTTCTACCCTGAGGCTTGACATAAGACCTTGGATGTCCGTGCAGTAGCACATATTATCACTCATTTGCAAAAAACTGCACGAGGTCTTTGTGCCTGTGTCAGAATTGTGAAGTTCTTGTACCTGTTGATAGCAAATTAAATACTTTCAGACATGAACCTAGCAGTTCAGCTTGACCTTTTGTTAGTGCCAGGTCCCGTACGATGTCGCAAAGATCATTATTATTAATCAAGTGAATATCTTCACCAGGATGGAAGTCAGAGTTGTTGTTGCTAGAAGATGGAGAACTTTCTTGTTGTTTTCCTCCATTGATTCTGTATTCTGTAGGTGGTGTTGGTATTGGATAAGTGACGGGATCATGTGGAATTGGCTTTAAAACTGAGGGAATATCTGGATAGAGAGTTTTTTACATTGTAGCTTATATAAACTCATGTCCATAAATTAAGGATAATGAAGTTCAGGCAAAGAAAGAGAAAGAAGCAAAACAAATTTGACTTATTTGTAAAGTCTGTTTATTAAACAAAAAGTAAAGAGCAAAAAAGATGCTATATGTTTGACATAATTAATAAAAATTGCAAGTTTTACTCCCTTGACCAAATTTAAAAAAAGAACCTATTTACAAAAAACAGTATAACATAGTTAGTAGGATGGTTAATACGGAGTATGTCTCCCAGACGATGCAATACAGGCCTGACAACGACTAGGCATGCTGAGTATCAAATGATCAATCTGATCTTGGGGAATATTACACCACTCATCAATCAATGCACTCCGAAGTTCCGGTAGACAGGTGGGAGGGGGTTGACGGGCTGCAATTCGTCGGCCAAGCATATCCCACACATGCTCTATTGGATTCAAGTCCGGTGAGTATGCTGGCCAATGCATACGGGTGATATCCTCCGATTGAAGGCATTCGTCTACAATGTTTGCACGGTGAGGACGGGCGTTGTCATCCATAAACACAAATTCAGCACCCATGGCGCCCCGAAACAAACGTACTTGTTGTTCCAGAATGACATCCCGATAGATGTGGCCTGTCATCGTTACACTCTGAACATGCAGGTCAGTTCTGGAACCAAGAATAATTCCTCCCCAAACGAGCCATCCTGCACCACCGTAACGGTGTCTTTCAGTGGTGTTCTCTTGGTGGTAACGGGTACCTGGCGCTCTCCAGATGAATGTCCGGCGAGAATCAGACTCCAAACTAAACCTGGACTCGTCGGAAAACATCACACAAGACCACTGTTGCGGTGTCCACAATGCATGCTCTCTACTCCAGGTTAATCGCAGGCGACAGTGAGTTGCGGTAAGTGGAACACATCTGACAGGCCTACGAGCATATAGACCAATGTGCCCTAAGCGTCTGTACACGGTCTGCCTTGAAACTGTCGTACCGGTAGCTGAAGAGAGCTGACGAGACAGGTCTGATGCTGTACTCCGTCTGTTTCTTTTGGCAGTAACTGCCAAATAGCGGTCCTCATTCGGCGTTTTAACTCGGGGGCGAACTGTGCTGTAACGTCTACTCACATTATCATCATCTTGGAATCGTTGCCAAAGCCTGGAGATGGCACTCTGGGCGCAAGTTCCTCGGATACTTCCAGCTGGGTACGTCCACATTCCAGTCGTCCGATGATTCTGCCACGTAAAACATCATCCAAATGCCTCCTTTGTGCCATAACTATGCGGTTTTTGCACTGAAAGGCTTTCACAGCGCTTGTGAACAATTTTACTTCTTTGCCACCATTCCTTATATACCCCTCTCTTACACTCTCGTCATTGTGACGTACCATCCACGCCATCTGGTGGTTTCCTGTAATTTGCATATTCTTCTTCAAGATGTGTGTGATCATTCCACAGGTGAAATTTTTATTTTAGCGATCAATTTCTGTGTGATTCTGAATTATCCTTAATTTATGGACATGAGTGTATTTTCATTTGGGTATTAAAATTTCGGGGGGCTCTGAACTGTAGTCACAATGAATGAGAAAATTCGACGCTGCATTAAAAAAAAAAAACAGAAAAAAATTCCAAAGAAAGGGGATTAAAAAATATATGTTTTTGTTGATATCTTGAAAACCTGACGTGATAATGTAAAACGGTTTTCAGATTTGTAATCAGCATGGAAAACTGCATTAGAAAAAGTAAGCATCATACCAGATATCTATGGCTTGTTATTGTGTGTTATCGTAAGTTATGCAAGCCAGTTCGTTTTTTTTCTCTGTGTGTGTGTGTGTGTAAGCGGGATCACACAATATTAATAGCATTCTTGAGTGAATGTATAATACATTATTAATTGCATTAATTGTTTTGGGAATTCGAAAAGAAAACGGGGAATGTATTTGGTTTAAACGTGGAAAGCAGCACCTCGCATAAGGGCCTATCCCACTGTACTCAGTCATGATTTTTTAACACACTTTCCGTAAGCCTATATGGAATTTTTAAATATTTCTCTGAATTCCATCTTGAATGGTCTTGACTGCTAGTACAGTTTCCAACTGCTCCGGAATATAATTAACAACTTTTTTTAAACAGTAAGTTCTGGCTTACGTTATGTCGAAATTTCGAAGCTGAAGAAATGTGGAGTTTATCACCGAATAAAGTATTTGAAAACTTACCCAGCAAACACACTACTGCCCGCAAAATGACGGCCGGGTTTCCCGTCGTGCTGGCAAAGTGCCGTATACCGGGAGCAAGGTAGATTTCCGTCGTCTGGAAGTCACTGGAGTAACAGTGTCTGAAAAGTGCATATGCGACGGTACATGACTAGTAACGGCGAAGTGCAACGTGTCTATGACATGCACAGAAAAGTTAACGGCGTGGTACTGCTTAAAATGTACCGGGCCAGCACTATTTGGCAGTAATGGGCCTGTATATATTTCGTACTGTTGGCATAAAGTTTCGTTATTTTAATTAAATAACATTGTTTCACATTCATACGGTGTAGAAGTGTTAGAGGATATAAGTTCCGGGTACCAAAGGCAGGGTCATTGAAAAGATTTTTTTTTGAGGGGGGGGGATGTAAGGGGAGAAGTTCATATTGTGCCTTCAAATATTTTAGTACTAAAAACTAAACTAATACAAGCGAATTCAGTATGCTATAAAAATGTTTACTACACAGACAGTGGAACCTCCACTCTGTATATGACAGTATATAACCCCCACTCTGTACAGAATTATGAATTTTAATCTTAACATTTTTATAATTTATATTAATTTTTTACAATTTTGCTAAACTTTTCCTGAAAAACATATCTGGAAACTTTTTTCTACGTTAAGCCCCTTTTAAATCTACCGAATTAGGGTGCAGAAATATGTTCGAGATTATTACACGAAGACTAGTCAGGGTTTAATTTCCATGAGAGCTCAGATGCTGTACTTTTTTTTCAGAGAATTTTAGATTAAATTAAAATTTTTAACAGACTACATAATTGCTTCTATTAATATTTTTTATTATATTAAATATAGTAGTGATAAAAGAAAAGATTAATTACCTAATTTATATTAAAAATTAAGTAATGCTTAAATTTACCATAAAACACATTAGAGCTCCTGCAGTTATTCTGCAATTATTAAGCAATAATGAACCAGTATTTTCATGCAATAGTAAAAAATACGGAATGGGGTTCATTTAGTAATTTTATTTTCTTTATGCGGTTTCGATTGCTCTGGAATCAAATGTTTTATTCCCGCACCATTTTACGGGCCTAGTGTTTGAATCTAGAAGCACGAGTTCCATATGTCTACGAAGGAATGCTAAGTCAACTTATTTCACACGGTTGCGCGATAAGGCACCAAGAATCGAACTGTTATCGTGGATTTGGCTATATTAATTCAGATTATTTATGCGAAGTACAAATGAATTATTTATGCATTTGAAAAAAGAAAATAAAATCTTGCTTGGCTATTTTAATCTGAGATGTGCAAGATAGCCTATATATATATATATATATATATATATATATATATGTGTGTGTGTGTGTGTGTGTGTGTGTGTATATAGTGCACATAAAATATTTCTAAAACGCGAAATTAATATTAGTGTGTGTGTGTGGGGGGGGGGGGGGGAGGGTGGTCTGCTAGCTTAGCTGCTTTGAAAATTGGCGTGTTTCAGTAAAACGGAAGTGGTGCGTTTTCGTGTCCAATAAGTATAGTGACCCTCTTTTCTTTAGATGGGTCATTTCGTTTCGCAAATCTTGAAATGTTGAGCGGGAGGCCAGTTTACATCTGGAAATACGTATGAAGTACCCTTTTTAGGATACAAAGTTTTTCCGGTCGTTATTATAGAACTTTCGAGAAAGTTTATTGGTATAGACTAGCGAGATCTCTCTGTTAGGAGCAATAATAATTATAGTTGCTTTGACATATAGATCTCGTTAGTTAAGGATATACAGCAAGCGAATTTTCCAGTTTTCTAGTTGGATTTACAGTTTTTAAACAGTCGGGAAAATATTACAGGTAAATTTTTAGTTTCACTGTTTTTAATGTACACATTTTGTCCACCGTTGTCGTTTGCAACTACTTTAAACGTTAGGCGACTTTTTGAACCGAAAAACGTCATTTTCTTGCTGTTTTCAAGTATTGGCTACTTGTACCTTACTTCAGGCGACTAATTTGAAATTCTGGTGTTGGTTTTTGTCAACTCCCTTTTTTTAAAAGTTGCTATTGAGCTTTCAGGAAACATTCTAATCTCTTTTTTTAATTGTGCTATAAAAATAAATGTATCAGGTTGTAACGAATGTTTTCCTCCATATCTGCTGAAAAACTAACTTCTAACTACTTAGAGACCTGTTTTTGAACTTTCAGTACCAAACCTGTACCGTGTAACATGATACAACATTACTACTTAAAGCTGTACTCATAATTCGTTGATATTCTGTAGCTGACTTTTTGAAACACAGCTGGAAGTAAATGATGTTTCTAATCCTCTAGAGTGATAGTTCCATTTGAGACACCTTGTTCTTAATGATAACTATATTTTTTACAGATTTCACAACACAGTGTCATAAAGCAAGTCTCTTTCTTTCAAATGCCAAAAATCATTTGTCAAAATATGAGCAAATACGCCAACGCGAACTGTATGCTTCCGATGTTTGCGGTGGCGGGAAACTTTCGTTACAACCTAATATTATATATTCTGTTATATATATAACGCATGAAGTTTTAAAATTTATCATTTTATTCAATCCTTCTTAAATGAAGCTAAATTAAGCATGTTTATTTCTTAACTAAAAAATCATTCAAAAATGTTACTATTTTGGGAACTAAAATTGAGAAAATGGCTACTCTTTTAGAAAATGGCTACATGTTTTAAGTCTGTGAGGTTACTAATGATACTTATTTTAGTGTATAAAAGTACTTTCCTCCATAAAATTTGAATTATGTAGTATACAACAAGTATAGATACAGAAAATTTCTTTTCAGAATAGCTAACATTTAAAAAATAATTTTATCTAAACAAAATGTACAATAAAGCAAAATGTTACCATAGTACAATTTTTTTTATTATTAGTTCCTGTAAGATGTTGTTTAGTATTAGGTTGTAACGAAAGTTTCCCGCCACCGTAAACATCGTCAGCACACAGTTCTCGTTGGCGTATTGGCTCATATTTTGTCAAACGATTTTTACCATTTGAATGAAAGAGGCTTGCTTTATAACACTTTGTTATGAAATCTGTAAAAAATATAGTTATCATTAAGTATAAGGTGTCTCAAATGGAACTATCACTCTAGAGGATTAGAGCCATCATTTACTTCCAGTTGTGTTGCAAAAAGTCAGCTACATAATATCAACGAATTATGAGTACAGCTTTAAGTACTATTGTATCATGTAACACTGTGCAGGTTTGGTACCGAAAGTTCAAAAACAGTTATCTAAGAAGTAAGAAGTTAGTTTTTCAGGCAGATATGGAGGAAAACTTTCGTTACAACCTGATACATACACACATATATATATCAACATAAAGTATTATAACTCATTTATAAAATCTCTAACTCTGAAATATTGAAATTAAACTGTTTATAAACGATTTTATGTTTGTTCTGAAATGTGCTACAACCTTTCTCACAAAAAAAAAATCTTTTGCGACTGCAAATTTGTAAGAAAATTGCAGTTTATGAAAACTCCACACAATTCACTAATAATAGGCGCACATAATTTGCAAACGATTGACAACGGATTTTGCTGTTTTTTTATATTTCATTTATGTTGTTTTTTATCTTTCAAAATGTTACCCTTAAGGAATGTTTTTTTTTCGGAGTGGGGGTGGGGGTTGATGATTAAAACCCCTACCCTTGGCTCGTATTTTAATTATGGCAGCATTACTGTAAATAGGCACTAATCCAGTACTGTGCCATTATATTGTAGTCACTGTTAAGATACCAGGCCAGTGCCTTTATTTTTAATAATAGCCAGCACCCGGCCGTTTCATTTTGGGCATTATAAACTTAATGGGCCAGTGCCTTTATTGTGAGTAACGGCCAGTACATGCAGTATGCCAGCAAAGTGCCGTTGCCTTCCCGGGATTCTGGCAAGGTACTTCTCGGGCGACCACTTTTGGTACGATTCATTTACTTTTTGCAGTGCCGGGCCGGTGCTGGACGTGAAGGCAGAAAGGCGCTGGCAAGATACTCCGCCAGCAGGTGTGTATTTGCTGGGTACTGTTTGCAAAAAGTGATTAATGATATTCCGGATATCGACATCTCTATTTGTAGAGGTTAAATGTTTAGGGATCGACCGATATAATTTTTTAACCGATACCCGATACTTTTTTACAAAGGGTTGTATACACATCAACATAGAAAATTGAATTTTACATGGAATCTAATTTCCAGTCTCTTACATTCGGAAGAATGAAGACACAGAAAAATTTCTCGTCTATATAACACAACTGCCAACTTTCCCGAAACTTTCGGGAGTTTTCCACCACAATCTTAAGCAACTTCCGTTAAAAATTTGGCCTTATTTTAAGCATAAATTGCTATGTAAGCATTCGTGTTAGAAAAGCTTTGGTAGCTGTGAAATGTTAAATTTTGTATTATAATATGTATACAGTCCCTAGTAAAAAAGTATCAGGTATCGGTTGAAATCTTGTATCGGTCGATCCCTAATAGGTACCATTACTTGAAATTTGAATACATTGAACATTTAAAGCTATGATTTATTGTGAAAGCATATAATAGAAACTTCATGGCTTTGTTTGAACAAAATACTTCTGCATTTTAAATTTACATTACAAGTGATGAATCAATTACAAATTTAACGGAATATATTTAATCACCTATTATGGAAAATACGCTATTTTATTATGTTTATTCTATTATATTTACGCCCCCACTCGCCGAACTCAGAACTTGTGCTATATTTTAAGCCGATTCTCAATCAGATTAAATAAATGACATTTAAAATGTCAAATTTCTTCCAATTTCAAGGCTTCCTTCAGCCACTAATCAGTAAATTTTCAGAAAATCTTTCAAACAAACTGAATTTGCAAAATTATGAAATATTTTGCACTATTACGCATAGGTGCCAAGTATCACGGAATATAATTAACAACTTTTTGTAGACAGTAAATTCTTTGAACAGTTTTCCTGAACAGTAATCATGTCAGACTTTTATCTGAGAAATTTTGCGGTATTTTAAACAGAAAATTACCGTTCACAAAAAGTGGTTAATTATACAGTGAAACCTGTGTTGAACGACCCCCGTATTTAACGACCACCTGGTCTTAGCGACCAAGTCATAGCGGTCCCGATTACCATATAATTATAAATAATGGTTTATTTTCCTTATTGAACGACCACCTGCCTGACGCGACCAACGACCGCTATGTATAAGAAACAAATTTATTTAAAATCCAATTTATTTATATTTTAACGACCGCAAATTCTTAAAAAAATCCTTATTTTCCTCTATTTGAGCAAGTTCGTTGTTCGGATGATCAGCAATCACACGGTCATGGGCGTAGCCACCGAGGGGCAGGGTGGGGCAGCTGCCCCCCTAAAATGAGCTAGTCATAGGGTCTGATTATGACAAACCGGGCATTCTCCGGTTAGACTCAATGTCCTGCCCCCCCCCCCCTAATGAAAATCCTGGCTACGCCCTTGCACACGGTATGATAAAAACGAAAGTTGACACTTGTTTAGTTCAGGCCTGGTCTGGCCAGGGTGTCCGACTGTCTGCAGACGGGTGGGCCCTCACCCTCGGCGGGCCCTCCCTGACAGAAAAAAGAAAGAAAATAAAAAAAGTGCTATACTGGTAGCACTTGAATGAAGTTTGACACACAAAATTTTTTGCAGCTGCAATTGCGCCCCAGAAGGCTTCAAAACACTTCATTTTAAAAGTAGTTCACAAACTTTTTTGAGAGAGGGTTCCCGAATGAACAAGGGATTAATTAGTGAATGATGCATATTAATTAATATATCAATATTTTATTAATGCATTAAATGTCATAATTAATGAATATCACCATAATTAATGAATAATAACACCGTACCTCCCCCATACCCCAAAAGTTTATTATTTATCGGTTACACAATAACACCCCCCCCTTCTCTTGAGACGGGCGGGCTCCTACCCTCCCAGTCCGGGCCTGGTTTAGTTGAGTTGTAACACAGCTTCCAGTCACTAAATAATCCATGGAGTCACTGTACGCAATAGCGGGATGCACGCAGTTACTTGTGTTACTGCTTCTTGGAGGATATTTATTGAAAATAGAATTTTATGCATTTAGACATTACATTGAATCGTTCACTGTATGCCCTGAAGATGAGAGGGATAATGATTTCAATAATTCCATCGTATAAAATAATGTCCATAATTATGATAATTTAGCCCATGAATTATATGGTTGTGATTAGAACTTTTTGTGTAGTGTCACTAAAGAATACGCTATTCATGAACAATTTAGTACATCAGTGACGGAATCTGAAAATAAGAATGAACAAACTGTTTGCAGTGAAAATATATCATCTTCTGATGAAGACACATCACAAAAAACTGCAATCACTTTCAATGAAGCAAAAGAAGGCTTTAACACCTTGCTTAATTATTCCATGCAGGTGGGGGATGATGAACTATTTAAGCATCTGACATGTGTACAGAAGCGATTAAACAATCTGTTATTACATCATATTTTAAAAAATAATAAAGTACCTACCATGTAAAGCAAAATTTTATTATATTTTTCATTTTTTTTTAAATTTAAACATATTCTAATTTCATTTATTAAAATGTATAAAAATCTCACTGTCTTTCTCTACATTTTATAAAAAGTAAATACATAGATGCTTTTTATTAATTAAATCTATATAAAAGCCATTTCAGTGATAATCAGGTAATTATCAAATAAATTCCAATTCTATTGATAAAATTAAGTACGCTTAAAATTTTGTCAAAATGTATCGTATTACCTGAATTCAAAGACCGACCCTCCTTAAAGACCACATTTTCTTGGTGCCAGTGGTGGTCTTTAAAAACAGGTTTCACTGTATTCCGTAATACTTGGCACCAGTGCTATTATGTAATGCTACGTCCTGTGTTAGTTTACTCTAAAATAATATTCTGAATTTAAATATTCCGAAAGTTCCTAGAAGTCGGCATTCCAGTCGATTTTCAGATTTTTAAAGAAGCACACAATTTTTTTTTAATTATGAAATATTTAGATTTGATCCCATCAATGGTGGGGGTTTTTATGACGTGTTGGAGCATAATATTTACTTTTATTTGACTAATGGCATAATAAGTTTTGTTTTCCAGTGGTAAGTATCAAAAACAAAGCAATGCCCATGAGTTCATGATCAGCGTAACTATAAATAAGTATTCATACACTTGGAAAACTCTGCAACTAATATATATAAAAATGAAAATGGATTTACAAAGTGTTACAAGTGGATATGATAATGGGTTAAGATAAGTGGAAAACTAAAGTGTTACAAGTAAGTGCAGCAGAAAGAAAGCAAAAAAAGTCGTGCTCGTGAAACTGAAGAAACACAATCAAAGACAGAATCCAATCTAACTTTCATATAAAAACTTTAAAACTGAAAAAAATCGATCAAGAAATAAAGAAAGCTGAAGCTAAAGCAATCAGACTATGAATGTAGAAATTGACTGAGAAAAAAAAGAAGAAGTCGGAGACAACAGGAGTTTATGTTACCTGCAAAGTTCCAGTACAAATTCCTCCGTCATATGGAAAAATGGTGAGAAAATATGAAAAGCCTGTACCAAATTCTGCAGGACAAAATCAAGCAGTTGATAAAATAGCTTGCTATTTGGGCCTTATAATTCCATGTGATAAAACTCATAGAAAGACAGGACTCTCAAAAAATAAAACGAAAAGTTTGACAGCTTTCTACTGCAGAGATTTTTCTAAGGAAAAAAGATGCCGCATCCAATAAAATTTTAGAAGCCAGTAAGTAGATTTACCAAAGTAGCTGGGTAGTAAATGATTAAAGAGATGCATATAAAAAGTTCAAAGCGCATAATCCTGACATGAAAATTATACTCTCAAATTTTGTGAGCTATATCGTACGTGTGTAAATCAGTGGAAAAAGCACAGGCAAGAAGGAATTATGTTTAATCATGAAAAATTCACTAACGACATGGTTATTAAATCATCTAACATCATCTAATCATCTATCTAAATCATAATTAAACATATTTACAATTTTTTCCATCAATCAAACAAGCTACGAAGTCAAAATAGTTGTTTATTACTAGGACAGTTGCTAAGAGAAATTCATTTTCAATGAACTACAAAAGTAAGCATCAAAATGAAATCACGGATGCTCCCTGGGAAGCAGGACACAATTTGTCTGAAATTAAATACAGTGTTGTAGTGTATTTAAGAAAAGCCAAGAATCACGATTTAAAAGCTAATTTCTACACAGTCATAACACCAATCAACATACTTTGTCCGTTGTCAAAATTTTCATGCAAAGAATTTTTGAAGCTGGAATACTTTTTCCAAGCTGAATAATTTTTGAGCTTGAAAACAAACTCAAAAAATATTTATTTCGTCAGATGGGGCAACAGCCTATTTCAAGAATCATTACAATACGGCTTTAATGTTCACTGACTGTGTGTTCTATAAATAGACCTTTACTGCTTTGTACAATGGTGAAGGTCCTTACTACGGAGAGGGGGGCTGTTTTTAAACACTATAATATATAATTCACAGAAGGAATTTTTTTTTAAACCTGTCATTGATTTAAGGTATTATCATGTACCGTTTAAACTTAAGCAACCACAAATATAATTCAGTTGTCTTAAATTTATGAGATAAGTTTTCTTCTGGTAGTTATCTTATATCTTTTTTTTAGATTTTCGGATCATGAAAGGACGTCTTCTTCATTGAAGCCTCTATCATCTCAAAGGAATCACACAACTTAGGCACCACCTCTCAGATATAGAAGGCCTGAGAACGGAAACTTTTACGTCATCACTAGGTCCACTAAAATGACGTCATCACACATTTACCTACGCAAAGTAAATCTATTCAAAGGTGTGGTGAAATTACTCCCGCATCAAACATTTTAATGATTTAAGATAAAAAATTTAATTTTACGAACAATTGGAAATTTTAAGTATCATTAATTATATAATATGATATAGAAATAGATTATAATAAATTATTTTTATCAGAGAGGTATCTTAATTTTTATCTTTAACTTGAGAAATTTTCTAAAATTTGTATCATTCACCAGAAATTTTAAATAGTTTTACTTTATGAAAGGAAAACTGTGATGACGTCACCTTAGAAGATCTAGTGATGACGTAAAAGCTTCTGTTCTCAGGCCTTCCATATCTAGGCGGTGTTGACTTAGGCGACGTTACTACGGGTACCTAGTTCGTCTTGTTAACTATTTCCATGTTCTTGTGAGCTTACCGTGGGTGTATTGGGTTTTGACAACACCTACAAGATATAGCCCAGGCAGCACATAGCTTATATCAAACATGACATTTCTTTGAGTTTGACGTATTAATACAAGCTCGACAGTTCAATTCATTTTAAGCTTGCAGCAAGCGTGAAGATTACAAAAAAATGAGTCAACAAATATTTTCCCTCCGAATTTAAGTCATTTGAAATGTCAAGCTTGAATTCAACTTGATTAGTGCTTGATTTGGAAAGCCACATCCACATAACGAATAATTTATCATCAATCATAAAGTACTTGACCATAGAATTAAAAAGAAAAAATTCTATGTTTCTAAATATTGAAATTCTTCAAAATAAAATACAAATATACTACAAAATTGATTTCAATGTATGTCATTTGTCTCGATTTTGGCCATTTTTGCCCAACATGAGTGTCGCGATATTGAAAGTTTTAAAACGTGTGCTGCTTTTAAGTTTATATTATGCTTATTTCCCTAGTAGTAGAGTCTATAAATCACACATAACATTACAGTACCTCGATTATCCGAAGTAATTGGGACCGAACCTACTTCGGATAATCGAGAATTCATCAATAATCATGTAGTTTAATATATAGTATCGTCATTGAACTATTATTATGACTATTAACTGTTAAATAAATTAAAATTATAAATGAAAATAAATTTATTTCTGAAACAAAAACCTTCAGTGGTGTAAATGGAAGCTTCATCTGGTGTATATTGGCCATCCTTTGCCTTGGCAGCTCTATCCCGAAGTTTTGTTAAAAGCATGAGTTCAGAGGAATCACACTGTTCCTGTTGTTCCATCCAAAGAAAGCTTTTTGAGAAACTCTTAAAAGCATCATTGTTACTGAGCTTATTGACACCAGAATCATTCTCATCACCATCTTCTTCATTTGGAAATTTTCGGGCTTGTGCTATTCATTCCTCATCATTGAGCAACTGGAAGCCTGCATCTTAAAGTCACAATTCAACCACTCTGTGATTTCTCTATCTGCGCAATTTTCAAAACCTTTCATTGTGCTAAAAAGGCTTGAAAATTCAGTAACACTATCTTTAACAAAGTCTGTAGCATTTTTATCTACGCCCGTTTAGAACAGGGATGTTTGAAAGTGGGGAAGGGAACACTCATACCGAGAATTGAGCTTGCGAGAAGGAATTCTATAAAAGGGAATTCAAAATATTTATTCTGCACTCGTAGTTTGGAAAGGACGGCTTGCATACAAAAGGAATACGGGAAAAAAAACTTTAAAAATGCATCTTTGTTAAGAGAAAATTTTGGATGATAGTAGAAAGTGAAAAAAAAAAGTGAAGAAGAAACCGACTTCGGTTAACGGAGAGTTTCGGTTAATCGAGGTTCGGATAATCGAGGTTCTACTGTATTTTAATTTTGTTTCATCCTATAGAAAAATAAAAGATGCAGATCGGCATCGGGCAATACTGATCAATCTCTCCAAAAATCCGCGTGACAACCATAACCACATCAAACTTTCCTTTCGTCCTCGAATCAGATTGGCATGATTTTTAGGACGCCGGCTTGCCACTCTTAAGGTCCCGAGATCGATCCCAGTTGCTTTCGCTAGACGGAAACAGATAAAAATAACTTAAGGTTTCAGTGTAGAGTGGAAAATGCGTGGAACAATAAAATATATGTGGCGAGTTCGCCAACCGGCGCCCCATGTATTCAGGAAAAAATCTTTTAGGAAAATGTTTTAGTGTGTAGTAAGTTTGAATTAAGCTTGATGCACGTTTGGCAAGTATAAACTTCAACACTTGATTCAAGCTTTCATTAAGCTTACACGCTTGAAATTTTCAAGCTTAATTCATGTTTATGGACTTGATAAATCAAGCTTACTGCAAGTTTGATGCAAATTTATTGTGCTGTCTGGGAGAAAGCCTACAACTCCTACGTCATCAAAGTTTATGTCATCATTCCTACATGTAAAAGTTTTATTTTCACAAGAAGTTATATTTTATGTGTTTGGCATTCATAGGTTTATTTTTCAATATTCATCGATACTCTAATGTATAATAATTTGTCAGCTGCTAAAGCTTTTTTTTTAAACTGTCATTGATTTAAGGCATTAATATCATGCACTGTTTAAACTTGAAGAAACCACAAATACATGGTTGATACCCATAGTTGTCATAGTGGTCAATACCCATAGTTGTCTTAAGAGATAAATTTCCGACTCTCGGCCTTATCTTCTAAACACGTAGATGGGATCGAGAAAGGACGGCTTCTTTATTGAAAGCCCATCTCATCGCAACGGCGTGACACAAAGTAGTCTGCGTTACTGCGGGCGCATAGTGCGTCCTGTTAACTATTCCCATGTTCTTGTGAGATTACCGTCAACACCACTTAGATAAAGAAAGCCTAACAACTTCTACGTCATCAAGCTTTGACATCATTTGGCCTACATCTAAACGTTTTACTTTCACAATATAAAACTATAGAAAATTTCTATAGTTTACTCATGAATAACAATATTTTAATAATTTGAAATAAAAAAATATAATTTTATGACAAATGGCAGCTTTTAACCATGACTAATTGGATAATATGATAAGGAAATAGATTGGAATGAATAATTTTGTATGGGAAAGGTATTTTAATTTTAATTTTTTTTATTTAAGATATTTTCTAATAGTTGTAGCATTCACCAGAAATTTTAAATAGTTTTACTTTGTGAAAGTATAACTGTGATTACGTCATTACTATTAGGCCTAGTGATGACGTCAAAGTTTCAGCTAGGCTTTCTATATCTAGGAGGTGTTGTTACCGTAGTTGTATTGGGCTATGATGAGGGCAATATGCCGCGCGGGTTGCCTAAGACTGAAAAGCTAACTGTACGAAACGATGTGCCCGGTTTGGATTCCTAGCAAGGCACATACCCTTCATATGTGTAATAGGTTTTGATTACAGCATTTTGCCGCCCGAGTTGCGTAGGACTGAAAAGCAAATTCTACGACACCACGGTTCCGGGTTCCGTTATGAGCATTTCTTGGGCTGTTATTTCGTCCGCAACTTCGTCCGCTTTGAACCACAAACCTAAGTTTACGAATCTTCGAATGAAGCCTTTTTCTTCTCGTGAAGAAATTAAGTAATTTCTGAAATGGGCTGTGTGACTCTCACATGGCATTCTTTCCATGCATAAATTTGTAAACATGTTATATTCTAATTATTTTCCAAGTAGAGAAATTGTCTTCTCAGAATATTTCATTGCTATCAACATTTACGGAATACAACTAACCACTTTCTCAAAACAGTTTGTTTTATTAACATTTTTTTCCAAAATGGCGCTGAGCTCGCATATTAACAATCGGAAAACATGCTTTATTTAAGATGAAAATTACAGTTTGCAAAAAGTGGTTGGTTACATTCCGCATAGTATTTAAAAGTTCAAACTTTCATCAATACATAACCGATGTGGGATGACCCTTGGAAACGAGTTATTTTTTTATTTAATTTTTCAGTTCAGAAACTAGGCTAAAATTTTTTTGCTTTGGCCTACGCAAAAAATTACTACTCGCAAAAAGTAGATAATTGTATTCCGTAAGGCTCGGGAACTCTGCGTAGTTAAAAATGGAATTATTGTCCCACGCTCTATAAACAACCACAAACTTAGTAAATATAGTAAATTAATACGTACATTTTAATACATTGTTAATTGCCGCAATAAGGCTCTTAGGTTACGTGCGTAGCAACCCTGTGTGATCGCAATTGATTGAAGGTTACTAGGCCAGTAATATGCATTGCATAGTTGCCAAGGATTACAGAATTCAATTAAACACCCTTTTAAACCGTAATTTTTATTATTAATTTTCCAAAATAGTTACCATGCAAAGCCCTTAACTGCGAAGTGTTGCTGAATTTTAAACAGAAAGTTATCTTTCACAAAATGTGGTTAATTATATTCCGTAATACTTAACACCTTTTTTAATATCTAGTGTACTCAGATAACAATGCATTAAAATTGTGAGAAGTTCGATGCGTGCAGTGAATTTGACAGAATTATCAACTTGATTATCCGAATCTATTTATGACAATTGTTATTCATATCATTAATAGGTAAAATTCCTTTCAATTATAATTTGGAGAGAAAGAACGCTTTCCCAGACATTATAAGTGTGATACGATTAAAACATTGTAGACTGAAGAAGCTCGCAGAAAGTAGATAATTGTATTCCGTGAGGCTCGGGAACTGTACGTAGTTAAAAATGGAATTATTGTCCCACGCTCTATAAATAACCACAAACAACCACTAAAGTGTTTTTCTGTAGGCTAACGATGTTGCTTTGTTCTGTATTATATATATATATATATATACACGATATGTATCACAAAATATAACAAATACATTGGGTAAAATTTTGAAAAATAGTTCAAAGATTCGGTGTTTCAGTTTAAAGCTTTGTGCATGAAATTATAACTCATTTTACTGTTCCCTATATATGTTACATAGCATTTACTAAATGCATTTGACAACAGAAGTTATAAGTAAATGAAATTAGAGGATCATTATATCTAGCAATTTGAACGAAAAAAGTCATTCATTTTAACTTGTAATGAAAGAAAATTTTTTTAAATCTTGACATTCTTGACTTTTCGCCTGTGTAACTGCGCCATTTATTAAAATTTGGATTTTTCAGTAGTGGGCGGCTACTCGAATTGAAAATTTTATTCTTTCATTACATAAATTTAAAGTAAAACGCTGTTATTTTTTCCTAATAAATAAAATGTGAAAATTTTCTGCTTTGTAATTGAATAATGTAGAATTGTCCAACTTTCAATATCAACACACGGATGTACCAGGACCCTACAATTATCCTATTGCAATAACAAAGGCTTACAATAATAAAGCCGCCGAGGAGTTTTCTAGAATTATTTCTTCAAACTTATTCCACGCGACGATAAATCACTTAACGTTGGAGAACATTGTGTCAAAAATTAGTGGAAGCTGTATAGTTTGTGATGACACCGTGTATCTTTTTTAATGTTAATTGTGAAAAAAAATCAAAATGAAGAAAAATACTTTCGGAACGTCTCTCATTTTTTATTCTAGACCAATGTTTCCCAACATAGGGTCCACGCCCAAAAGGGGACAATTCGAAAATGGACTCGACACGAGTTTAATCCTTTTGCTCCGGGACATTTAAATGCAATGCTAGATTTCGTGCCAAAATTGAAAGAAAAAAGCAAATTCTTAAATAATTGCGGCCAATAAATATTATAAATTCGTTTGACGAGACCAAAATATTTACTGTGTTTGATAAAAATGTTAAAAAGTTTATTTACTGTGTTTCGTTAACAATTTAGTAGTGATTTCTTCCTAAAACCTATCATTTAAGTTTCTTAAGTGGCGCCGACCAGCTTGTATAGTGGATAAAAAAGAACCATACTACGGATTCGGGTTCGACTCCCGGCTGCCGGGGTTCGATTCCCGACTGGGCGTGGCTGTCATTTGTGTTCGTCCCTTCATAGGGGGCGACGTTGGTCCACCTACTAGGTGCCGTCATAATCAACAGACCAACAAATCTGGCCTTAGTTGTGGCCTATAGGGAAACGGCCAATGCCTATACGCAAACGGCCCGCCATTGGAAATAAAAAAAGTTTATTAAGTGAACAATTCAAATTTTTAATATTAAATATTATTTGTATGTTACATAGGGGGGCATAAGAATTTTAGAAAGGCTTAGGTGGGGCATGGCACAAAAAAGTTTGGGAAACACTGTTCTAGACGCAGTACATTTTTACCTATGCTGCTTAAATAAAATGAGACTTGGCTTTCTGAGTAGGGTATGGCTCAGTGAATTTCATAATATTATTTAAAAAAAAAATTAACACAACTCGAATCCTTATTATAAGACATTCTTTTCCTTTTGTACAGTTAAATGAAATGTAAATGTTCAAAGTCCTAACACTGGCCGACAATGACCGAGTGGACGAGACACTAAACATTGGGAGATCCGTGAAATGCACAGCCGTCTGGTATCTCGTGCGGCTATTGGTTTGACGGTCTGGCGTTTGGTCAGTTTTCTGTTAATGTGAGGTGAATACGCATTAAAACCTCTTAAAAAGTTCTTCATCAGTGGGAAGACTGCACATGTGTTGATTTGTCTTAGCTAAAAAAAAAAAAAAAAATTATTCACTGTCAACGCTTTCTACATGTGGGATGAGCCTGCAATAGAACACTTTAAACCATGAAACTTTTTTCTATTAATGTATGAAAGAAATTTCCTCTATTTTAGTAAAGCAAAATAAGCTTTTTAGGAAAGTATTCCTTTTGCTAGAAACAGTGTAAATGAGAAGGTATCGTTTAGGCATGAAAAAAGCTTCGTTGGCTTCGTGATGTAATGAGTTGTTAGCCTTACTATATGAAGGGTCCACGGGAAGAACGATGAGAGTCCAATCAGCACCTCCCAGATATAGAGAGCCTAACAACTGTAGCTTTGACGCCTTCACTAGGCCTTCATGTAGTGATGTCATCAGTTTTACTTTCATAAAGTAAAACTATTTAAATTTTCTGGTGAATGCTACAAATATTAGAAAATATCTTATGTTAAAGATAAAAATTAAACGAACGTACATAAATTATCAAAGGTTATCATTTTCTTGTATGTTTCATTTTAGAATATTCAAAAATGCATATTTTAGTGTTGAGATTGATGTTGATTTAAACCGTTATTTGCGAATTTGATTCTCACAATTTCCCCATCATTATTACAATGGAACACCTTACTTTTTTTACAAGTAATTAAGTATTCTTCTATAAAAACTATTTGGCGATCCCTTTTGGAGAACCTAATTAATTCAAACTTACTTCTCCCGGGCATTCACTGTCGCAATGACATTCACAATGCAGTACTTATACTAAACTCTGCTCTCATTGACGCAAAAAAAAAAAAATCTTCCTCCTACGAGGTTCCTTATTTTGACTTCTCATCTCTTACTAAGGACATTAAAATTTTCATATCGGCTCGAAACAAAGCTAGGAAAACATATCAACCAGTCGTCACAGTAGTGGTAAAGAAATTTATTTGCATTTAAGCAATAAAATCAAACGTGAGATTTAACGTTACAGGCAAGATAACTGGGCTTCCTTGCTAGACAGTCTTTCTGATGATGAAAACAGAATCTGGAGAGCTATTAAAAAATTGCCAAGAAAAGCTTCATATACTCTCCTATCCAGGGACCTTCGGGTCTGGTTTTTAAGGATGCCTTAGCTCAATGCTGTGAAAAACAATTCCTACCCAATACTGATCAATTCGACGCAGCTCATGGCATCATTGTTGAAAGTGCTGTTCATATCTTTTTTACTATCCCTCCATCAACTATATTTCCTACTGTTAATCCCACACAAGTTGTTACGGTAATCTCAAATCTCGAAAATAAAAAATCTCCTGGTCTTGATAACATTTCTAATTTAATGCTAAAATATGTCCCTGCCAACATTATTATTTAAATAACAGGAGTCATAAATGCTATTTTTAAATATTGCTACTTTCCAAAATGTTGGAAAACAGCTGTTATCTGCGCAATACCAAAAACGGGTAATCTTGCGCTTCCTGAAAATTATAGGCCTATTAGTCTTCTAATCTGCTTGAGTAAGATCACTGAAAGGTTTATTCTAAATCAACTAAATGATTATTTGCACTTGCACGCTATTATTATCCCCGAACAGTTTGATTTCTGCCCAAACACGCAACGACTCACCAACTGCTCAGTGTGGTTGAATTTCTAGCAGACGGTCTAAATATCAAAGATTCTACCGGAGCACTTTTCATGGATGTAACATAAGGCATTTGGCAAAGTCTGGACCACTGGTCTTCTTTACAAACTAATTCAGCTTCAAGTGCCTGATACAGTCATCCACTTGCTTCATTCCTATCTCAGTGAACGATCGTTTACCGTCCGTATAAACAACTCTCTCTCACGTTACACTTCAATTAAAGCAGGCGTCCAAAAGGGGTCACTTCTTGGCCCTACTTTGTTTAACATACACATCAACGATAATCCCGAGGGCAATACACAACACTTGATATATATGCCGACGATACCGCGATACTTTTAAGATCCTTCCATCCTGATATTAAACAATTACAGCTCCACATAGATATCTTAGAAACTTGGCTTCAAAAATGAAAAATTAAAATTAACTCATCTAAATGTAATGCGATTCACTTCACTAAAAGCAGAAAACAGCTTAGAAACCTCTACATATATAACAATAGAATTAATTGGACCAGAACCTGCATATGTGATGATTGACTCCCGTCTCACATGGGAAGCACAGGTGCTTTATGCCCGAAACATAATGGTTGGAGCAACATAAAAACTAAAGAAGTTACATTTCCAAAATAAGCTCAGCTGTCAAAATAAATTTAAGTTATATAAATGCATTGTGCTTCCTGCGGCAACTTACGCCAGTCAAATCTGGGGATATACCGCCAAAACCAATCTAGATATAGTATTATCACGAAAACCCAATCCAACTGTCCGACGAATACGGCATGGACACAGGTACCTGACTAATACTGTTGTTCGGCGCGATCTCGGCATACCTTCCTTTAGAAAAATCGTCCATCAGATAGGTGAAAATTTCTTCACCAATCTCGGTAATGTTCCGAACGAACTATTGGCTGAGCTTCCAGATTACGATTTCCGAGAAGTAAACTGTAAGAGACCCAAGGCGGTCTTACTTTTAGATACCGACTAGGAACTTTGCAACCACTATTCTACTTACTGTTTTTGTATCTAAAATTCGTTCACCACCGATCATTCATATTGTTATTTCTTTTTAATCTACGTGCATATTGCTATTTTATTACTTACATTGTAAAAAAAAAAAAAAATGTGTCACTTGACGTGACCACGCCTCACACGGAAGCCCTTTTAGTTAAGGTTTGAACAAAAAACGATTGTAACTAAGAAACTGGAATTGTTGCCTTCAATAGCCTAGGTGTTCCATGAAATAAAAATTTTGTCCTGTCATCTCATGTTGTGTATGTATATGTATAAATGTCTTTCAGAGTTTCACAAAAAGACGGCTTCATTAAGCGTTTATTTCCGCAATAAAGTAACGGTAATGAGGATAATTTACAACTCTCTATCAGTTGTTCTGCTTAAATTTAATCCACCACAAATATAGTACGGTATTCTTAAGTTTAAGAAATTAGTTTCCGATTTGCTAAGCGTGTGTCTAAGGTCTCGCATGGGCGCCAACTCTCCAGGATTTTTCAAGAGATTTCCCACCAAAAATTTGTACGTAACAGCTAATGCTTAGTATTAATTCCGAAATATAATCGAAAGCAAAACTGTTTAAAAATTGTGGTGGGAAACAACGCCTCCTACATATAGAAAGCCTTACAACTCCTACGTCACCAACCTTTGACGTCAACATTTGGCCTACATTTAAAAGTTTTATTTTCACAAAATAAAACTATTAAGAATTTCTGGTAAATACTACAAATATTAGAAAATATCTTATATTAAACATTAAAATTAAAATATCTTTCTCACACAAAATTATTCAGTATGATCTATTTCCTTATCACATTATCTAATTAGTTATGGTTAAAAACTGCCATTTGTCGTAAAATTATATTTTTTATCTCAAATTATTAAAATATTGCCAATCATGGGTAAATTCACCAGAAATTTTTAATAGCTTTATTTTGTCACTATCAAACTTTTAAATGTAGGCCAAATGATGACGTCAAAGCTTGGTGACGTAGCAGTTGTAAGGCTTTCTATATCTAGGAGGTGTTGTGGGAAATCTCTCGAAAAATTCGGGAGAGGTGGCAGCTATGGATTTGCACAGTATCATGAAAGGACAGCTTCTTTATTGAATGTCTCTATCATCGTAACGGAATAACACAACTTAGTTGTGCTCGTATGAGCACTTAGTTCGTCCTGTAAACTGTTTCCAATTTCTTGTGATATTACCGAGGGTGTATTGGGTTTTGATGATGGCATTATACCGTGCGGGTTGCCCTGGACTGGAAAGTTAATTCTACAACACGACGTGCCCGGAATCGATTCCCAGCATTTGTTTGGCTGTTATTTCATCCGAAACGTCTACTTCCGCTTTCGTTCCGCAAACTTCAGTTTAATAATCTACAAAAGAAAGCCTTTCCCTTTTTGTGAAGGAAATAAACACTTCCTGAAATGGGCTGTGTGACTCTCACATGATATTCTTTCCATGCATAAATTTGGAAACATGTGATACTCCCTCTTTTCCAGGCAGAAAAATTATCTTTTAGAATATTTAAATGGGAAATTAATGTTAAAGCTTACATAACAAAACGCAAGTGATATTGAATGGCCCAACAAAGAAACTCTTTTAATCTTCGAACTTCATATTAAAAATGTATGGAGAAGAAATATCCTTCAACCTGGTGAAGTAATTAATCTTTTTCTCAAGTTATTCTTTTTTTTTTCCATAAATACGTCTAAAAAATGCGTGTGTACAGATATAGAGACATTTGTAATATAGGAATATTATAAGTATTGAAAATTAGAACATATTTTCCAGATTATACTTGAAATGAGTGTGCAGATAAAATGTTTGCAGCATTTAGAATTAATATAAATTTTAGTGAATGTTCAACGTGGTTTTCTCTAATGTCTCTGGGATAAAAGTGTCTTAGATGTATTATAAGTATTATCGAGAATATTAAAAAAAAATATTTGGAACTGTAAATGTAAACTTAAATTGTATTCATCGTATGCAAATCTACCGGAAGTGGAGTTTGAAGATCATAGGATTATTAGGAAAATTAATGTTTACAAAAAGCGACTTATTTTATTCCGTGCATGTTGGTATATCATACTATAACTGTGGTAGAACTAGACACTCTTCTATAAAGCATGTTTCAAAGTACATTTAAAAAGCAGAACACAGTCGCTTGAAAAAGTCCCTTCAAAGAGAGTGAATAAAAAGCCTTTGTATCATTTTGAATCAATAAACGTTTTAATGAATAATTAATATATTTTCATTTTATATATCTAGGAATGACTTGTCAGAATCTGTAAACCTATAGTTGTATTCTTTGAGGATATAGATTGCAAGAACTTATATTTTATGTGTTTGTCATTCATAGGTTTATTTTTAAATGCTTATCGACATTATAATATATAATAATTTGAAAGCTGCTAAAACTTTTTTTAAAACCTTGCATTAATTTAAGGCATTATTATCATGTACTGTTTAAAACTAAGCAACCACAAATATAGTTCAGTTGTCCTAAGTTTAAGAGATAAGTTTCCGGCTTTCGGAGTCTGTATTCGTAAACGTCAAAGATCATGAAAGGAAGGCATTATCATACAAAGCCTCCATCGTCGCAATGGAATGACACAGCTTAGGCTACGGTATTACGGGCACGTAGTTCTTCTTGTTAACCATTTCCTTGTTCTTGTGAGATTACCGTGGGTGTATTGGGTTTTGATGAGGGCATTATACTGTGCGGGTTTCCTAGGGCTGAAAAGTTAATTGTACGAAACGACGTGCCCGGCTCGATTCCCAGCATGGTACATACTATGCGTTATAGATTGCGATTACAGCATTTTGCCGTCCGAGTTGCGAGGACTGAAAAGCTAATTCTACGACACCGAGTGTCCGGGGTGCCATTATCAGCATATGTTGGCTGTTATTTCGTCCGCAACTTCGTCCGCTTTGAACCACAAACTTAAGTATACGAATCTTCGAAAGAAGCTGTGTGACTCTCACATGAGATGAGATTCTTTCCATGTATAAATTTGTAAAATCCTAATTCTTTTCCTAGTAGAGAAATTATATTCTCAGAACATTACATAGCTGCCAACCTATACGGAATATAACTAACCACTTTTTGAAAACAGTTTGTTTTTTGAATACAATTTTTCGAAATAGCGAAGAGCTTACATGACTTACGCGGGAAAACTTGCTATAATTTAAGCCGAAAATTACAGTTTGTAAAAAGTGGTTAATAATGTTACGTAAGGGTTGAGAGCTATGATATTTGAATGGAATTTAAATGTCCAAAGTTTCATCAACACTTAACCGATGTGGGATAACGCAAAGAAGAAACGCTTTCAGCCTTCGAACTTCATATTTCTAATCTATGGTGAAGAAAAAAAAAATCTTCCAACCTAGTAATCAATCTTTTCATGAAGTCATTTTTACCATATATATGTCTAAAAACTTTATGTTAAGGTATAGAAAAATTTGAAATGTTGCTATATTACAACTTCCTATTTTTAAAAGTAACCCTACCCTATTTTATTTGTGTCATAATACATTTAAAAAATCAGAACAGGGGTAAAAAAAAAGCTTTACATTTAACAGAGTTGAAATGAAAACCTTGCATAAAGAGGGAATATAAATTTAAGAGGAATTTCATATTTTCTCTTTTTTATGTTAGTGAGATTGATTTCTTCGGAAACGTGATTCCAAACTAATAGCTCATATCTTTGAAAGTATTGTTTATGAGAAGGCATGTTTTATATAAATGACAAGAAACTGTTTTTTATACATATTCATAGTTTCAATATATATATATATATATATATATATATATATATATATATATATATTGGTTATATATTGGTATTATATATATTGGTATGGTAGTATATATATTGGTTAAATTCTGAAATGTTTTTAAGCTGCAATCGCGTTCTTAGCTTTGCCGGCCTCTGTGAAGTATAGCAGAGGTGCCAAGTCTCCGGCTTTTTCCGGGAGATTTCCCACCACAATTTTTAGACAGTTTTATTTTTCATTAAATATTTGGACTTATTTTAAGCATAAATTGGTAAGTAAAAATTAGTGGTGGGAAATCTCCTGAAAAAAGCCGGAGACTTGGCAGCTCTGAGTATAGTTATCGGTAACGAGTTATTTTTTATTTCATATTTCGCCTCAGGAAACAGTTCAGCAACTGAACTTTTCAGCAACAGGTCCTGAAAACTTTTAAAACGCAAAAAATTACTGCTCTAAAAAAGCAGATAATTGTATTCCGTAGGGCTCGGGAACTCTCCGTAGTTAACACTGGAAGTATTGTCCCACACTCCATAAACAACCACAAACATAGTAATTATAGTAAAGTAATACGTACATTTTCTTACAGTGTCCTTCCAGCACATTGTGAACTATGTGGAAACTGGCAATAAAGCTTTCAGGTTAAGTACGTAGTGAACCTGTGCGATCGTATTTCATCGAAGGTTATTAGGTAAGTTATATGTAGGTGCCAAGCATTACAAAATACAATTCAGAACCACTGCAGGGGCAAGGCAGTTCGTTTCCATAACCATCTCAGATTTTCATGATTTTTTTTTCTTGTGTTGACTTACCGAAGAAAGCAACAAATCTGAAATGCTTTTTTATTTACCTCTTTTAACTTTTGGAGTTATGGGTGAGGGGGTCAAAGTACGCAAGACGAGTGATGTAGAATAATCATTCATTCTTTTTTACAAAGAAACTTTTTTTTTATTATTACCATAGCTGCCAACTGTTCCGTTCTTACAGGAACATTTCCCACCACTAATTTTTCCTTAGCAACAATTTAAGCTTAAAATTTAAGCTTAAAAGAAAGCTTAATTAAAAAAAATTTAAGCTTAAAATTAGTCCATATCTTTAAGCTAAAAGAAAAGTGGTGGGAAATGCTCCTGTAAAAACGGAACGGTTGACAGCTATGAAATACAAACGCATGCATATTTACTTATGAACTACCGAAATCAGTGATCACTGGATATTTTAATGGATAGCCTTGTGAATGAATGGCATTCTTTCAAGACATAACCTTGGGGAATGATCTACCGGTGGAACGTTATTGATAGTCTAATTTCCGTATACTTATTTATGAAAGAAAATTCCTCCATTCTAGTGAAATAATTGAACTTTACTGAAACTATTATTTTTCCTGCAAACATGTCTAATAGAGATTTTGATGTTAAGGTATAGAAAACTGGAAATACAGCAATATCGCACCATCGTGTTTCAAAAACGAACGCTTTTCCATAATACGTGTTAAAAGTACTTTTGAAAATTAAACATATTCCCCAGATTATGCTTGAAATGAGCGTGCAGAAAAAGTCGTTGCACCATTTGAAATGAATAAAATATTTAGTGAATGTTCAACGTGGTTTTTCTTTTATATCTCTGGGATAAAAATGTCTTAGATGTATTTCAAGTATTATCGAGAATATTAAAAAATGTTTGGAACATTAAATGCAAACTTAAATTGTATTCTTCGAATGCAATACTACCAGAAGCGGAGAATGCAGACGATAGGAGAAATTTTCTTGTTTTGTATATTAACACTGAGCATGTACAACTGAGAGATTTGCAATAATACCCGTAAGTATACATCAGCTATTTTCTAAGCCAAAAATTAATGTTTACAGAATGTGGCTTATTTATTCCGTGCATGTTGGCATCTCATACGATAACTATGGTAGAACTAAGACACTCTTCTCTAAAGCATGTTTCAAAGTACGTTTAAAAAACAGAACACAGTCGCTTGAAAAAGTCGCTTCAAAGAGAGTGGATTACTTTCTAGCATTTACGAGGCATAAAAGTTTTAATGAATAATTAATATGTTTTTCATTTTATATATCTGGGAATGACTTCTCAGGATCTGTAAATCTATAGTTGTATTCGTTGAGGGTATAGATTGCAAGAACTTAATTTTATGGGTTTCTCATTCATAGGTTTATCTTTGAATGTTCATCGGCACTATAATTATTATAATTGACACCAACTAAAACTTTTTTTTAAAAACCTGTCATTGATTTAAGGCATAGGTGCCAAGTATTACGGAATATAATTAACCACTTTTTGTCAACAGTAAATTTTTTGAATAATTTTCCAAATTAGTTACCAGATCACGCCTTTAACTCAAAAATTTAGCGATATTTTATGTAAAAAATTAAGGTTCACAAAAAGTGGTTAGTTATATTCCGTAATACTTGGCACCTATGTTAATGTATTATCATGTACCGTTTAAACTTAAGCAACCACAAATATAATTCAGTTGTCTTAAGTTTAACAGATAAGTTTTCAACGTTCGAAGCTATCTGGGCTAACATCTTCGGTTCCTGAAAGGACAGCTTCTTCATTGAAATCGTTTCTCATCGCAAAGGAATGACATAACTTAGGTGACATTACTGCGGGCACCTAGTTTGTCCTGTTAACTCTTTCCATTTTCTTGCGAGATTACCGTGGGTGCATTGGGTTTTGATAACACTTACTAGATATAGCCCAGACAGCACATAAGCTTAAATCAAGAATGACATTTCTTTCAATTTGACGTATTAATACAAGCTTGACAGTTCAATTCATTTTAAGCTTGCAGCAAGCTTGGAGATTATAGAAAAATGAATCAGAAATATTTTCCCGCCGAATTTAAGTCATTTGAACTGTCAAGCTTGAATACAACTTGATTAGTGCTTTATTTGGAAAGCCACATCCATATAACAAATAATTTATCATCAGTCATAAATGTACTTGACCATAGAATTAAAAAAAAGATTCTATATTTCCAAATATTGAAATTCTTCAAAATAAAATACAAATATACTACAAAATTGATTTCAAGATCAGTCGTTTGTCTCGATTTTGGCCAATGTCTCGATTGTTGGTTTGTCTCGATTTTGGCCAATATTGCCCAACATGAGTGGCCAATATTGGCCAATATTGCCCAACACTCATTTTGGCCAATATTGCCCAACATGAGTGTTGCGATATTGAAAGTTTTAAAATATGTGCTGCTTTTAAGTTTATATTGTGCCTATTTCCCTAGTAGTAGAGTCTATAAAACAAACATAATATTATTTTAATTTTGTTTCATCTCATGGAAAAATAAAAGATGCAGATCGGCATCGGGCAATACTGATCAATCTCTCTAAAAAACGGCGTGACAACCATAACAGTCACTTCAAACTTTAGTCCTTTCATCTCAAGTGAGATTGGCATAGTTATTAGGACGCCGGCTTCCTACTCCTTAGGTCCCTAGAATGATCCCAATCCCGGACGCTAGACGGAAACACATAAACATAACTTGAGGGGAAAATGCGTGGAAAAATAAAATATATGCAGCGAGTTTGCCGACCTGCGCCCCATGTATTCAGGAAAAAATTTTTTAGGGAAATTTTTTAGAGTGTAGTAAGTTTGAATTAAGCTTGCTATGCAAATTTCCTGTGCTGTCTGGGAGAAAGCCTCTGTACTGTATAAACATAAGCAATCACAATTATGGTACAGTTGTTTTAAGTTAAGTAACGGGTAAGTTCCGGAATTTATTATAAAAAGTATTGTGATATCTATGGAGTTTCACGAAAAGGCGGCTTCTTCTTAGAAAGCCCGTTTTTTTGCAATAAAATGTAATCTTGAGATATGTATGGTGGGTATATTGCAGGGGTTCCGAAACTTTTTTAACCCGCGGCACCCTTGTCAGGCTTAAAGCATTTCACGGCACCCTTGTCAGGCTTAAAGCATTTTGTGCCACCCTTTTCAGGCTAGAAACTTCCGCGGCAGATTTCCTTTAAAGCAATATAATATGAAGGTTAGAATCAAGCAGCTTGGGTACATTTTACCTTATTTTGTGTTTGTTTGTTTATAGGGCTAACTATCAAGAAAGTACTCTATTGGGAAAAGGATATAGAATTTTGACAATACCCCCATTTCAGGAAGTTGCTATAAAAGAGAGGTAACAGGACAGTCTTGAACTTGACTGAAATATTTTAGTTTGAGCCCACTTAGTGATCGGCTTGGCTCACTTTCTTGGGGATACTGGTTCAGAGGAAATTATTTGATCATACTCCACCAAAACACTTTTCTTGATTATCTCCACGGCACCCCTGACATACGCTGTGGCACCCTAGGGTGCCGCGGCACCCAGTTTGGGAACCTCTGGTATATTGTGTTTTTATTATAGCATTAAGACTGTCGAGTTGCTTTGTGGCTATTCTCGGAATGAGTTTCACTGTCGTTTCTTCCCCAACCTTTCAACTACAGATTTTAGTTTACTAATCTGGGAAAGGACCTTTTTCCATTCAGTTGAAGCAAATAAAATTTTTCTGAAATCGGTGGTGTTATTCGGATGATATTCTTTCAATACATAACTTTTTGGAAACATTTTTATACCCTAACCCTTTTACCAGCAGAAAAATTGACTTCTCCGAATAATTAAACGGAATTTAAATGTCCAAATCTCTATCATCAAGACAATAACCATATGGGATAACCCGACGAGAAACGTTTTCAACCTTCAAACTTCATTTTTCTTATCTATGAAAAGAAAATAATGAATAATGAATAATAATTTAATGAATAATTAATATGTTTTTCATCTTATATATCTGGGAATGACTTGTCAGAACCTGTAAATCAATAGTTTTATTCTTTGACGGTATAGATTACAAGAACTAATATTTTATGTATTTGGAAATCATACGTTTATTTTTAAATGTTCAAACACTCTATAATATATAATAATTTGACAGTTGCTAAAACTTTTTTAAATATCTGTCATCGATTTAAGCCATTATTATCATGTACGGTTTAAACGTAAGAACCACAAATACCGTTCAGCTGTGCTAAGTTTTCAACTTACGTGAGATAGCAGTTCTCGATACTAAGGATCGTGAAAGGACGGCTTCTTCATTGAAAGCCTCTCTCACCTCAACGGAATCACGTAACTTAGGTTGCGGTCGTACGGGCACGTAGTTCGTTTTGTTAACTATTTCCATGTTGTTGTATCATTACCGTGGGTGTATTGGGTTTTGATGATGGCATGCCATGCGGGTTGCCTATGGCTGGAATTGTAATTCTACGACACGACGTGCCTGGGCTCGATTCCCAGCATTTGTTAAGCTGTTATTTGATCCGAAACCTTTACCTCAGCTTTCGTACCGCAAACTTCAGTTGAGCAATCTACAAAGGAAATCGTTTCCCTTTTTGTGAAGCAGTTAAACTCTTTCTGAAATGGGCTGTGTGACTCTCGCATGGTATTCTTTCTATGCATAAATTTGGAAACATGTGATACTCATATTCTTATCTTGGCAGAAAAATTGTCTTTTCAGACTATTTAAATGGGAAATAAATGTTCAAACTTGCATAACAACACTTAAGTGATGTTGAATGGCCCAGCAGGGAAACTCTTTTAAACTTCAAACTTTATATTCCTAATCTATGGAGAAAAAGTATCCTTCAACCTAGTGAAGTAATTAATTTTTTTTTTTAAGTTATTATTTTTTTCCATAAATATGTCTAAAAAAAGTGTGTGTTTAGATATAGAGAAATTTGAAATATAGCAATATTATAACTTTCTATTTCTAAAATTAATCCTATTCTATAATACGTGTTTTAAAATACATTTAAAAATCAGAATAGGGGTTCCAAAAAATATATTTAAAGAGTATGAAGGGAAGCATGTGATGCAGAGGCTTAAGAACCTTTATATCACTCGTTGGATCTGGGTTCGAAACCCGGCATGGGCATGGGTGTTAAATTGTCTGTCCTTTAAAAGGAGTTTACGCTGGCCGCCCAATGGGTGCCCCCCATTATGAAATGGCCACAATACCTCCGGGCATGTTAGTGGACAATGCTAAATCGGCAACTTCCCGCCCGCCACGATAAAGAAAAGTGTGAAAGGAAAATCTATGTGTAGTGTTCCGAATCAACATAAATTTCCTCGAATGCTTCTTTTATATATCTGTTGGACTGAATTGTTTTGAAACGTGATAGAGCAAGAGCCAGCGACCGCCAGACCTTCGTCATAGTATAAAAGCTGAAACTTTCTCTGCGCATACCCCCCAACAGAGGTAGGAACAATCGGCCACTATAAAGTTTGGATGATCGTGGCTTTGTCAGGTAACAGGTGGCAAATGTGTATAAAATTGCCGAAAATTTCGTCATTTCATAAAGCTTAATTTTTTTATATGTTCTTCTTCGCAGTACTAGAAATCACTTTATCCCTTGCCAGACACTTTTCCATCGTGGCAAACCCCCGCCAGACAAGCTCAAAGTCTTGTAAAACGTAATTCTATTACGAGCACGCTGCAAGAAAGCTCGCGTGTAAGAAAGTTCAGAAGTAGCAGTATAAAATGTGCTTGCACTTTGTGACAGCTTGACGTACTTCGTCGCGGAGTTTACGAACACAACAGTTTTCCATGACTTTGAGCTTGTCTGGCGGGGGTTTGCCACGATGGAAAAGTGTCTGGCAAGGGATAAAGTGATTTCTAGTATTGAGAAGAAGAACATATAAAAAAAATTAAGCTTTATGAAATGACGAAAATATTCTGAAATTTTATACACCTTTGCCACCTGTTACCTGCCAAAGCCACGGTTATCCAAACTTTATAGTGGCCGATTGTTCCTACCTCTGTTGGGGGGTATGCGCAGAGAAAGTTTCAGCTTTTATACTATGACGAAGGTCTGGCGGTCGCTGGCTCTTAGACTATGAGATTTTTCTTCCTGAAATTTTGTAGGCAATATGTAGCTCTTTTCGTACTACCGAGAAAGCTAGTCAGAGTCAGATCCATGGTTGCTGACTTGAATTTTTTGAGTTATAATAGGGTAATTCCGGGAGTTACGCCGCACATTTTTTGAAATTGTGTAAAAACTTCCAGGCTGCACATACACTAAAATAAATCATGCTGTGATATTTACAGTAGACTATAGAACATGTGTACTGCGACAAAAAAATCTAAAAAAATAATTAATATTTTTAAACATTTTGTTTTTTCTAAAACATTACACTGCGGGTGAGACGCCGCTCTTGTGCGGGAGTTATGCTGTGCCTGTCATAAGAGAATGAAATAATAAATGAAAAAAAATACTTGAAAAAATATTCATGTCTGGACTATAATTACCTATTTAATAACAAAAAGATGCCAAATTAGTATAAAGAGGCCCACTGGTAGGTTTAAATCAATTTTAGTCTGCCTACTCAACTTCACTACTAAAATCAAATTCTTATACTTTTGAATTGAATTTTAATTGTTATATCATCAACAACGTAACATCAGTGTATTTGAGAGGGGGGTGGTGTAAAATAGTGTTTACATTGTTTTATTTGTTTTAACTTTGTTTTTTTAATGAGGGCGTTTCTAACAAAATCTGTAAGCAAATTAACAATTTATCTGGTTTTTAAAAACAATATTCGAATTAATCCAGAGCGTTAAAATGCAGAAATATTATGATTGCAATTAACGACTAATAACATGTCCAACTTGATCAGTTTTTGTAAAATGAAAAGAAAAATAAAGTTAACAACACTTAATCAAATGCAGCAAATATACTCCAGTAATAAAAATTCAGTAATATAAAGAATAAGACAAGTAGAGATATTAAAATTTTGTTAAATACGGCGCCCCGTACAAGAGAAACTGCGGCATCTATCTCATTTGTACGGTACCAAAATAGCACATCACAGTTGCTTGTCCTCACAACGGAAAATAGCGTAACCATATACACAGTACTCTACACAGGTTCTACACTTAGTTTTGACTTCGAAATCACACATGGATTCAGTAATTAGTGTAAAAAAAAATGTACTTAAGCATAACGTGTTTAAAAGTTTTTATAGTGAATTCATGCGCTTATCTCAAAATAAAAATTGTATAATTACATGTAAAACATTCAATACTGCTACTTCTGAACTTTCTTATACGCGAGCTTTCTTGCAGCGTGCTCGTAATAGAATTACGTTTTACAAGACTTTGAGCTTGTCTGGCGGGGGTTTGCCACGATGGAAAAGTGTCTGGCAAGGGATAAAGTGATTTCTAGAACTGCGAAGAAGAACATATAAAAAAATTAAGCTTTATGAAATGACGAAATTTTCGGCAATTTTATACACCTTTGCCATCTGTTACCTGAGAAAGCCACGATCATCCAAACTTTAAGAGTGGCCGATTGTTCCTACCTCTGTTGGGGGATATGCGCAGAGAAAGTTTCAGCTTTTATACTATGACGAAGGTCTGGCTGTCGCTGGCTCTTAGACTATGACTGTGAACTGATAGTTTTACTCGTTGAAAGTATTGATGATCAAAAGGTATATTTTATATAAATGACAAACAACTGTTTATTTTACATGTTCACGAGTACTATACAGTATATATTAATTATCTAAATGCTGAAAAGCTTTTTAGCTGTAGTCCGCTTTCAGATTTACCGACGCGACATTTATGAAATAAAATTATTGGAAACAAGATTTTTTTATTTATGTTTAGGCATCAGCAAACAACTCAGCAATTACGGAAAAAACACTCAAAATACTGGTGTTAAACGATAAAGTAAATAAAAAACTTTGTAAAAAACACACATAAGATGTTATAGGTAAGAAGAACGCACGTTTCGGCCAAAAATTGTTTTGGCCTTCATTAGTCGAAGCCCTTCGTCGCAAGGAACACAGGGAACTGAAAAGAGATAAACAAGCAAGCAAGTTGCCACAAGGGGAAAGAAAAGTCGAACAAAACCACGGAGAGGGGAGAAAAAAATAAAATAAATTAGGGGATAAAAAGGAAAGGAAAGAAGCACAAAAAAGAGGAACACACGAATAAAAACACACACACAAAAAAGAGAAAACAGAACAAACAAAATAACAAAAAAACAAAAACAAATATAACATAAAAACACATTTTTTTAAATTAAAAACCACGAACAGGACAGCACAATATATATATATATAGTTTTTTAATTTTTTTATATATTTTTTAATTAATTTATTTTTTATTTATTTTATTTTTTATATAAAAACTTAAAGGAAAGACAGTAACACACGTACACACACATAAAAAAGGGGGGGGGCAAACAAAATAAAAGAATAGAGGGGGAAAGGGAACGAAAGATAAAGAAAAAGGGGAGGGGGGGTAGACGAAGAAAGTGAATAGAACCTTACAACAGCAGCTTCCAAGCAGAATGAACGAAAGGAACGGAAGAACCATCATTACAAGACGTTCTAAGTGCTGGGTAATGGAAAAACCTTCCAAAAAATTTATATATTTTTTTGTGCATTCCCCAGTCTTTGTTCCATATTGATTTTTTGGAAGGTTTTTCCGTTACCCAGCACTTGGAACGTCTTGTGAACGATGGTTCTTCCGTTCCTTTCGTTCATTCTGCTTGGAAGCTGCTGTTGTAAGGTTCTACTCACTTTCTTCGTCTACTACCCCCCCTCCCCCTTTTTTTCTTTTTCTTTCGTTCCCTTTCCCCCTCTATTCTCCCCCCCCCTCTATTGTGCTGTCCTGTTCGTGGTTTTTAATTTAAAAAAAGTGTTTTTATGTTATATTTGTTTTTTGTTTTTTTGTTATTTTTTTGGTTCCGTTTTCTCTTTTTTGTGCGTGTGTTTGTATTCGTGTGTTCCTCTTTTTCTTTTATTATTATTATTATTTTTTTTTATTTATTCTTTTTTATTTCTGTATTTTTTGTGCTTCTTTCCTGTCCTTTTTATCCAATATTTTTTTTCTCCCCTCTCCGTGGTTTTGTTCGACTTTTCTTTGCCCCTTGTAGCAACTTGCTTGCTTGTTTATCTCTTTTCAGTTCCCTGTGTTCCTTGCGACGAAGGACTTGGACTGATGAAGGCTAAAACAATTTTTGGCCGAAACGGGCGTATCTTCTTACCTATAACATCTTATGTGTGTTTTTTACAAAGTTTTTTATTTACTTTAACTCAGCAATTATGCTGTATTATTACTGCTCACAAAATGTGGAGAATAGTATCTCGTAAAGCTTGTATACTCTGCGTAATTAAAAATGATATTATTGTCTCGAGAACTATGAACAACCACAAATATAGTACAATTTCACCTATCCCAGACAGCACAGTAAATTTGTATCAAGTTTGATTTATCAAGTCAATAAACTTGAATTAAGATTGAAAATTTCCTGCGTGTAAGCTTGAATCAAGTGTTCAAGTTTACACTTGCCCAACTTGCATTAAGCTTGACATAGGAAGCTTGAATCAAGCTTGACATAGCGAGCTTAATTCAAACTTACTACACTCTATAAAAAAATTTCCTAAATACATGGGGCACCGGTCATTGAACTCGCCCCATATATTTTATTTTTCCACGCATTTTCCCCTCTACGCTGAAACCTCAAGTTATTTTAATCTGTTTCCGTCTAGCCTCATGACTGGGATCGATCTCGGGACCTAAGGTGTGGGAAGCCAGCGTCCTAACCACCATGCCAATCTGATTCGAGGTGGTACTACTAAAGTTTAAAGTTACTGTTATGGTTGTCACGCCGTTTGTTTTGGCGAGATTGATGAATATTGCCCGATGTCGATCTGCATCTTTTATTTTTCCATTGGATCAAAATTAAAATAATGTTATGTGTGATTTATAGACTCTACTACTAGGGAAATAAGCATAATATAAGCTTAAAAGCAACACACGTTTTAAAACTTTCAATATCGCAGCACTCATGTTGGGCAATACTGGCCAAAATCGAGACAAACAACTGATTTCGAAATCAATTATTTAGTATATCTGTATTTTATTTTTTAGAATTTCAATGTTTGGATATAAAAGAATCTTTTTTTTTAATTCTCTGGTCCAGCACATTTAAGAATTATGATAAATTATTTGTTATGTGGTTTTCCAAATCAAGCAGTAATCAAGTTGTATTCAAACATGACACTTCATTTGACTTAAATTCGGCGGAAAAATATTTGCTGACTCATTTCTTGTAATCTCCAAGCTTGCTGCAAGCTTAAAATGAATTAGAACTATCAAGCTTGTATTAATACGTCAAATTCAAAGAAATGTCAAGCTTGATTTAAGCTTATGTGCAGTCTGGGATAGTACATTAATATGTAAATTTTCTGTTCTGTGCCATTACGTTGTAAAATTTTTCATGTAAGATGGCTTCTTCGGAGTAGTAAGCCTGTGTTATTGCAACTGAGTGATGGTTACTGCGGTATGTCATAATTATTATTCATTGTACTATGGTAACAACAGCAACGCAATTGTGAAAAGCTCTATGCGTGCAGTAAACATTGAAGGATTATCAAATTCATAATCCCTAGCTATTGATGACAATCGTTATACATATCGTTAATAGATAAAGTTTCTGCCAATTATAAGTGGGAGAGAAAGGACTCTTTCCCAGCAGTCATAATAGTAATACGATTAAAACATTGTAGATTGAAGAACTATTTTTGAAACTTTTTCATAGCTGCCAACTTGTACGATTTTTCCGTACAATTACCCACCACTATTTTCTAAATGTGTGTTTCATACATAATACAATTAGATTTACATTCATATAAGATCTACTGCAGGAAAATAGTGGTGGTTAATTGTACGGATAAATCGTTCAAGTTGGCAGCTATGCTTTTTTTACTATATAGCGATATTGTTTTGTCCTGTTAGGGAAAATAAATATAAAAAATGACTTCATATATTGGATAAATAAATACCCAACAAGTACAGTAACTTTTCGAATAACAGTTTCAAGATTCAGAATTTCAGTTTGTATATTTGTAAGTTGGAAGCTCATTTTACTTTCCCCAAAATACCTCGTGTCCCAAAAATGACTGATGGATTTTGAAAATCAATAAAAAATGACGGAATGCAATAGATATGTATCGTTTGTAGCCTTATGCTTAGGAAACCAGGAAATTTTATCCCACCAAATTTCAAATTTAATTAAAATTTTCGCCCACAGGTGGCGCTGAAAACTATGCAAAAATAAAAACCGGTATGAAATTTTTGCAAGGACTATTGCAAAAAACTAAACAATGACATTTTCAATATAACCCCCATTTGCTGAAACAACGTGGCACAGTCTGATGCAAAAATTTCCAGACATCCGTTCAAACATGTCCGTTCGAATTGTCTCACATGCAGTACAGATGTGCTGCTTCAGCTCCGCAATTGTTTGTGGAGTTTATCGGTATACCAAATCTTTCAGGTACCCCCAAAGAAAAATGTCGCAGGGCGCCAAGTCTGGCGAATAAGGAGGCCATGCCATGCCACTTCCTGTATGCATGTCGTAATCCAAGGCAATTACCCGCTCACTGAAATGTTCGTTCCTGAAATCAAGTACTGCAGACGTTCGATGTGGACGAGCACCACCTTGCACGAACGAGGAGGCATTCGAACAGTCCTCAAAACAGTATGAATCCTCACAAATTCTTCCAGAATCCCAAGATATCGTACAGTAGTTATCGGTTGCTCTCGATAAAATGGCCCTATAATTCCTTTGGAGGAAACCACAGCCCATACCATTATTTTTGGTGAATGCAGGGATGAAGGTTCAGCAATATGAGGATTTTCGCTTCCCCAAATTCGCGAGTTCTGCTTGTTGACATAGCCATCGAGGTGAAAATACTCTTCGCCTCAGAACCATATTTTGCCAACATCAAGTTCACCGTCATCCACAAGTTAAAGCATGGCGTTCTCGAAATTATAGCGTGCATTTATGGCATTTGGATCGAGGGGTTTGTGAGTCTGGATTTTGTACGGGAACACGTGTAGGCTGTGACGCATGAGACAGTGAGTGCTTATGCTTCGGAGTCCAGTACATGATGCAACACGGCGTACGGAAGTCCGGGGCCGATGTTGGATAACCTGCTGTACGGCTTCAGCATTCGACTCTGTAACTGAAAGGCGTGGCCGGCCGACATTTCCAATACGGCCATCATTCAGCTCCCCGTTCGTTCGAATTTCTGGAATAGGAGTCCTTATCGCATTGTCTGACGGTCCGTTTCTCACATGAAATTTTCTTTGAAAACTGCGCCTCGTTTACACAAAACTGTGTTCTAGGAGGTGGAACTGTAACACAATAAATACCCGCTGTTCAACGGAAAAAAAATATTTAGAATAAAAAGAGCGGACTTGCAATCTCAACAGCACTCACTATCTGCTTGCCGACGAACTACGGAATGGCGAGTTTAAATACTTCGTTTTAACTATTCCTGCTACAGATCGCCTGCAGCGCCATCTCTTGATAGAAATGTTATCTAAATTTGAAATTTGGTCGGATAAAATTCCCTGATTTCTATGTAGAAGGCCGCAAACGATACGTATCTATCGCATTCCGTCCTTTTTTTATTGACTTTCAAAATGGATCATTCATTTTTGGGACACCCGGTATGTTCCACAGTGTTTACTAAATGCATTTAAGTACAGGAGTGATAGGTAAATAAATGTAGACGATCTTATAATTAGTAATTCAAACGAAAAAAAATGCTTATTTTAATTTTTAACGAAAGAAGTTCTTTCTTAATCATGCCATTGTTGATTTTTCTCCATTATTCTGTATAAGGACCCTTCACGGAAATATTTTAAATCTTCAAACTTTACTAATTTCTGAGAGAAAATCTCATCATTTTTATGAAGCAATTCCACTTTTCTCACATTATTCCTTTTGATACACATGTGTCACTGAGATGGTAATGTTAAGATATAAAAAAAGTGGAAAAAAACCAATATTATACCCTCATGCAGGAGTGAAACAATTCCGGGCATACAATCAACCACTTTTTTTAAACAGTATATTTTTATGTACCTTTTTCAATAAAACAATTAAACCTTCGGAGTTTTCAGATTATGATTGAAAAATTTTGTTGTTCGCTAAGACAATAATTACTGTTTACAAAACGTGGTTAATTATGCTCCCGGAATTGTTTCATCCCTGCTTCATGTTTCTAAAACCTTCTCTCTTTTATACTTTTCAAATACTTCTGAAAATTAAAACACATTTTCCTGGAAATATGCTTTAAAAGATTGTTCAGGTAAAGTCTTAGTAGCAATTAGAAATAATATTATTTTTTTCTTCTCCTCTAATTTAATACGTTTAGTGATCGTTTAACATGGTTTTCTCATACCTTTGGTATAAAAGTGTCCCAGAGATATTACAAATAGTGCTCCATAACAAACTTTACAAAAAGTTATTCAGACTATTACAAAAAATTGTCAGGAATTGGCAAAGTAAGTTTAAAAATTTTTTCTTTGACTGTATACTTACCAGAAGGGGAGAGTGGGGATAATAAGGAAATTTTTCATGTTTAACGATTTAAAAGAAGCACGTGCAGCTGTGAAATATGCAATATTGCTCAAAAGTGTACGTGAGTATTCATTTAAGAACAAACGAGCTAACATCCATGAAAAATATTTGAAGATACCATTTTTCTGCAACATGCTTGTGCGCTGTACCACCTATACCAGCTTCCAAGGGGAATAAAACGTAACTGAAGCTGAACGAGGAAAAGGCCGAACTTTGGAAATCATAGGATTATTGTTAAATGTTCAAACACTCTAATCTATCTATATAAATAAAACAGAGTGTAAACTGTTCGTTTGTCTGTCTGTCTGTCTGTGTCTCGCGTAGCTCCGAAACGGGTGATCGTAGACCTACCAAATTTTGTACGGAAATTCTCCAAGACGGGTCTCGACACACCTCGAAGCGATTTTTTCGAAATTCGAATTAGAAAATGTTTTATTTTATGTTTGGTCAGATTTTTAGCGATTTTTCTTGCGTAATACATAATAACGCCGGTAATTGCACTCGCAAGAAAACGATATTTACAGCATCGTATAGAGGAGAAAATTTTCTTTTAAAAACTGTTTGTTCGGACTGTGTAACATAATTTGCAGATTTTTGGGAATTTTTCAAATAAAATTAAATTTGACGCTGACTGTCGTAAAATATTTTTAAAACTGCTGCATCTTAAATTCTATCATTCATAACTTTTTTATATTTCGGCAAAAGACGGAGCACACAATTCGCCTACTTTTAAAAGAAGAACGGAGGAAAAATATAAATTAGGAGAATTTTTACGAATTTTTAAGTAAAGAAGGATTTTCATTTCAGTAGCAGCTTCTTACATTTCGGTTTGATATCTTACGGTTTGGTTGTCCTGGATACAGTAACAATGACTAAAATTGCCAGTTGAAAAAAATAAATAAAAACGGGTCCCGCGAGCAGACGATTTCTTTGCTTGGGTCGATTTCCTTTTATAAATACAGGATTTATTTGTGAGAAGAAAATTAAACGGCATAATCTAGAAAAACAATTTTATAGCCCTTATAAATAGCGCAGTCTTATTTCTTATCTCTTTCCTTTTTGTAAAGGGTTCCAAGAGAGGGTGACGTATTTTTAAAATAAAACAAATGTCCATTTCATGTAGTGTCTGAGGTATTTAACGCTAAAACGTTAACCTAAAAGACAGCATGTCTGCGGAAATAAGACATTTTGAAAGTGAGAAGTTCACTGCAAACGGTCCATTTTCACTTTTTTGATACCGAATGACGCTGACATAGTTTTTTCTTTGTGCGTGTGTGTGTCATTATATTGCAATGATCTCAGGTTATTACATATATGACGCAAATTCTAAGTCAAGAGTGAAATAAATTTGCTTTTTTTAGATTCCCCATCACTGGAATTATTCGAATTACACATGTGAGGAAATTTTTCGTTTCCTACCGTGCGAAGAACGGGCACGCAGCTAGTATCTATATAAATAAAGAAATCTGTAAACTGTCCGTTTGTCTGTCTGTCTGTGTCTCGCGTAGCTCCGAAACGGGTGATCGTAGACCTACCAAATTTTGTACGGAAATTCTCCAAGACGAATCTCAACACACCTCGACGCGATTTTTTCGAAATTCAAATTATTTTAGGAGATATCAATAAAAAACGTGTCGCAAAAGGATCATTTTTGTTCTCGCCATTTCGCAATTGTAACCCTGCAGTGGAAAGAGGGAGAGTTTAGCTATCTAGGTTGCCATGTTTGGCGAGTTTATTAAATTATTCAGACTTTTGAAGTAAAAATAAAAGAATAACGATTTTTTTTGTTTATATTATTTGTAAGGTTATTTTTATTTAAAACATCGTGTGCATGTGAAATCAGAGCAGGAGTGAAATGTTTTATACTCAAAAGAAAAATATGATTTGGAAATTTTCCGAGACTAAAACGTGCAACTTTTTAATTTGGCAACAAATAAAATGGTTGATATACGATTTTGAGGAGATGTAATTCTAGCGCCAAGCGCTATTTATCGTCTGCTTCTGCTACTTGAATTATGAATACACCTGAATGAGTTTTTAAACTTTATTTAAGTTCGAATTGTGCATTTTTCTGCTCAGCTTTTCCCATCTATTTCTAATGTATTACATCCAGAAAAAGGAAAGAAATATCAATTTTAGTTGTATTTAATCACACTCATGAATAATGATATACTTTCCAACTTAATGGAATAAGGAAAGAAAATAGGGAAGACCCATGGATTATAATACATAGATAGCGCTTTAGTGCGTATTTAAAATCTGAAAATGTTTCAGATTTTCTTAGTTTTTTTTTCCTTTCCAGTTTTGATAAAGGCCAATACATCCAGAAGCTCTTCAGAATTTATATAAGACGAAAACAATTTGTTCCTTTTTGCAGGTTTTTATCATTTAACTATCGTATTTTTGTAAACAGGGGCATCCCGACACAGTAAGCAACGCATCGGGGTGCCGGCTTCGAAGGGGCGTCATATCGAACTCAAAAACTAAGTAGCATAAAAGGGGGCGTCTTTTTTATATTGGCAGGGACGACACTTACCGTAGGGCCGTCCCTGTTTGTAACCATCTTAATTTTAAATTCCATTCAGAATCTGAGAGATTCGAGTGCCAAGGAAGCCGGTAAAGAACAGGAGTCTCTCCGAACAAGATTTATTAAGATGGCGAACCAACTGGTCGCCGGAGGCGGCTAGTATATAATAATTTTACAGCTGCTAAAACTTTTTTTAAAATCTGTCATCGATTTAAGCAATTACTATCATGTACTGTTTAAACTTAAGCAACCACAAATAAAGTTCAGTTGTGCTAAGTTTTCGACTTACGAAGATTGCAGTTCTCGATAGTAAGGATCGTGAAAGGACGGCTTCTTCATTGAAAGCCTCTCTCACCTCCTAAGTTTAAGAGATAAGTTTTCGACTTGCGAAGTGCCACGAATACCAGCTACTACTAAGGAAAATAATTAATCGCTATTTGTAAACAGCACATTTTTTTTTGGTATTTTTCAAAACAGTGAGACGCTCTCTCACGGTGAGCAAAAAAAATTGCTATATTTAAAGCCGAAAATTAGTGTTTAATAAAAGTGGCTAGTTATATTTCGTAGTAGTGTGCAGCTATGAACTTGTGTACTGGGTTTTGATTACAAGGCTGCCAATTTCATTACCTCTATCTGTTGACGAAATATGCAATAATTAATAAGTAAGATTCTTTTTGCTATACGTCTCAAATGAAGAGTTTCACCCCGCAATCAAATGCACAGTACGATTGTTCTATAATACATTCAATACCACGTATAATACACAGCTTTCCACATCTCCATCGATACTGTTTTCTTCTGCATCTAATTTTCACTATTTTGGGAACTGGACACACGCATCTAAGCCTAACGTTTAAATATGCTTTTATATCCTTTTTACGCTATTTTATATTTTAAGTTGATTTCAAATGTCAGATATTTTTGCACCGTTCAGTCACATAGACACGATCTGCCCTCTTTTAAACACACTCATAGCTTTCGTTGATGTAATCTGAAAACAAAAACAACCAATTTTACATATTAAAAAATGTCTTCAACTTGAATATTAGAGTCATTTTCTATAAAATTTACTTTTAGAGAGACATTAATGAATGTCTTCTGTAGTTAAAATTTAAAGAAAATAAGGAATTTTTAAAAGTGTTAGGTGACAAATCATTTGGCCGCTGAGCTTATTACAGGGCTATTTTCAGAAATAAGTTATATTAGTGTCATAGCTGCCAACATTGAAACAAGCCAAAGTTTGAAAAATACTTTCAAAGAGTGTGAAGGCAAGCCTTTTTAGCATTTAGAATCCATGTAATATTTAATGAATAATTAATATGTTTTTCATTTTATATACCAGGGAATGACTTGTCAGAACCGGTAAATCAATAGTTTTTTTCTTTGAGGGTATAGATTACAAGAACTAATATTTTATGTATTTGGCAATAATAGGTTTATTTTTAAATGTTCAATGACACTATACTGTATAATAATTTGATAGCTGCTAAAACTTTTTTAAAAACATGTCATCGATTAAAGGTATTTTTATCATGTACTGTTTAAATTTAATCCACCACAAATACAGTACAGTGTTCTTAAGTTTAAGAGATAAGTTTCCGCATAGCTGTCAGCTCTGCCAGTCTCTCCGGAAGATTTTCCACCACTAATTTTTACTTCCAAATTTAACTTTAAAATAAGTCCAAAATTTCATTGTAAAATGAAACTGTTTGAAGATAGTGATGAAAAATCTTCCGGAAAAACCGGAAGAGTTAGCAGTTATGGTTTCCGGTTTCCGGAATATTCGACCCTGGAAAAGAAAGGAAACATGAGAGGACGGCTACGTTATAGAAAGCCTCTGTCATCGTAATGGAAAAACATAACTTAGGGGTGTTCGCGCGGACACTTAGTTCGTCCTGTTAACTGTTTTCATGTTCTTGTGACATTACCGTGGGTGTATTGGGTTTTGATGATGGCATTATACCATGCGGGTTGCCTAGGGCTGGGAAGCTAATTCTACGATACGACGTTCCCGGGATCGATTCCCAGCATTTTTTTGGCTGTTATTTCATTCGAAACCTCTATCATTTAGAATTAATATAAGTTTTAGTGAATGTTTTTTTTAATTATTCTTCCAATGGGCGGGCACTTGCTCATCAAGCATTCGCCGCTACAAAGGCCCGAGCCACTGTCCAATTTATTATGGGAGCATCCAGTGGGAGGACAGCATTACCCCCTATGAAGGGACGGACAAGCTAACAGTCATGCCCAAGCCGGGATTCGAACCCGGACCCATGGCGTGGTAGATTGGTTCTCTAGCCACTACACCACCTGGGCTGCTTTAGTGAATGTTTAACGTGGTTTTCTCTTATGTCTTTGGGATAAAAGTGTCTTAGAGGTATTACAAGTATTATCGAGAATATTAAAATTTTTGTAAATGGAAACTTAAATTGTATTCTTCGTATGCAATACTACCAGAAGCGGAGAGTGAACATGATAGGGGAAATTTTATTGTTTTGTATATTAACACTGACTATTTACAACTACGAGATTTACAATAACACCCGTAAGTCTACATCAGCTATTTTCTAAGCCAAAAATTACTGTTTATAGAAAGTGCTTATTTTATTCCGTGCATGTTGACATCTCATAATAGAACTATGGTAGAACTAGACACTCTTCTGCAAAGCACATTTCAGAGTACGTTTAAAAAGCAGAACACAGTCGCTTGAAAAAGTCACTTCAAAGAGAGTGCAGGAAAAGCTTTTCTGGCATTGTTTTAATGAATAATTAATACGTTTTTCATTTTATATATATGGGAATTACTTGTCAGAATCTGTAATTCTATAGTTGTATTTTTTGAGGGTGTACATTGCAAGGACTTATATTTTATGAGTTTGGCATAAGAATGCGTTTGGCATTCCGATAGGTTTGTTTTTAAATGTACATCGACACTAAAATATATAATGATTTGACAGCTGCTAAAACTTTTTTTGAAAGCTGTCATTGATTTAAGGCATTATTATTATGTACCGTTTAAACTTGAGCAACCACAAATATAGTTCATTTGTCCTAAGTTTAAGAGATAAGTTTCCAACTTACGAAATTAATGTAATTAAGGACAATAGGGATCATGAAAGGAAGGCTTCAGTTTTGAAAGCCTCTATCTTCGGAACGGAATGACACAACATTAGGCTACTTTACTGCGGGCACGTACTTCGTCCTGTTAACTATTTCCATGTTGTGAGATTACCGTGTGTGTGTGAGTGTGTAATGGTTTTTGATTACGGCATAATGATGTGTGTGTTGCAAAGGCGCTAATAGCTAATTCTACGACACCACGTATCCGGCTTCGATATCCAGCATTAGTTTCATTGGCATTTCGTCCGAAACGTCCACCTCCACTTTCGAACCTGAAACTTCATGTTTATGAATCTACAAAAGCAGCTTTTCTCTTCTCGTGCAGCAATTAAGCACTTTCCGAAATGGGGTGTGTGACTCTCACATGATGTTCTTTCCATATGCAATTTGGGAAACATATACTACTCTAATTCTTTTCCCAGTAGACAAACTGTCTTCTCAGAATATTTAAATGGACTTTAAATGTCCAAAATTTCATCAACACAAAAGCGACGTGGGATGACACAATCCAGACACGCTTTCAATCTTCGAACTTCGTATTTCTAATTTATGGTGGAAAGAAATCTTCCAACCTAGCCAAGCAAATAATCTTTTTGCTTGGTAAGCAAATAATATTTTCTGACGCTTTAAGTTATTCTATTTTCCATAAACCTGTCTAAAAAATGAGAATGTTTTGGTACAGAAAAGTTTGAAATATAGCCATATTACAACTTCCTATTTTTAAAAAGTAACCCTATTCTATTTTATCTGTTTCAAAATACATTTAAAAATCAGAATAGATGGTAGGATGTAGGATGTAGCTTTCAGAATCAATTTAAATTTAAATAAATGTTCTTTTTTACATTATTGGGATTGACTTATCAGTAAAAGCGATTGCAAACTAATAGATTTATTCTTTGAAAGTATTGTTTATCAGAAGGTACAGGATTTGTTGGTAAAGTAATGCAACTGGGTCTTCTAAAAAAATAATTAATCGGATTAGCATACATTATTAAAAATGTTTAAAACAGTCTCCCTGGGCGTCGATACACCGTTGTCCGGGCGATTCCCAAGCTGTAAAGTCCCCCTGGAAGTCAGCTGCCATAACTTCTTTCAGAGACTGTGTGATAGCCCGTTGGATTGCGGGAACATCTTCGAAACGGCGAAATTTCAGACTGCTCTTCAGCTCTGGAACCCGTAAAAAGTCTGCGGGACTCACATTGGAGGTATACCGTGCGTGTGTAAAGATTGCGACCCTTATCCGGGACAATTAGGCGGCCACAACGAAGACGGTGGGGACTGTAGTGCTGCCGTGGTGGAGCTTCCAGCAATCAGCAGTCTCCGATAGTTTCAGTTTGAAGGCTCTGTTCAGGTGTACAAGGTCATCTTTGTAGAAAACAGCGTTGACCGGGAGGAAAAAAATCTTTTTGAACCACCCCATATTTGTCAAAAGAGACAATGATCTTTGTCTTGGATTTCGCCATTCTTGGTTTCTTGGGGCGTGAAGCATTCGAAGTATGCCACTCCGAACTTAGGCCCTTGGTTTCTGGGTTTTGGCCCTTGGTTCGTTTTTGTAATCCTCCTTATCTTTAACTAAGGCAAGCGTTTGGGATGCAATTTTGCACTGGTGAAAACAAGATTTAACTGCGTAACGCTGCTCCAGCGGACGCTCCATTTTTTATGTTTTCTGCCATTACAAAATCTCAAGAACAGCTCGCACGCCAAAAGGGATCCTCAATACGTCAGAGTTCAGATGCGGCTACCGCCTGGTGTCTTGCTTAGTTTAGACCCCTGATCATGAATCCCACCGACAGCGAGTGCACTACAGGCAACTAGAACGCCATGCGGTGGCCACACTCATTACTTTAAGGAAAAACTCTGTATGTTTTATAAATGACAAACACCTGTTTATTTTACATGTTCACGGGTGCTATAAAAATATATAAATTGGTTAAATCGCGTTGTCAGATTCCCCGACCTCTGTTAAATATTTATTGGAAACAAGATTTTTTTATACATATTTAGCTTTTCGTATCGGCAAACAACTGAGTAACTGTGCTGAAAACTTTTAACTTTGTTCTAAGGAAAAAAAAAAAAAAAGAGAAGAAAATCTGAAACCGTTTCAGATTTTAAATACGCACCAAACTGCTATATATTAAAAGAGTATCATAGTTTATGCGTCGTCCCTATTTTCGTCCTTATTCTATAAGGTTGGAAAGTGTATCATTATTCATGAGTGAGCAGTATTTTTCTTCCTTGTTTTATAAAACCCATCTATGTTGTCGAAATATATCTTAAAATCGCCTACTATAACTATTTTACAATCTTCGCCAAGTATATTACATTTATACTTCACCGTTTTAAATATTGTTTCGAATGTCCATCATAATCCATGAGTGTGCCGTGTTTGTCTTTCTTGGGTTGATTTCTACTTTAACGCCCCAACTCTCGCCAAGGTGGCGATCCTTAAACATATACAGTAACCATTTATGTAGCAATCGTAATTTAGAATTAAAATGGCGATTTGGAAGAACCTGTAAGTACAGCATTCCGAAACATTTTTATTTATTTTGGGTTGCCAATTAATGTAGTTTTAATAATTAAGTGTCTTCAAAATCCTTATCTTTTGCGTTTATCACTAATTTGATCACTTCAGTTTTCATGTAGTTGTTCAGGGAGCCTTGAAACTTGTGCATAACTCCTAGAGACCCGTGACTTCAAAGCTCGCCAAAGTGCGGGGAATTTTTAGGTTGGCGAAAGTAGGGGCGTTAAAATGGGAATCAACTCTTTCTTGAACCATAAAGCACATCTTAGGAATCCAAATCTATCTTAAAATCGCCTACTGATACTGTTTTAAAATCTTCACTAGGCATATTCGAACTATAGGCATATTCCAACTATATCTCTTAGACATTTTAAATACTGTTTGGAATGAGCATCATAATCCATGAGTGTATCGTGTTTTCCTTCTTGGTCCATAAAACACTTCTTCGGAATAGAAATCGCCTACCAAATCTGTTTAACAATTTTCGCCAGGCATAGTCAAACTACACTTCACCTTTATAAATACCATTTGGAAAGTGTCTCATAATCTATGATGTGCACCGTATTTGTCTTCACTGTTCAATAAAACACTTCTTCGGAATTAAAATCTATATTTAATTCGCCTACTAAAACTATTTTACAAATATTTGCCAGGCGTTTTGTAACTATACTCAAAATATATTTATAATAAACTGTCGCGTTTTGGCACCCAGTTTAGCGATCAATTATCAAAAATTGCAAACCTTGTGCGACTTTCAACATTTTATTAACGCCTCCCCCCCCTCCTCATTATCTGGCAAACATATTTGAAAAGTGACTCGACGCAAAAATTGTACCAAAATCGTGTCTACACAAAAAGCAAGGTTGAAATTAATAGCACTCTGGTGCTTTAAAAAAAAAAAAAAGTGGATAATTTTATTCCGAAAGCTCTGGAAGTCTGCGTAAAAAATGACATTATTGTCTGGAACTGTATAAACAATCACAAATATAGTGCGATTTCAACTTCACTACAGTAGTAGGTACATTTTCCTACAGAATTCTTTCTACACATTTTGCACGTTTATGTAATAAGTTTTCTTCCATCGTTTTATTCTTCGAGGGTAGAAATTACAAGAAAGTAAATTTTAGGTATTTGGCAATCATATGTTTACTTTTAAATGCTCATCGACACTATAATATATAATAGTTTGATAGATGCAAAATTTCTTTTTTAAATCTGTAATATTGCTCTATTAAATATTAATTTATCATTATCACGTACAGTGTAAATATAAGCGAACAGAAATATAGTACAGCTGTCTTAAGTTTAAGAGGTATGCTACATACTTTCGTCTATACGCCTATGTAACCGTCGGATCACGGACTAAGAGGCTTTAGGACGATCATCGGGAAGCGACAGACGGGCGAAACTGCGTCAGCCTCTGAAAGGAAAATAAGCGACCCCTTTTTAATGATTAACGGCATGGGCGCCCTCTGACGACACACGGTGTAAGCACTCCCGCGGGGTGCTTCCGTTGATATTTGTTTGCGTTTTAGCTACTAGCACACGACGCATGCGCCAAAAAATTAATGGGTACGACTCCCAGCGCCACCTTTTAGGCAAATTTCATTTAGTTCTTTCACAATGCTTGGATGATTCTCCTGTACCATCTTAGTCCGTGCGTCGGATGTTCACGAAAAGGCGGCTTCTTTAATGCCAGCCTCTATTATCGCACCAGCATAGCTGTCGTTAGTCTACACTAGAACTGTCATTTATTTTGTCTTCTAACTATTCTCGTATTCTTGGGAGACTTACCGTGGCCACATTGTGTTTTGCTTACGGAATTATGCAGTCCGGGTTGCATCAACACCTCCTACATATAGAAAGCCTTACAACTGAAGCTATGACATCATCTCTAGGCCTTCAACAATGACGTAATCCATAGCTGCCAACTCTTCCGGAATATAATTAACCACTTTTTTAAACAGGAATTTTCAGTTTAGAGTAAAGTAGAATTTTTCCACGCAGAGTGTACGGTGGTTATCTTGAAATATTGTTCATAAAACTTCTTTTTACAAACAGTGTTTGATTATATTCCGGAATAGTGCAATGCGGTGCACGATTACAGTTTTATTTTTATGAAGTAAAAATATTTAAATTTTGTGGTGAATGCTCCAAATATATTAGAAAATATCTTAAGTTTTAAACATAAAAATTAAAATACCGTTTGATACAAAACAATTAATTATTATCTAGTTACGGCTTAAAATTGCTCTTTGTCATAAAAGTAATTTTCTATCTGAAATCAGTAAAATGTTGTTATGCATGTGTAAATTCACCCGAAATTTCAAATGTTTTTACTGTATGAAAATAAAATTCTGGTGGCGTCACCACTTGAAGTGACTGTATACTGTTTATATCTTCGTACATCAAAATGAAGCTCATTCTACTTTTCCCAAGGTATGTTCGCAGTAATCACTTAGCAGTTTAAGTAGATAAACATAGAATCTCGCCATGAACAGTAAATTGAACGCACAAGAAGATAATCAATTTAGCATGTCACAGTTTTCTTAAGTCTTAACATATTGTGTTATTACCAACGCAACTGCTTAAATTAGAAAGAGTTGTATTTTTTAGAAGTGAATGACTGAGAATATCAGACGATATTATTTCATTACTGAAATTTGCAATGAGAGAATACTCTAAACGTTTTTTAATAGCAAAATTTTCGTCTTTGTATTTGAATGAAATTTATACTTTCAAACATTCATCATCAATACTAACGATGCGAGTTGCTCCAACACTTCCTACATATGGAATGCCAGAGAACAGAAGCTTTTAGGTTCACACTATCTCTGCAAATGATCATCACAGTTTTTCTTTCAAAAAGTAAAACTTTAAAATTTCTGGTGTGTGATGCAAATCCTTGATATCCCACTTTGTGCGATTATAATGGCTTCTGCTAGTTCGACTGGTCTTTGGTCCCCTTCTAACCGAACAACAATTCTCCACGCTTCTGATTCATTTAAAATTCTTGGTTGAGACATCACACTGATGAAAACAAAGCATTTACGGAATGTCGATCATTCTTTTTCACTTTATCTTTCATTAAGTTGAAAGCCAAATTTCATTCGCTGCCAATAAAGTGTCGCTTTCGACATCATACTAAAAACTTGCATAATCTAAAATTTGAAAATGTGAGAATTTGCATTTTTAATGGTCTTTTTTCCATTTTTTGAAAAAAAAAAATTTTCTTATACCGTTGTATTATATAAAACTTACAAAATCCTTTAATTGTTTTGAGCAGTGTACTTTGGCAGCATTCGTAAACGCCAAACGAGTTACACTCGTGTAACGGGTTTCTATCTAAGGTATTCGTAAGGGAAATTGAGTGCACTCAGTTTAAAAACTAGAGCGTTCGTATACAAAACCAAGTGCGTTTATTTTCTAACTAAATAAACTGAGCACAGACCAGGTTCGTTCAGTTGTTGAGAAGATACTCATGCTGCAAGGTGTTTTTGTTTTCAAATGGCATCCAATGTTATGGAAAGTATGCTAATATGAAAATTATTTTACGTTTGCAGAAACTGCAACGAAGGTACATAATTTTTCAAAGTTAATCATTTTCTTGTATTTTTCATTTTATTAAATTCAAAAGTGCATATTTTAGTATTGAGAATGAAGTTGATTTAACTTCTCTTTGTAAATACTTTTGAAAAAATGTAAGTCTAAGGTGAAATTTCTAAATTTTGATCAGTGCATTTCAATGATGTGCATTCTTTATTTTTAAATCCAGTTTATTTTATATAGCGTATGTACTAAAAACTTCTCGATAAAAAAAACTACATACGCATACTGGAAACACACACATATCCAAGCGACGAAACTGAATAAACTGAAATTGTTCTTAAAGGCAAAAGAAACTGAAAGCACTAAAAAAAAAACGCATTTCAGTATGAAATCTCTTGTTTTAAAAGTTTCATGATGGGATGGTTTCTTAGAAAACTCCTGTGAGGTTATCTTCAGATCTTCTCGATGACATCATCACAGTTTTACTTTCATAAAGTAAAGCGATTTAAAATTTCTGGTAAATTATAGAAATTTTAGAAAATATCTTAAAGAAAAAAATGAAAATACCTTTCTGATAAAAATAATTTATTATGATCTATTTCTATATCATATTATATAACCAGTGACAGTTAAAATTTACTATTTGTCGTGAAAATAAATTTTCTATCTTGAATCATTAAAATGTTTTATGTGGGAGTAAATTCAACACAAACTTTGAATAGTTTTACTTTGTGAAAACAAATGTGTGATAACGTCATTTTGGTAGACCTAATGATGAAGTAAAAGTTCATGTTCTAAACATTGTGTGTCTAGCAGGTGTTTTTGTAGTTTTGAGACGTTTAATATTTTTTCTGGTTCCAGGCTGCAAGGTTATTAGTTTCCCGACTGCTAGTTGTTTACAAAAAATGTAATAATTAAAGATAAACTGAAATTTGAATTGTCAAAATCATTCTTTCTCATTTGCAATGAAACATATCTTTTTTAAATACTTACATATGAATTTTCACTTATAAATTTTCCTAAATCAATGGTCACTGGATTTTTTAATGAATAGCCTTGTGAATGACATTCTTTTAAAAGTCATTCTTGCAATAAAATAATATTTCCATCATCAAGACATTTCCCCATGGAGGATGACCCACCGATGAAACGTTATTGACAGACTATCTTCCATATACTTATTTATGAAGGGGAAATCCTCCATTCTGGTGAAACAATTGAACTTTACTGAAATTATTATTTTTGCTACAAACATGTATAATAGAGATTTTAATGTTAAGGTACAGAAAACTGGAAATACAGCAATATTGCACGTTCGTGTTTCAAAAATGAAAGCCTTTCCATAATACGTGTTCCAAATACTTTTGAAAATTAAAACATATTTCCCGGATTTTGCTTGAAATGTGTGTGAGTAAAAAGTATTTGCAGTATTTAGAATTAGTAAAAGTTTTAGTGAATGCTCAACGTGCATTTCTCTTGTATCTCTGGCAGAGATGCCAAGCCTCCAGCTTTATTCGGGAGATTTCCCACCATTAATTTTTACTTACAAACTTACATTTAAAATAACTCCAAATACCGAATGCAAAATAAAACTGTCTAAAAATTGTGGTGGGAAATCTCCCGAAAAAAGCCGGAGACTTGTCATCTCTGCTCTGGTATGAAAGTGTCTTAGTTGTATTACAAGTATTATCGAGAATATAAAAAATTTTTTTTTTTTGGAACTGTAAATGTAAACTTAAATTGTATTCTTTGAAGCATATAGAATCAATATAGTTTTTAATGAATAATTAATATGTTTTTCGTTTTATATATCTGATAATTACTTGTCCGAATCTGTAAATCTACAGTTGTATTCTTTGAGGGTATAGATTGCAAGAACTTATATTTTATGTGTTTGGCTTTCATAGGTTTATTTTTCAATGTTCATCGACACTATAATATATAATAATTTGACAGCTGCTAAAACTTTTTTAAAAAACCTGTCAGTCATTTAATCTATTATTATGATGCACTGTTTAAACTTAAGCAACCACACATATAGTTCAGTTGTCTTAAGTTTAAGAGATAAGTTTTCGACTTACGGAGCGGGACCAAAGCTGTAAGACATGGATCATGAGAGAACGGCTTCTTTATTGAAAGCCTTTATCATAGTCTGACACACTGTAGCTTAACGTAGCCTAAGTTGTATCATGCGCAACGGAGTGACACAACTTAGGCTACGTTACTACGGGCACCTAGTGCATACTGTTAACTATTTCCATGTTCCTGTTAGATTACTGTGAGTGCATTGGGTTTTGACAACACCTCCTAGATATAGAAAGCCTTACAACTTCTACGTCATCAAGGTTTGACGTCATCATACGGCCTATTCGGCCTCTTTTAATATTTGCAGCATTCGCCAATAATTTTAATTAGTTTTACTTTGTGGATTTAAAACTGCGTTAACTTCGTACCGTAGGCCTAATGATGTCGTTAAAGCTGGAGTTGTAAGGTTTTCTATATGTAGGAGGTGTTGAGCAGCATCGCAATCGTTCGTCAATCAACAATTACAACAACGACATTATGTTTCCTCGTATTTTTAATGTTGATTTCATTCTCATTCATGTGAAGCATGAAAAAGAAGTTAATTAATTATCGTAAGTTATGCAAGCCTGTTCGTTTTTTTTTTTTTTTTTAGTGTGTGTGGGAGCGGGGTCACACAATATTAATAACATTCTTGAGTGAAAGGATAATACATTATTAATTGCATTAATTTGTTTTGGAATTTTAAAAGTAAACGGGGCATTTATTTGGTTTAAATGTAGAAAGCAGTATCTCGCATAAGAGCCTTTCCCACTGTACTCAGTCGTGTTTTTCTTAACACACTTTCCGTGAGCTTATATGGAATTTTTAAATATTGTTATCTGAAATCCATCTTGTATGCTCTTGAATGGTAGTAGAGTTGCTAACTGCTCCGGAATATCATTAACCCCTTTTTTTAAAACGGTAAAATTTGGCTTACGTTATGTCGAAATTTCAAAGCTAAAGTTGTGGGTTATGGATCACTTAATAAAATATTTTTAAAAATACAGTTTGCAAAAAGTGGTTAATTATATTCCGGATATCGACAACTCTATTAGTAGTGGTAAAATGTTGCATTGATAGGTGTTGATAAAATCGGTAGGTATTCCTCTCTATTTTTTAATTCGATCAAAATATTAATTTTTTTATGAAACATCTATATTTTTATATATTGAATATACGGGTAACGATTTAAAAGTTTATTAACTCTCTTTGGAAACATGAGCTTTTACCGGCAATTCCAATCCATTTTCTTTCCTTGCGTCTCCTAAACCTTTTTTCTTCCTAATGACGGGCACTTGCCGTTTATAATCATTGGCCACTACTAAACCGCAATTACTGGTCTCTTTATTATGGAGGAAATTAGTAGGTGGACCAGAGTGTCCTTCTATAAAGGGACGGACTAAATGACACTCAAGCCCATGCCGGGAAAAAAACCTAGACCCGTGGTGTGATAGGAGGATTCTCTACTCACTATACAGCCTAGCGGCGCGTATCCAAAAACTATCTCAGGAAGTTGTGTTATAATTTTCAAAATTAGAAAAAAAGTCTAAAGAGCTTATAAGCAGAAAAAGCCAATGCTTCTTAAATTTTTTCCCTAATTATTATTTAATGTTAAGCAGTAAAATCGGTATACCGTTAGTTCTAGTAATATTATACTTCCAAATGCACCCAAGAAACTTTCTAATGAGTGTAAAAGTTCCCTACTAATGTCTGACAAGTTTAGGGTAAAATAAAAAATTCATTTAAAGAAAATATCTGCGTTTCTATCAAGAAAAATAGTTATTATTTTTACCACACCTTGCCAAGTACGGATGAGATGTCGGAATACAAAATTTATCCAGGATCTAAGTTTAACAACCTCGTCGTAGACATAGCTAAAAAAATTCCGGGTATATAATCAACAACTCCTACATATAGAAGTTCATGTGCTTCACATAGAAGTACATGTTCTTGCATATAGAAGTAAGCCTAGGAAAATGACGTCATCACAGTATTACTTTCACAAAATTAAGCTATATAAAATTTCTGTTGAATGATACAAAGTTAAAGATAAAAATTAAAATATCTTTCTGATAATAAATAATTTATTATGATCTATTTCTATATCATATTATTTGATTAGTGACAGTTAAATTTAGTATTTGTCGTAAAATTACATTTTCTATCTTGAATAATTAAAATGTTTTATGCGGGAGTAAATTCACCACAAACTTTGAATAGTTATACTTTGTGGAAGAAAAATATGTATATATATATAAATATATATATATATATATATGTGTGTGTGTGTGTGTGTGTGTGTGTGTGACCACGTTACTAGACCTAGTGATTAAGTAAAAAATTCTGTTCGCAGGCATTGTGTATCTAGGAGGTGTTGATGTAGTTTTGAGACGTTTAATACTTGCACTGGATCTAGGTAGCAAGGGTGTTAGTTTCCAGACCTCTAAATGTTTACAAAAAAATGTAATACAGTAGAACCCCGATTCATCGTTTTTAAAGGGGTGCGTAGGAAAAAACGATGAATGCGGGAAAAGGACAAATGTGGGTTCAAGTCAAACTACGAAGAAAGCAATGTTTATGCAAGCACGCAATGACTATACAAATACAAATTTGTTACAAATCAAATACACTCATGTCCATAAATTAAGGATAATTCAGAATCACACAGAAATTGATCTCTAAAATAAAAATTTCACCTGTGGAATGATCACACACATCTTGAAGAAGAATATGCAAATTACAGGAAACCACCAGATGGCGTGGATGGTACGTCACAATGACGAGAGTGTAAGAGAGGGGTATATAAGGAATGGTGGCAAAGAAGTAAAATTGTTCACAAGCGCTGTGAAAGCTTTTCAGTGCAAAAACCGCATAGTTATGGCACAAAGGAGGCATTTGGATGATGTTTTACGTGGCAGAATTATCGGACGACTGGAATGTGGACGTACCCAGCTGGAAGTATCCGAGGAACTTGGAATAGCCCAGAGTGTCTTCTCCAGGCTTTGGCAACGATTCCAAGATGATGGTAATGTGAGTAGACGTTACAGCACAGGTCGCCCCCGAGTTACAACGCCGAATGAGGACCGCTATTTGGCAGTTACTGCCAAAAGAAACAGACGGAGTACAGCATCAGACCTGTCTCGTCAGCTCTCTTCAGCTACCGGTACGACAGTTTCAAGGCAGACCGTGTACAGACGCTTAGGGCACATTGGTCTATATGCTCGTAGGCCTGTCAGATATGTTCCACTTACCGCAACTCACTGTCGCCTGCGATTAACCTGGAGTAGAGAGCATGCATTGTGGACACCGCAACAGTGGTCTTGTGTGATGATTTCCGACGAGTCCAGGTTTAGTTTCGATTCTGATTTTCGCCTGACATTCATCTGGAGAGCGCCAGGTACCCGTTACCACCAAGAGAACACCATTGAAAGACACCGTTACGGTGGTGCAGGATGGCTCGTTTGGGGAGGAATTATTCTTGGTTCCAGAACTGACCTGCATGTTCAGAGTGTAACGATGACAGGCCACATCTATCGGGATGTCATTCTGGAACAACATGTTCGTTTGTTTCGGGGCGCCATGGGTGCTGAATTTGTGTTTATGGATGACAACGCCCGTCCTCACCGTGCAAACATTGTAGACGAATGCCTTCAATCGGAGGATATCACCCGTATGCATTGGCCAGCATACTCACCGGACTTGAATCCAATAGAGCATGTGTGGGATATGCTTGGCCGACGAATTGCAGCCCGCCAACCCCCTCCCACCTGTCTACCGGAACTTCGGAGTGCATTGCTTGATGAGTGGTGTAATATTCCCCAAGATCAGATTGATCATTTGATACTCAGCATGCCTAGGCATTGTCAGGCCTGTATTGCATCGTCCGGGAGACATACTCCGTATTAACCATCCTACTAACCATGTTATACTGTTTTTTGTAAATGGGTTCTTTTTTGAAATTTGGTCAAGGGAGTAAAACTTGCAATTTTTATTAATTATGTCTAACATATAGCATCTTTTTTGCTCTTTACTTTTCGTTTAATAAATAGACTTTACAAATAAGTTAAATTTGTTTTGCTTCTTTCTCTTTCTTTGCCTGAACTTCATTATCCTTAATTTATGGACATGAGTGTAAATCAAAGATGAAAATTAGCGATACTTATTTTCAAAAAATCAGTATTTTATGTTGGGTTTTTCATCATTTTTTAAATTAAACAGTAAGTTTTCACGATTTACAATACTTTTCTCGACCTTTTCTTTTATTTTATGTTTGTATATAAAATTTCATACCGTTTGAATACCATTATTGCTTCAAATTTCACACTAGTGTAATCTCTTCCTCGGTGGCAAGAATATTATTCTCAACTTCGCCATTATTGTGTTTTTTGCATTATCACACCTTCCTTCCATGTTTAGGATATCACGTGCCTCAACTTCTTGATTAATGGAAAAAATTATTAAATTTCACGCTATGCACAACCTCTTCAACACGCAACCATTGTTCATCTGATCATCATCAGACCAAGAACTCATACCAAGAAACAATTACAGTTTGTATGCCATATAGATCCACTTAACCTTCAATTTCGTTTCAGGAAGGAGAAAAATTTTACAACGATGGACGCGGGAAAGTCAATTTATGACGAACGATACATGCGGGTTTCTTTAACGTTATTCAAATAGAAGTTGTGCAGGGACCACAGAAATAAAACGATCAATACGGGAAAACGATGGATACGGGAACGATAGATCGGGGTTTCACTGTAATTAAAATTAAACTGTAATTTTGAATTGTTAAAATCATTCTTTCTCATTTGCAATGAAACAATTTTTTTTAAATAATGACAGATGCATTTTCACTTATGAAGTGCCTAAATCAATGGCCACTGGATTTTTTAATGGATAGCCTTGTGAATGACATTCTTTTAATAATCATTCTTCGAATTAAATGATATTTTCCATTACCAAGACATATCCCCATAGGGTATGACCACCACCTCCTAGATACAGAAGGTCTGAGAACTAAAGTTTTGCGTCATCGCCAGGTCTTCTAAGACGACGTAATCACAGTTTTCATTTTACAAAGTAAAACTATTTAAAATTTCTGGTGGATGATACAAATGTTAGAGAATATCTTAAGACAACGATAAAAATTGAAATATCTTTCTGATAAAAAATTATTTTCTATGATGTATGTCTATATCATTCAAAAATTTACTGCTTACAAAAAGTGGTTAGTTATATTCCGTAATACTTGGCACCTATGTGGTATATATAATAACACTGGTTATAGATAAAAATGAATGTTGGTATGTGTGTATGAGGTTGAAAAAACTCCAGCACTGTTTGACCGATCACCATGAAATTTCTTCACCTAAGTCTTTTATCATGGAGAAGGTTTTATGCTATCCGTTTTCCTCTAACTTGCCACGAGGTGGCGCAGCAGAACGTCGAATTCTATTCCGTTTAGCCGTTTGCTATGTGAATATTGTCCAACCTATTCCGATGAAATTTGGTATATGCGGAACACGGAGAATATTTTTTACTATCCATTTTGCTGTAACTTGCCGCTAAATGGCGCTGCAACGCATCAACTTCTATACCGTTCGACTAGTCAGCATAAAATTTTTTATACTTACACATTTGAGCACGAAGAATATATTCTAACTGTTCCTTTTGATGTTACTCACCACTAGATGGCACTGCAATGCATTATTATTTTAACTCGCCACTAGATGACGCTGCAGCAGGCCAAATTCTTGGCCACTCAAACCAACACCTCCTACATGAAGAAAGCCTAACAACTCCTATGTCACCAAGCTTTGACGTCATCGTTTGGCCTACACTTAAAAGTTTTATTTTCATAAAATAAAAGTATACAAAGTTTCTGGTGAATTTACTCATGAATAAAAATGTTTTAATAATTTGAGATAAAAAATATAGTTTTATGAAAAATGGCATATTTTAGATATGACTAATTAGATAACGAGATAGACCGGAATGAATAATTTTGTATGAGAAAGGTATTTTAATTTTAATCTTTTATTTAAGATATTTTCTAATATTAGTAGCATTCACCAGAAATTTTAAATAGTTTTACTTTGTGAAACTAAAACTGTGATGACGTCATCACTTGAAGGCCTAATGATGACGTCAAAGTTTCAGTTGTTAGGCTTTCTATGTGTAGGAGGTGTTGCTCAAACGGTCGCTGTGAAAATCGGTATACATAGCTATTTGAAGAATGAGTATATTTTGTCGTTATCCATTTTGCTATAACTCGCCACTTGACGGCGCTGTCGCAAATCATTAATTTAATTAACCGCTATTTAGCTAACTGAGCGCTAGATAGCTAACTGATCACTAGATGGCAACTGATCGCTATGAAAACAGGTATACATAGATATTTGAACACGGGGTAGAGTTTGGCACTATCCATTTTCCTATAACTTGCCACTAGATGTCGCGTCAACACATGAACTTCAGGACTGTCCAGCCGATCGTCATAAAAATTCGTATACATCGATATCTGAATGCGAAGAATATTTTCACCGTATGCGTTTTGCAAAAACTCGCCACTAGATTGCGCTACACCTTCTGCACCGTACAAACGATTGCCTTGAAATTCGGTATGCATGATTATTGAACACAATATAATGCGATATCCATTTTCCTATATCTCTTTATTAAAGTAAATAGTAATCACAACAAATCGTAATACCAAAAAGTCCATTCACTCCTGTGCGAAGAACGGGTACTTCAGCTACTAATTAATATGTTTTTTATTTTATATATCTGGTAATGACTTGTCCGAATCTGTAAATCTGCAGTTGTATTCTTTAAAGGTATAGATTGCAAGAACTTCATATGTTTGGCTTTCATAGGTTTATTTTTCAATGTTCATCGACAATACAATATATAATAATTTGACAGCTGCTAAAACTTTTTTTAAAAAACGTGTCATTGATTTAATCTATTATTATCCTGTACTGTTTAAACGTAAGCAACCACAAATATAGTTCAGATGTCTTAAGTTTGAGGGATACGTTTTCGACTTGCGGAGTTTACCTCTGGACGCCGGAGTAGGATCATGAAAGGACGGCTTCTTTATTGAACGCCTCTCTCATTGCAACGGAATGACACAACTTAGGCTACGTTACTACGGGCACCTAGTTCATCTTGTTAACTATTTCCATGTTCATGTTAGATTACTGTGAGTGCATTGGGTTTTGACAAAACCTCCTAGATATAGAAAGCCTTACAACCCCTACGTCATCAAGGTTTAACGTCATCATTCGGCCTACTTGAATTTTTCTTTTTTTTTACACAAAATAAAACTATTAAAAATTTCTTTTGAATTTACTCATGAATAGAAATACTTTAATAACTTGGGACTAAAAAACAAAATTTTAAGGCCAATGGCAGTTTTTAACTATGCCTAATTACATAATATGACAAGGAAATAGATCAGAAAGAATAATTTTGTATGAGAAACGTATTTTAATTTTAATGTTTAATCTATGATAGTTTCTAATATTTTTAGCATCCATCAATTTTAAACAATATGTGAAATTAAAACTGTGTTGACGTCGCATTCGTAGCCCCTCCCCTCCATGTGCTCGACCAAAACCTCCTAGATATAGAAAGCCTTACCACAGCTACGTCACCGAGCTGTGACATCATCATTTGGCCTGCATTTAAAAGTTTGATTGTGATAACATAAATAAATTAAAAATTTCTGGTAAATACTACAAATATTAGAAAATATCTCATATTAAACATTAAAATTAAAATATCTTTCTCATACAAAATTATTCAGTATGATCTATTTCCTTATCACATTATCTAATTAGTTATGTTTAAAAACTGCCATTTGTCGTAAAATTATATTTTTTATCTCAAGTTATTAAAATATTGACAATCACGGGTAAATTCACCAGAAATTTTTCATTTATTTATTTTATCACACTGAAACTTTTAAATGTAGGCCAAATGATGACGTCAAAGCTCGGTGACGTAGCTGTGGTAAGGTTCTCTACCACAGCTAGGAGGTGTTGGCTCGACGCCCTATCGACTGGAGTTCCTGTATTGTCTATTCCGGCGTCAGAATTGATAAAACTCTAACATGGCACCACCATATTAAAACATCTACTTACAAGATGAAAGCCGCCTTTGAAAGACTCAGGTCTCTCTTCTTTAACACTCATATTGGCCCTGCCAACACATTACTTTACAAAACATTTGAATGCCACAGGTTTGCCGGCTTGGTCGGCGGAGCTGACCTTCAAGCCTTTAGCGGCAATCTGCGGAGGTTATTGGAAAAAGGGAAAAAAAGGCTTTTTACAAAATATAGCTGGGAAGGCCGGGCACAGGGATTTCCGACGCAGGGGCCTGTGTCATAAAGTGTCCCCACTTAAGATACCAAGCATCTTCATGTTATGCGGGACAGGAAGTCCTGCATTGATGTTTTCATCTGTGTGAGAGATGACCTCCGTGACTGGGCCACTGCTATGCTGTTAGTTGGTTAGTTGGACTATATTTGTTAACAGAGAACAGATTCTGGCCATTTTCCTTATGGACACTTTGCTGCGAAGGACGCTTAGAGTCCATACCTGAGCATGTTCTTGCGGTGGTCTGCGCAGGTGATTAGATTTTGTGATTTCACAATCAAAAAGAAAATGCTCTGCTGTTCCTGCTGCACCGCAGATGCAGAGATCATCTTCCCGGAGATTGAAACGATGGAGATAGGCAGGAAACGCCCCGTGTCCTGTGAGGAATGCAGTAGTTTGGAATGTGAGGGGAAGCTCATGTAGAGCTGGCTTGGGCAGCCATTTATGAGTGTAGAGACCCTTTGGGCTTGCATTACACTGTTGTTGCCATCGTTTCATCAGCTCATTTCTTAGTTTTCTTTTTAAGATAGAGACAGTCGCAGGCATTGTTTGAGCTGGAGTTTGTATTTCTGTCGCTTTTTTGGCAAGCTCATCTGCACTCTCGTTCCCTGTTACCCCCACGTGGGCCTTGATATGGTGGAGTCTTACATGAGGCTGCTCGATTAGTTCTTTTTTTATTTCTAGAACCTGTTTGTAAGCTGTGCCAAGTCGGGCTATTGCTGTTAAGCCGGACAGACTGTCACTGTAGATTAGTGTAGGGACTGACTGATGTTCCCTCGTCCATTTGAGGGCTTGGTTGATTGCATTCAGTTCTGCTTGGAAAACTGAATTGTGGTCTCCGATGCGGCATGTGTAGTACGTAATTTCGGTGAGGTGGTTATATACTACGAAGGCGGCACCCACCCCTGACTCCGATTTTGATCCATCTGTGTAGATAGTTCTACCTTTGGTCAGTGGTGAGACTGTTGTGTTTAGAGTAATTTGCTTGCTATGTAATTCTTTTGCTGGGTGTAGCTGCCATCTGGGTATTTTCCTTGTGAAGGCTTACAAACCATTTGTCCGACCCGCTGCCACTTACGCATCTCCTGTCTGGGCATGCTCCTCTAAGTCCAACATTGAGAAACTCGAATCCAAGCAGAGCGCCATCGTACGGAAAATCCGCAGCGGCCACTACTTCCTGCCAAACAGAAACATTCGAAACGACCTAAACATATTAACAATGCGAAAGCACCTCTTTGATATCACGTCCAACTTTTAAAACAACTTACACAAACTGCCAAACGAGATCCTGGCAGAAATCCTGGACTATGACCACACCGACCGTACTCACAAGAAACGACCCAGGACCGCATTGGCTACCCTGGACCCTAACTAACTCTGTCAGATAGTCGAGCAGCCCTTCCGTTGAAGTCCGCTAGTCGAAGAAGGAAGGGTCGACACCCATATCTGACAACCCTCACCTTTCATCTTAGCATGCACTCTTTTTCCTTTACTTAACTGACTTGACTGATCTTTTTGCCCAAACTTATGGGCCTTCTACTACACGATACCAAATGACAACGCTCACATTACACACTGGAGATAAGCGCTTCCCGCAGGTGCTTCCGTAATTTCCCTCTATCGGTCAGTCAGTCGCTTTCGTGGGCCTAATGATGATGTGAAAGCTAAAGTTTTTAGGCTTTCCAAATAGAGGAGGTATTGAATAGCATCGCAATCGTTCGCCAATCAACAATTACAACAATGCTATTATATTTGATCGTATTTTTCATGTTGATTTCATTATCATTCATGTGAAACATGAAAAAGAAGTTAATTAATTATCGTAAGTTTTGCAAGCCTGTTCATTTTTTTCTCTGTGTGTGTGTGTGTGTGCAAGCGGGGTCACACAATATTAATAGCATTATTGAGTGAATGTATAATACATTATTAATTGCATTAATTGTTTTTGAATTCGAAAAGAAATCGGGGCATTTTTTGGTTTAAATGTGGAAAGCAGTACCTCGCATAAGAACTTTTCCCACTGTACTCAGTCGTGTTTTTCTTAACACACTTTCCGTAAGCTTATATGAAATTTTTAAATATTGTTCTCTGAATTCCATCTTGAATGTTCTGAACGCGGACGGCAGGGAGCGACGAACACCGCCTGGATAAAGAAAGCCTAACAACTCATCTGGCCTACAGTTAAATGTTTTATTTTCACAAAATTAAAGTATTAAAAAATTCTAGTGAATTTACTCATTAATAACAATATTTTAATAATTTGTGATAAAAAATATAATTTTCTATCAAACGGCAGTTTTTAACCATGACTAATTATATAACACGGTAAGGAAATAGATCGGAATCAACAATTTTGTATGAGAAAGGTATTTTAATTTTAATTTTAAAAAAAATATACGTTCTAATATTTGTAGTATACAGCAGAAGTTTTAAATAGTTTTACTTTGTGAAAGTAAAACTCTGATAACGTCATTACTTGAAGGCCTAGTGATGACGTCAATGTTTCAGTTGTTAGGCTTTCTATATATAGGAGGTGTTGGAGCGACTCTCTTATAGTGAGCCATCTTTTTGCAGATTTGCATACCACCATTTTTCTTTTCGGGAAATTTGCACGCAGCCTATTTCTTGGCTGATGGTAGGTATGCTGTGACAGCCCGCTTTCGCGAACACCTGGCTAGAGCAACCGTTACACGTCGCGGGCAACGACGAGAGAGTAATCGCGAGGGCGCCACAGTTTTAAATGTGTTACTCAATGTAACATGAAATAATTTCAGGCAATGGCTACAAATGTGTAGGAACGGTAAAATAACTAAATTGTTCTCTTTCGCAAAAGAAATACTTTCATTATTGATTTCATCTTTTATTTGATTTGTGTTGTTATGGCATAGCCAAACATGGGCTATCTGCCTAGAATGTACTAGGGTGTCTTGCCGAAAACTTTCATTGGGGATCTTATGCGTATTCTCGTTACATTGGAGAAACCGACCAAATCTCCAGACCGTTAGATTAACAGCCGCGAGGCCAGGAGCGAACGGAGACATTCTAACTTCAGCCATGTATCATGTTCACTGGCTTATTCACTCGACATTGATGAAGAAATTATACTGTTTTGTTCCTCCCTCTCTTTCTTCTGTACGTCACATAATACAGCATGCTAAGACTGATTCTTTTTTTAAGTAGTAAAATTTTACTTTAGTTTCTGAAAACAACAAAACTTAACCCTGTTTTATTCTCTTCTCTTATGGTGGATGCAATTCTCAATCTACATGCGATAAACGAACCCGGAGCTTCTATTTATCAGGCAATATATGTAGTTCCCAATGATTGTAAAACATACAAATCCTGTAGCTGTCCTACGCAATTCCATTCTCCTCTATATTTTATGTAAGTGTCTGACAACTGTAATTTTCTATAGACCCATGGATATTAAAACGAATATTTCAATTTGTTAGGTGCTGAAAATTGTATTCACTTAAAAATGCGTTATTTAAATTGGTATTATTATCACTTATGGTATTATGTGGTTGTATAAACAACCACAAATATGTGGTTATTTCACTGTTCTTAAATGTAAGAGGTTAGTTGTTCCTAGTAGTACGCATGATTTCGTAATTGTGATTTTGCACAACACCTCCTAGATGCTGAAAGCCTTACAACTTTGACGTCATCATTTGGCCTACATGTAAAAGTTTTGTTTTCGTAAAATAAAACTATTAAAAATTTCTGGTGAATTTACGCATGAATAGCATACGCATGAAAATACGCATAATTTAATAATTTGATATAAAATATATAATTTCAAGACAAATGGCAGTTTTTAATCATGACTAATTAGATAGTATGATAAGGAAATAGATCATATTGAAACATTTTGTTTGAAAAAGGTATTTTAATTTTAATGTTTAAGATATTTGCTAACATTCCTTGCATTCACCAGAAATTTTTAATATTTTTAATTTGTGAACATAAAACTTTTAACTGTAGGCCTAACGATGACGTCAACGCTTGGTGACGTAGGAGTTGTAAGGCTTTCTATATCCAGGAGGCGTTCTTTTTGCATCTTGAAAGGATGGCTTCTTGTTGTAAACCTCCGCTATAGCTATTCAATAATCGTAGTCAGGATGCATTGTGTCATTTTGCTTTTCCTGTTAACTTTTCACGTATTCCTATTTGTTACATCGTATGAATATTGAATTTTGATTGCAGAATTATGCCTCCGGTATATAGCGTTTGTCTAAAGAACCATTCTGCAACACCATGGGTCCAAGTATGATTCCCAACATAGGCTTTAGTGTCATTTCTTCCGTACCTTCAAGGGAAAGAACACTGGTCCATCCTTTAGCTACCTGTATCATAACCAGTATGATACTAGTTCCAGCCTTACTAGTGTCCAATACCTATATACGGCTAGTTACTAGCATTAGAAGAAATAAATGATTACAGAAGTATCAATATCACAATTTTTGGCTATTGGTGAGAATTGCTCTAATAACAATAATAAATAGGGATCGACCGATACCAGATTTCAACCGATCCCCGATACTTTTTTACAATGGACTGTATACATATTGAAATACAAATTTTAACATATCACAGCTACCAAACGTTCCCACCACTAATATCTACATAGCAATTTGAGCTTAAAATAACGCTAAATTTCAAGTGCAGGTTGTTTAAAATTGTGGTGGAAAACTCTCGAAGTTTTCGGGAAAGTTGGCAAACATGTTCTATCGACTGCGTTTCCCATTATTTGCACTTGGAGAAATTTTTCTGTAGGTCTACATTTTTCGGAATGTTAGTGACAGGAAATTAGGTTCCATGTAAAATTCAATTTTATATGTTGATATGTATACAGCCCTTTGTAAAAAAGTATCGGGTATCGGTTGGTGCCTAGAAATTATTGTTTTTGCTACAAACATGCCTAATAGAGATTTTGATGTTAAGGTATAGAAAACTGGAAATAAAGCAATATTGCACCTTCGTGTTTCAAAAATGAAAGCTTTTCCATAATACGTGTTCGAAATAGTTTTGAAAATTAGAATATATTTCCCAGATTATCCTTAAAATGAGTGTGCAGAAGAAGTCTTTGCAGTATTTATAATTAATAAAAGTTTTAGTGAATGCTCAACGTGCATTTCTCTTTTATAGCTGGTATAAAAGTGTCTTAGTGGTATTACAAGTATTAACGAGAATATTAAAAAGTGTGTGGAACTGCAGATGTAAACATAAATTTCATTCTTTGTAGCATTTACAATCAATTAAAGTTTTACTGAATAATTAATATGTTTTTCATTTTATATATATTATTTTTCATTCTATATATCTGATTGAGTTGCCAGAATCTGTAAATCTACAGTTGTATTCTTTGAGGGTATGGATTGCGAGAACTTATATTTTGTGTGATTGGCATTCATAGGTTTATTTTTCTATGTTCATCGACACTATAATATATAATAATTTGACAGCTGCTAAAACTTTTTTTTAAAACCTGCGATTGATTTAATCTGTTATTGTCATGTACTGTTTATACTTAAGCAACCACAAATATAGTTCATTTGTCTTAAGTTTTAGAGATAAGTTTTCGACTTACGAAGTCTTCGGTCATACAACAATTGGTGGATCATGAAAGGACGGCTTCTTTATTGGAAGCCTCTATTATCGCAACGGAATGACAAAATTTAAGTCTATGTTACTACGGGCACCTAGTTCATCCTGTTAACTATTTCCATGTTCTTGTGCGATTACCGTGAGTGCATTTGGTTTTGACAACACTTCCTAGATATAGAAAGCCTTACAACTCCTACGTCATGAAGGTTTGACAACATCATTCGGCCTACTTGTAAGAGGGGGTGTTTTTTTTTTTTTCACACAAAATAAAACTATTAAAAATTTCTTTTGAATTTACTAATGAATACCAACATTTTAATAAATTGGGATTAAAAAAATAAAATTTTAAGGCAAATAGCAGTTTTTAACTGTGACCAATTAGATAATATGACAAGGAAATAGATCAGAACGAATAATTTCGTTCGAGAAAGGTATTTCAAATATGTTTAATTTAAGATATTTTCTAATATTTGTAGCATTCACTAATTATTTTAGACAGTTTTACTTTGTGAAATGAAAACTGTGTTAACGGCACTTCCGTAGGCCAAATGATGTCGTCAAAGCTGGAGTTGTTAGGCTTTCTATATGTAGGAGGTGTTGAGTAGCATCGCAATCGTTCGTCAATCAACAGTTACAACAATGCCATTATATTTACTCTTATCTTTCATGTTGATTTCATTCTCATTCATGTGAAGCATGAAAAAGAAGTTAATTAATTATCGTAAGTTATGCAAGCCTGTTCATTTTTTTCTCTGTGTGTGTGTGTGTGTGCAAGCGGGGTCACACAATATTAATAGCATTATTGAGTGAATGTATAATACATTATTAATTGCATTAATTGTTTTTCAATTCGAAAAGAAATCGGGGCATTTTTTGGTTTAAATGTGGAAAGCAGTACCTCGCATAAGAACTTTTCCCACTGTACTCAGTCGTGTTTTTCTTAACACACTTTCCGTAAGCTTATATGAAATTTTTAAATATTGATCTCTGAATTCCATCTTGAATGTTCTGAACGCGGACGGCAGGGAGCGACGAACACCGCCTGGATAAAGAAAGCCTAACAACTCATCTGGCCTACAGTTAAATGTTTTATTTTCACAAAATTAAAGTATTAAAAAATTCTAGTGAATTTACTCATTAATAACAATATTTTAATAATTTGAGATAAAAAATATAATTTTCTATCAAACGGCAGTTTTTAACCATGACTAATTATATAACACGGTAAGGAAATAGATCGTAATCAACAATTTTGTATGAGAAAGGTATTTTAATTTTAATTTTAAAAAAATATACGTTCTAATATTTGTAGTATTCACCAGAAGTTTTAAATAGTTTTACTTTGTGAAAGTAAAACTCTGATAACGTCATTACTTGAAGACCTAGTGATGACGTCAATGTTTCAGTTGTTAGGCTTTCTATATATAGGAGGTGTTGGAGCGACTCTCTTATAGTGAGCCATCTTTTTGCGGATTTGCGTACCACCATTTTTCTTTTCGAGAAATTTGCACGCAGCCTATTTCTTGGCTGATGGTAGGTATGCTGTGACAGCCCGCTTTCGCGAACACCTGGCTAGAGCAACCGTTACACGTCGCGGGCAACGACGAGAGAGTAATCGCGAGGGCGCCACAGTTTTAAATGTGCTACTCAATGTAACATGAAATAATTTCAGGCAATGGCTACAAATGTGTAGGAACGGTAAAATAACTAAATTGTTCTCTTTCGCAAAAGAAATACTTTCATTATTGATTTCATCTTTTATTTGATTTGTGTTGTTATGGCATAGCTACACATGGGCTATCTGCCTAGAATGTGCTAGGGTGCCTTGCCGAAAACTTTCATTGGGGTTCTTATGCGTATTCTCGTTACATTGGAGAAACCGACCAAATCTCCAGACCGTTAGATTAACAGCCGCGAGGCCAGGAGCGAACGGAGACATTCTAACTTCAGCCATGTATCATGTTCACTGGCTTATTCACTCGACATTGATGAAGAAATTATACTGTTTTGTTCCTCCCTCTCTTTCTTCTGTACGTCACATAATACAGCATGCTAAGACTGATTCTTTTTTTAAGTAGTAAAATTTTACTTTAGTTTCTGAAAACAACAAAACTTAACCCTGTTTTATTCTCTTCTCTTATGGTGGATGCAATTCTCAATCTACATGCGATAAACGAACCCGGAGCTTCTATTTATCAGGCAATATATGTAGTTCCCAATGATTGTAAAACATACAAATCCTGTAGCTGTCCTACGCAATTCCATTCTCCTCTATATTTTATGTAAGTGTCTGACAACTGTAATTTTCTATAGACCCATGGATATTAAAACGAATATTTCAATTTGTTAGGTGCTGAAAATTGTATTCACTTAAAAATGCGTTATTTAAATTGGTATTATTATCACTTATGGTATTATGTGGTTGTATAAACAACCACAAATATGTGGTTATTTCACTGTTCTTAAATGTAAGAGGTTAGTTGTTCGTAGTAGTACGCATGATTTCGTAATTGTGATTTTGCACAACACCTCCTAGAAGCAGAAAGCCTTACAACTTTGACGTCATCATTTGGCCTACATGTAAAAGTTTTGTTTTCGTAAAATAAAACTATTAAAAATTTCTGGTGAATTTACGCATGAATAGCATACGCATGAAAATACGCATAATTTAATAATTTGATATAAAATATATAATTTCAAGACAAATGGCAGTTTTTAATCATGACTAATTAGATAGTATGATAAGGAAATAGATCATATTGAAACATTTTGTTTGAAAAAGGTATTTTAATTTTAATGTTTAAGATATTTGCTAACATTCCTTGCATTCACCAGAAATTTTTAATATTTTTAATTTGTGAACATAAAACTTTTAACTGTAGGCCTAACGATGACGTCAACGCTTGGTGACGTAGGAGTTGTAAGGCTTTCTATATCCAGGAGGCGTTCTTTTTGCATCATCAAAGGATGGCTTCTTGTTGTAAACCTCCGCTATAGCTATTCAATAATCGTAGTCAGGATGCATTGTGTCATTTTGCTTTTCCTGTTAACTTTTCACGTATTCCTATTTGTTACATCGTATGAATATTGAATTTTGATTGCAGAATTATGCCTCCGGTATATAGCGTTTGTCTAAAGAACCATTCTGCAACACCATGGGTCCAAGTATGATTCCCAACATAGGCATTAGTGTCATTTCTTCCGTACCTTCAAGGGAAAGGTCCAGCAAGGGTACCATCAAGGGAATGGTCATCCACTGGTCCATCTTTTAGCTACTTGTATCATAACCAGTATGATACTAGTTCCAGCCTTACTAGTGTCCAATACCTATAAACGGCTAGTTACTAGCATTAGAAGAAATAAATGATTACAGAAGTATCAATATCACAATTTTTGGCTATTGGTGAGAATTGCTCTAATAACAATAATAAATAGGGATCGACCGATACCAGATTTCAACCGATCCCCGATACTTTTTTACAATGGACTGTATACATATTGAAATACAAATTTTAACATATCACAGCTACCAAACGTTCCCACCACTAATTTCTACATAGCAATTTGAGCTTAAAATAACGCTAAATTTCTAGTGCAGGTTGTTTAAAATTGTGGTGGAAAACTCTCGAAGTTTTCGGGAAAGTTGGCAAACATGTTCTATCGACTGCGTTTCCCATTATTTGCACTTGGAGAAATTTTTCTGTAGGTCTACATTTTTAGGAATGTTAGAGACAGGAAATTAGGTTCCATGTAAAATTCAATTTTATATGTTGATATGTATACAGCCCTTTGTAAAAAAGTATCGGGTATCGGTTGGTGCCTAGAAATTATTGTTTTTGCTACAAACATGCCTAATAGAGATTTTAATGTTAAGGTATAGAAAACTGGAAATAAAGCAATATTGCACCTTCGTGTTTCAAAAATGAAAGCTTTTCCATAATACGTGTTCGAAATAGTTTTGAAAATTAGAATATATTTCCCAGATTATCCTTAAAATGAGTGTGCAGAAGAAGTCTTTGCAGTATTTATAATTAATAAAAGTTTTAGTGAATGCTCAACGTGCATTTCTCTTTTATAGCTGGTATAAAAGTGTCTTAGTGGTATTACAAGTATTAACGAGAATATTAAAAAGTGTGTGGAACTGCAGATGTAAACATAAATTTCATTCTTTGTAGCATTTACAATCAATTAAAGTTTTACTGAATAATTAATATGTTTTTCATTTTATATATATTATTTTTCATTCTATATATCTGATTGAGTTGCCAGAATCTGTAAATCTACAGTTGTATTCTTTGAGGGTATGGATTGCGAGAACTTATATTTTGTGTGATTGGCATTCATAGGTTTATTTTTCTATGTTCATCGACACTATAATATATAATAATTTGACAGCTGCTAAAACTTTTTTTTAAAACCTGCGATTGATTTAATCTGTTATTGTCATGTACTGTTTATACTTAAGCAACCACAAATATAGTTCAGTTGTCTTAAGTTTTAGAGATAAGTTTTCGACTTACGAAGTCTTCGGTCATACAACGATTGGTGGATCATGAAAGGACGGCTTCTTTATTGGAAGCCTCTATTATCGCAACGGAATGACAAAATTTAAGTCTATGTTACTACGGGCACCTAGTTCATCCTGTTAACTATTTCCATGTTCTTGTGCGATTACCGTGAGTGCATTTGGTTTTGACAACACTTCCTAGATATAGAAAGCCTTACAACTCCTACGTCATGAAGGTTTGACAACATCATTCGGCCTACTTGTAAGAGGGGGTGTTTTTTTTTTTTTCACACAAAATAAAACTATTAAAAATTTCTTTTGAATTTACTAATGAATACCAACATTTTAATAAATTGGGATTAAAAAAATAAAATTTTAAGGCAAATAGCAGTTTTTAACTGTGACCAATTAGATAATATGACAAGGAAATAGATCAGAACGAATAATTTCGTTCGAGAAAGGTATTTCAATTATGTTTAATTTAAGATATTTTCTAATATTTGTAGCATTCACTAATTATTTTAGACAGTTTTACTTTGTGAAATGAAAACTGTGTTAACGGCACTTCCGTAGGCCAAATGATGTCGTCAAAGCTGGAGTTGTTAGGCTTTCTATATGTAGGAGGTGTTGAGTAGCATCGCAATCGTTCGTCAATCAACAGTTACAACAATGCCATTATATTTACTCTTATCTTTCATGTTGATTTCATTCTCATTCATGTGAAGCATGAAAAAGAAGTTAATTAATTATCGTAAGTTATGCAAGCCTGTTCATTTTTTTCTCTGTGTGTGTGTGTGTGTGTGTGCAAGCCGGGTCACACAATATTAATAGCATTATTGAGTGAATGTATAATACATTATTAATTGCATTAATTGTTTTTGAATTCGAAAAGAAATCGGGGCATTTTTTGGTTTAAATGTGGAAAGCAGTACCTCGCATAAGAGCCTTTCCCACTGTACTCAGTCGTGTTTTTTTCAACACACTTTCCGTTAGCTTATATGGAATTTTTAAATATTGTTCTCTGAATTTCATCTTGAATGATCTTGACTAGTAGTCAAGATCAGACTAGTAGTCAAGACTAGTAGTCAACTCATGACTAGTAGTCAAGAGTTGCCAACTGCTCCGGAATATAATTAACCACTTTTTTTAAACAGTAATTTTTGGCTTACATTATCTCGAAATTTCGAAGCTGAGGGTTGTTTATCATTTGATAAAGTATTTAAAAACTTACTGTTTGCAAAAGTGGTTGATCATATTCCGGATATAGACATCTCTATTAGTAGAGGTAAAATATTTAGGGATCGACCGATACCATTTTTTAACCGATACCCGATACATTTTTACAAACGGCTGTATACATATCAACATAGAAAATTGAATTTTACATGGAACCAAATTTCCTGTCACTTACATTCGGAAAAATGTAGGTCAAATGTAGAAAAATTTCTCCTAATGCAAGTGATGAGGAAACCTGGTCGATATAACATAACTGCCAACATTCCCGAAACTTTCGGGAGTTTTCCACCACAATTTTAAACAACTTGCACTAGAAAATCTTTGGTAGCTGTTATATGTTAAATTTTGTATTATAATATGTATACAGTCCCTTGTAAAGAACATCGGGTATCGGTTGAAATCTGGTATCGGTCGATCCCTGATAATAAATAAACTTTCAATTGTAAGAATGACTGCCAACTTTCCCCATTTCTACGGGAGATTTCCAGCCACTAAATTTTACCTAGCAATTCATGCTTATAATAACGCCAAAAATCTAATGTAAAGTAAAACTGTTTGAAAATTGTGGTGGGAAATCTCCCGAAGAAATCGGGAAGGTTGGCAGCTATGATTGTAAGTATGAGAGTAAGTGCTTTTCCTCAGCAATCATAATTCCATTATCCTACAGTAGATCGTTGAAGAGCAGTATTATCCAGTTTATCTGCCAGCTTGCGATACTGTTTGTATATCTAAATATCAAAAGGAAACCTATTTTCCTTTTGTAAGATATCTCCAATGCATTCATTAAATGCTATTAAAGCAGCGGTTATCAGTAAATATACATTGAATATCGCCATACACAGTAAATGAATGCATAAGAAAACCTTCATTTGAACATGTAATGAATTTTGTAAGTCTTGATACAATGTGCTTTCACCTACACAACTGATTAAATTACAAAGAGGTGGATTTTTTAGGTAGGGATGACCATGCAAATCTTAATATTCTTTCCTTCTTAGTTAATATTCTTTCCTTGTCTAAACTTGAAATCAGAGAATATTCAAAATGTTTCCTAATAATACATTTGTCTTCATTGTATTCAAATGAAAAATAAATTTTCAAAATTCCATCAACAATAATTTACCGATGTAGGATGATCCGCCGAAAGAAAACTTTCAACAACTTCAGTTTGCTAAATCCTAGTTGCCATCCTTTCGCGAAGATCATTAAACACTTTCTGTAAATAATAATTTTAGGCTTAGCAAGGTTTCTTAATTCAACGCGACAGTTTGTTTGCATTTGAACAAAATTGTTATAAAACATTAAAAAAATTACGAGGTGCGGTTAATTAAATTATGGCATAGTTTTGAATTTGTGCTTAACTTGAAAGAAAACTTTTCCTGGAAACAAAGGTGCGTTACTAAAATGTCAGCCACGTAAACTGTACATCTTGCCAACAAAGTCTCAGCGTATTGGTCAACGTGACGTCAGATTAGAGGTAATATGTAGTTATTAACATAAGGCACAATCAATTGAAATTCCGATCTTATTTATTTCATGTTACTAAAGTATTTTAACAAGCTTTCATTACTTTCAACTGGATGCATTAATGCAATGAGACCTTGAAAATGAATTTTAAAGCACCTTTAGATTTTAATTTACCTTAAAATTTGCAGCCATATAAAAAATTAATATCACTAAATAAAATTCAAATTGGTAGGTATAGCATAACTCGACTATTTCTCTTACAGAAACACATAAAATAATTTTAATACATTACAGTCTTTGAACAGTCGTTGTTTAAAGCGCATTTGAAAAATATTTGTGTACTAATCTCAATTTAACAGTAGCTGCCAAATTCTGTGGAACATAATGAACCACTTTTTGCAAACGGTAATTTTTATATTAGAATATCGTAAAATCCTGTAGTACACTGACTAAGGTGACTACTAATTAGGAAAAGTAATTGTAAAAATTACTATTTAAAAGAAGTGGTTTGTAATGGCTCGTGAAATTTGGCAGCCATGATTTTACGATTATACCAAGACTGTTTGCATGATTTTCTTTAGTCTTAGCTGATGCTAGCAATAAATCATAAATTCCTGACATGAACTGTATGATCAAGTAATAACCACTCTAATATGAATTATGTATAGAAAGTGAAAACTTTAGACTTGGTCATATAAATTTTGTGGAATTTTGAGACTTTATACTCGGGTATGAACGCGAGAAAAGTTAAAATAACTGTAGAAATCATGTCCGTCTGACATCAAAAATGCTAAATTTTGAGCATTCCGAAAATGGCACAAACGGATTAAATTCTAAATAGAACAGCTGTATCATTTGTATATAGCACGGATTTTGATATAGGGCGATCATCGACTAGCT